>JARFIW010000549.1:5188930-5690795 GCA_036346225.1 Platerodrilus igneus | reverse complement strand
CCCAATGCAGGGTTTTAAAAAGTCCTGAAATTAAATAATACAATGAAAAGGTGAAACCTTATTTAAAAAAAGGTGTAGCATGCTGCTTGTCTTGTTATCGTTCGGGTGGGTGGCGTCTGAAAGTACGTAGGCTTGGCTTGATTTTTCGCTTAATCAGTATAAGCAAAAATAATTATAAGTTTCTAGGCTTTTTGGCCACGCTTGCCCTACGATAGCTAATTTTCCATCAGCTAACTCTCGATTTGCCGCCTCAAGCGGACGGTCTAAGAGCATGTGCTGTGCGCTTTCTGCGCTCTTGCTGAATCTTTGCAAGTGCGCTTTCAGGGAGACGTGCCGTGTTATTAACTGCACCATTTTATGGTCGAGCTTTACCTCGATCTTATCTGTAGCGACTATACTCGGTATGAATTAATGTGTCAACCTGCCCGTGGCAGCGTTGTTCCACCTTTCTTCCCATTGTCGTTAATCTTTCCCGCATATTTTTTTTTAATCAGAGACCTCGGTATCGACGAATGTGATATCTGGAAATCGCCCGTTGCGGCCTATTTAGCTAATTCATCAGCGCTATCATTTCCTAACCATTGTCGACAACTGGCTGGCTGATAAGCTTCTCACCTATATGCGCAATAAGAAGCTCAACAGCGTATACTTGAAATGTAGCGGTGGTTTTTTTTTTGTAAAGGAGGAGAAGCAGGTTTGTAAATGTTCTGATTGGAACGCTATTGTTGACAACGGGTTGGCCAATGAGCTTCTCATTTATATGCGTAGTAAGAAGCTCCTCAGCTTATGCTCGAGATGTAGTGATGTTGTGGATTTTTTGTAGAGGAGAAGCAGGTTTGTAAATGTTCTGATTGGAACGCCATTGTCGACAACCGGTTAACCCTTGCGATTGACCATGTTACAATTCAAGCGCGCACTCCGCATTACTTTTGCGCAGACGCGACTGTCGGGGACGACGGAAGTTGGCGTATTCATTTAAAAATACGCGGCAATTTATTTACAAATTAAATCTAACGTGATGCATGCCAGTTGGCAATGTAACAATGTTTGAGGTTGTTATTAATCTTTTTTTATTTTTAGGATGCATGGTAGATAAGGAGTGTCCCAAAAACCGTACGTGTGTACACTATAAGTGTATTAATCCGTGTATTGGTTATTGCGGAGAAAATGCCATTTGCAGAGTACATAACCACATTCCTAGGTGTACGTGCCCACCAAACACAATTGGTGATCCGTTCGCTTCATGTGATCCACGTAAGTTTTTTTAATAACTCATGAATCTATAAAGTATTTCTCTGAAATCAAGCTTACGATATTATACAACTTGCTTTTAAAAAATCAAAGCTTTGCGTACTGATATTTCTAGCACTTTTGCTGAGATCTTGGTAACTAAGGCTCGTCTGGTATGTAATTTGGGGTAAAAATAATTGGTTTAGTTACCCTCAGCTTTACTAATTGCAATACCGAGTATATGTCTACCATAACCAATAGTCTGATTTTATTCTTTAGTTAACATCCAATCGGTAATACGTAACTACAAATCAACGGTATAAAAGAAGTCCTTAGTAAGGTTTATTTGTGAAATTGTCAGATCACACGAAAGTGAATGTCTAATAAAACTGCCTTTAAAATGGTTAGTTACAACGTAATGGTTAGTTAATTATCGAGACCAATAAGCATTTGTTAAAGGAACTTAAGGATATGGTGTAGAATAATCCAGAAAATATAGGGTACAATCCGGGCTGAAAATATTAAAATTTCTATCAAAGAACTATCACTCTGTAATTACGCACCAGTAACATGAAAATGAGCAAGTCCCCACCGTCAACTAGGTTTACAATATTTTATCACATTCGACAGACGAATCGTAACAAGAATACTTTGCATAAAGCGCATATAGAACCGCAACAACTTTTGGACTTATTTCTAGCATTCAAAGTAACATCGCCTTATCTAATGACAATTAAAACTTGGCCATTTAATTATAAAAATGTTGAGTGGCAACGTAAGATGACTCGTACAATTGAGCAATTTATCAAATGTGTATGCAAAGAAAACCAGAAGCAAAACCAAAGTTAGGTATAACTGTCAAACCTTAAAGTCTGCTAGGGAACGTCAAGAGAGTTGTAGAAAAAAAATGTATTTTAAGCTGTGGTAACAAGGAATCATCTCAAACGGACAATCCAAGAAAAGACCAGCTAATAGACGGAAAAGCCGAATAAGTCATAGTTTCCCAAGAAAAGAAAATCAGCATAAGGAGTGACAGTAATCAAAACCACGCAGAGGAGAAGGATATGGACGAGAAACAAAAGGAACGGAGAAACAAAATCCAAAACAAAAAACACTAAGAAATGTCACAAGATTTAAAGAAGAAAAATTAAAAAACGCAACTACGTGTAGTTATGGTTCAGCGTGCGCATGTGTGTCTGTGTGTGAGTGAGTGCCAATGTGCGTGCGCATGTATTTCCTATGTAGAAAGTATGTTGGACCGCTTTAATTGTCTTTTACGACTGGCAGACCATACCATACAATTTGCTTCTGGTAACCGCCGTCATTGTCATCTTCATCGCCAACGTAGTTGTTATCTCCATCGTCGTCGTAATCTTTATGGTTATCGTCATCTCTATTGTCATCTTCGTTTTTGTGGTAATCATTATCATCGTCATCACCGTCATAGTCATGGTCATTACCATCTTTATCGCCGTAGTCATCACCTCTTCATCAACATCGCCGTCGTTCTTATCACTGTCAATGTCATCATCTTGCCATCATCATCGTCGCAATCGTCGTCATCGTATTCCTTGCCTTTGTCGTCCTCTACGTCAGCGTAATTGTTATAGGCTTTAACATCGTTGTTGTCATCGTCGACATCATCGTTTTCATCGTCATAGTCATCGTCATAGTCATCGCCATAGTCATGGTCATAGTCATAGTCAAAGTCATCGTCATAGTCATCGTCATAGTCATCGTCATAGTCATCGTCATAGTCATCGTCATAGTCATCGTCATAGTCATCGTCATAGTCATCGTCATAGTCATCGTCATAGTCATCGTCATAGTCATCGTCATAGTCATCGTCATAGTCATCGTCATAGTCATCGTCATAGTCATCGTCATAGTCATCGTCATAGTCATCGTCATAGTCATCGTCATAGTCATCGTCATAGTTATCGTTATAGTTATCGCCATAGTCATCGTCATAGTCATCGTGTAGGTCATCGTCATAGGCATAGTCATCGTCAAAGTCATGGTCACAGAAATCGTCATAGTCATCGTCATAGTCATCATCATAGTCAAAGTCATAGTTATCGTCATAGTCATCGTCATAGTCGTCGACATAGTCATAGTCTTCGTCATCGTCATAGTCACCATCTTAGTCATCGTCATAGTCATCGTCATAGTCATCGTCATAGTCATCGTCCTAGTCATCGTTCTAGTCATCGTCATAGTCGTCGTCATAGTCGTCGTCATAGTCATAGTCATCGTCATAGTCATCGTCATTGTCATCTTTATAGTCATCGTCATAGTCATCGTCATCGTCATAGTCATCGTCATAGTCGTCGTTATAGCCGTCGTCATAGTCATCGTCATAGTCATTGTCAGTCATTGGCATAGTCATCGTCATAGTCATCGTCATAGTCATCGTCATAGTCATCGTCATAGTCATCGTCATAGTAATATTCATTGTCATCGTCATAGTCATAGTCATAGTCATCGTCATAGTGATCGTCATAGTCATCGTCATAGTCATCCTCATAGTCATCGTCATAGTCATAGTCATCGTCATGGTCATCGGCATGGGCATCGTTATTGTCATCGTCATAGTCATCGTTATCGTCATAGTCATCGTCAGTCATCGTCATACGTCATCGTCATACGTCATCGTCATACGTCATCGTCATACGTCATCGTCATACGTCATCGTCATACGTCATCGTCATACGTCATCGTCATACGTCATCGTCATACGTCATCGTCATACGTCATCGTCATACGTCATCGTCATACGTCATCGTCATACGTCATCGTCAGTCATCGTCATAGTCATCGTCATAGTATTCGTCATGGTCATCGTCATAGTCGTCGTCATAGTCGTCGTCATAGTTATAGTCATCGTCATAGTCATCGTCATACGCCATCGTCATACGTCATCGTCAGTCATCGTCATAGTCATCGTCATAGTCATCGTCATAGTCATCGTTATAGTCATCGTCATAGTCATCGTCATAGTCATCGTCATAGTCATCGTCATAGTCATCGTCATAGTCATCGTCATAGTCATCGTCATAGTCATCGTCATAGTCATCGTCATAGTCATCGTCATAGTCATCGTCATAGTCATCGTTATAGTCATCGTCATAGTCATCGTTATAGTCATCGTCATCGTCGCCCTCATAGTCATCGTCATAGTCATAGTCATCGTCATGGTCATCGTCATGGTCATCGTTATTGTCATCGTCATAGTCATCGTCATAGTCATCGTCATAGTCATCGTCATAGTCATCGTCATAGTCATCGTCATAGTCATCGTCATAGTCATCGTCATAGTCATCGTCATAGTCATCCTCATAGTCATCGTCATAGTCATCGTTACAGTCATCGTCATCGTCGCCCTCATAGTCATCGTCATAGTCATAGTCATCGTCATGGTCATCGTCATGGTCATCGTTATTGTCATCGTCATAGTCATCGTTATCGTCATAGTCGTCGTCAGTCATCGTCATAGTCATCGTCGTAAGTCATCGTCATAGTCATCGTCAGTCATCGTCATAGTCATCGTCATAGTATTCCTCATAGTCATCGTCATAGTCATAGTCGTCGTCATAGTCATCGTCATGGTCGTCGTCATGGTCATCGTCATAGACATTGTCATAGTCATCATCATAGTCATCGTCATAGTCATCGTCATAGTCATCGTTATAGTCATCGTCATCGTCGCCCTCATAGTCATCGTCATAGTCATAGTCATCGTCATGGTCATGGTCATGGTCATCGTTATTGTCATCGTCATAGTCATCGTTATCGTCATAGTCGTCGTCAGTCATCGTCATAGTCATCGTCGTAAGTCATCGTCATAGTCATCGTCAGTCATCGTCATAGCCATCGTCATAGTATTCGTCATAGTCATCGTCATAGTCATAGTCGTCGTCATAGTCATCGTCATGGTCGTCGTCATGGTCATCGTCATAGACATCGTCATGGTCATCGTCATAGTCATCGTCATAATCATCGTCATAGTCATCGCCATAGTCATCGTCATAGTTATCGTCATAGTCATTGTCATAGTCATCGTCATAGTCATCATCATAGGCAAAATCATAGTCATCGTCATAGTCATAGTCATCGTCATAGTCGTCGACATAGTCATCGTCATAGTCATAGTCTTAGTCATCGTCATAGTCATCGTCATAGTCATCGTCATAGTCATCGTCATAGTCATCGTCATAGTCATCGTCATAGTCATCGTCATAGTCATCGTCTTAGTCGTCGCCCTAGTCATCGTCATAGTCATTGTCATAGTCATCGTCATAGTCATCATCATAGGCAAAGTCATAGTCATCGTCATAGTCATAGTCATCGCCATAGTCGTCGACATAGTCATAGTCATAGTCATAGTCTTAGTCATCGTCATAGTCATCGTCATAGTCATCGTCATAGTCATCGTCCTAGTCGTCGCCCTAGTCATCGTCATAGTCATCGTCATAGTCATCGTCATAGTCATAGTCATCGTCATAGTCATCGTCATAGTCATCGTCATAGTCATCGTCATAGTCATCGTCATAGCCATCGTCATCGTCATAGTCATCGTCATAGTCATCGTCATAGTCATCGTCATAGTAATCGTCATAGTCATCGTCATAGTCATCGTCGTAAGTCATCGTCATAGTCATCGTCAGTCATCGTCATAGTCATCGTCATAGTATTCGTCATAGTCATCGTCATAGTCATAGTCGTCGTCATAGTCATCGTCATGGTCGTGGTCATGGTCATCGTCATAGACATCGTCATAGTCATCATCATAGTCATCGTCATAGTCATCGTCATAGTTATCGTCATAGTCATCGTTATAGTCATCGTCATCGTCGTCCTCATAGTCATCGTCATAGTCATCGTCATGGTCACCGTCATGGTCATCGTTATTGTCATCGTCATAGTCATCGTTATCGTCATAGTCATCGTCAGTCATCGTCATAGTCATCGTCATAAGTCATCGTCATAGTCATCGTCGGCCATCGTCATAATCATCGTCATAGTATTCGTCATAGTCATCGTCATCGTCATAGTCATAGTCTTAGTCATCGTCATAGTCATCGTCATAGTCATCGTCATAGTCATCGTCATAGTCATCGTCATAGTCATCGTCTTAGTCGTCGCCCTAGTCATCGTCATAGTCATTGTCATAGTCATCGTCATAGTCATCATCATAGGCAAAGTCATAGTCATCGTCATAGTCATAGTCATCGCCATAGTCGTCGACATAGTCATAGTCATAGTCATAGTCTTAGTCATCGTCATAGTCATCGTCATAGTCATCGTCATAGTCATCGTCCTAGTCGTCGCCCTAGTCATCGTCATAGTCATCGTCATAGTCGTCGTCATAGTCATAGTCATGGTCATAGTCGTCGTCATAGTCACCGTCATAGTTATCGCCATACTCATCGTCATAGCCATCGTCATCGTCATAGTTATCATCATAGTAATCGTCATAGTCGCCGTCATAGTTGTCGTCATAGTCATCGTCATAGTCATCGTCATAGTCATCGTCATAGTCATCGTCAGTCATCGTCATAGTCATCGTCATAGTATTCCTCATAGTCATCGTCATAGTCATAGTCGTCGTCATAGTCATCGTCATGGTCGTCGTCATGGTCATCGTCATAGACATCGTCATAGTCATCATCATAGTCATCGTCAGAGTCATCGTCATAGTTATCGTCATAGTCATCGTTATAGTCATCGTCATCGTCGTCCTCATAGTCATCGTCATAGTCATCGTCATGGTCACCGTCATGGTCATCGTTATTGTCATCGTCATAGTCATCGTTATCGTCATAGTCATCGTCAGTCATCGTCATAGTCATCGTCATAAGTCATCGTCATAGTCATCGTCGGCCATCGTCATAATCATCGTCATAGTATTCGTCATAGTCATCGTCATAGTCATAGTCGTCGTCATAGTCATCGTCATGGTCGTCGTCATGATCATCGTCATAGTCATCGTCATAGTCATCATCATAGTCATCGTCATAGTCATCGTCATAGTCATTGTCATAGTCATCGTTATGGTCATCGTCATCGTCATAGTCATCTTAATAGTCATCTTCGTAGTCATAGTCATCGTCATAGTAATCGTCATAGTAATCTTCATAGTCATCTTCATAGCCATCGTCATAGTCACGTCATAGTCATCGCCATCGTTATCTCATTGTCATATTTATCCTCGTGGTCATCAATATAGTCGTCATCAGCATCAGTGTTATCGTTGCCGTATCGCTCTTGTCATAGTCATCCTCATCTTTATTGTATCGACATCGCCACCGCCGTCATTGTCATCATCATCGCTAACGTCGTTACGGCATACTCGTTGTCATCATCATTATTGTCACCCTCCCTTCATCGTTATTTTCATCGTCGCCGCAATTGTCATCATAATCTCCATCGTCATCATTATCTCCATTGTCATCGCTAATTTCATCTTCGTCGTAATCATTTTAGTTCTTATCACCATCTTCGTAGTCGTCACTGACATCGTCACCGTCATGGTCTTTGTCATAGTCAAAATCATCTTCATGCACATTGCCGTCGTCCTAGAAGCCATCAACATCGTGGTCTTAGTCATTGTGGTTGTCGTCATTATTGATATCATTGTTGTAATCTTCATAATCATCATTATAGTTATCGTCGTCGTCATTGTCGTAGTCATCGTAAACCCATCGTTACCTTCATCCTCATGGTTATCAACGTCATTTTCATCATCGTGTTCATCGTCATCACCATCGTCAGAATCAGCACCATCTTCGTCGTTGTGGTTAGCGGCCTTACCATTGCAATAATCATCTAGAGTGTCATATTCGCCAGCATCGCCATCGCCATCATTTCAGTCGTTGCCATCGCCATCTTCATCGTTGTCGACACCAACATCGTCATTGCCATCGTCGTCATCTCCATCATCATCGTTAACTTTATCTTCGTGGTAATCATTATAGTCCTCGTCATCATCGTCGTCGTCGTCACCTTCATCGTCATCGCGATTTTTATTGTCATCGTCAGCGCTGCCGTCCTTGTCGTCGTCATTGACGACGTAATCATCGTGATTGTCATTATTTACGTCAATGTTTATGTCGACGTCACCGTCATTATCATCCCAATCATCGTCGCTATCGTAAGTATCGCAATTTACGTGGTTGTTATCGCTTTCGTCATGTTCATTTTCTTCTTCATTGTCATCATTATAGTCCTCATTGCCGTTGTCGTCACCATTATCGTTACCGTAATCGTCTTGGCTATCGTCATCAACATCGGTACCGCCATCGTCATTGTCAAACCATCGTTATCATCATCGGCAATGTTCTAGTTTTAATTACCGTCATCGTCACTGTTACCGTCATGTCATCATTGTTAACATCATCGTCATTACCGTCGCCGTAGTAGTCACTTTCGAAAACATCGTCGTTGTCGTCACGGTCGACATCACTATCATCATTGTAGTCATTGTCATTGTCATCGTTTACGTCAACATCACCGCCATTGTCATCCCATAGTAGTAGTCATTGCCCTTCTCATAATCGTCGTTATTGTCGTAGTCATCTTCATCGCTATTTTCTTTATCATCTTTATTTTCATCATCATCACCGTCTTGGCTGTCGTCATCTCCACGATCATCGTCATCGCCATTGTGATCATCTTCACCGACACCGTCTTCGTTATTGTTATAAATGCCGTCGTCATGGTCATCACCGTCATTGTCATCGCCGTAGTCACCGTCATTAACAACGCCATCGTGACTTATTGACATCGTGATCATCGTCGCTGTCATTGCCGTCGTGGTCGGCGTTACCGTCGTCGTCGCCACCATTGACATGGTTGTCGTCACCGTGACATCATTGTCATTGCCACCATCGTCGTAATCACAGCCATAGTCATCGTCGTTACCATTGTCGTCGACTTCGTAGTCACTGTTATTGTTATCCTTATCATCGTCGTCGTGGTCATCGTAGTCGTCATCGTCTACGTAATCGTCATCGTCGTCAACTTCGTAGTCATATCATCATGGATATTGTTGTCGTCGTAATCATCGCCATTGTCATTCTCATTCTAGCTTCATTGTCATCGTTAACGTTATGGTCATTTCCGGGCATCGTCCTCTTTGTTATTGCTATCTTCATCTTCCTTGTCTTTACTTTTTGCCGTAGTCGTCGTCAATCCCGTATCCTTCGCCATCATTATCGTCATTGCTATCTTCAGCGGCATGGTCATCGCCATCGTCATCATCATTGACATCGTCATCGTCGTTGTACTCGTCATCTTCGTCGTCGCCATAATCGTCATAATCATCCAGAGGGTCAACTGGTTTTTACTGGAAGCCAAGGCCGTTTCAGCTCGTCAGGATCGTCGTTGAGTGGTTTCTTGTGTGGACCAATTCTAGCGGCGAAGTGAATGTGCCTGCACTGTGGCGGAACACAAGTTTTTTAGGCAGAGATAAGGTACAGCCAGGAGTTTACCTGGTTTTTACTGGAAGCCAAGGTCGCTTCCGGCTTTTTAGGTCAAGATTGTCGCTGAGTGGTTTCTTGTGTGGACCAATTCCTGCGGCGAAGTGAATGTGCTGCGCTGTGACGGAACACAAGTTTTATTAGGCAGAGATGATGTAGAGCCAGGAACTTACCTGCTTTTTACTGTTAGTCAAGGCCGTGTCTTGTGTGTGGACCAATTCCAGCGGCGAAGTGAATATGCTTGCACTGTAGCGGAACACCAGTTTTTTTAGTCAGAGGCAAGGTACATGAACATGAGAGGAATCACTTTACCAAAGTAACGCGCACGTACGCGCGCGCACACACACACGCACACACACACACACACGTCCGATCCCTAGTAAATACATCGCTCCCATGAGCTGTAGTAACCCCACCAAACCATTCTTCTCAAGACGGACCGTTTTAACCACATTGCATTTCTTCAGCCTGGGAATATAAGCGTATGCGATTTACATGCCATAAATCATGAGATGATTGTAGTCGGATTCGTGTGAAACTACAATCGTGAAGCTTTTCACGTAGAAGCTTAAATTAAGGATGGGAAAAACGCTTTTCCGCACTGGATTTAAAAACCCCTCTAAATCTAAATATTAAAATAAAATTCAGTAGAGGTAAAAAAGGTTCAATGCATACTTCAGGTAGTGAATAATCTAACCTTGAGGTGTTGTTTTTCACATGTGAAACAAATTTTGTACGGAACTGTGATGACAGGTTCTTAATGCTTTTAAAATAAAATAATTCTGTTAAATATTTGTCAAACGACTTTTGCTAACAGTATTTTATTTTCAGAGTGTTTGACAGACAAGGAGTGCCCTAAGGAACTGACGTGTGTACATCAAGCATGCGTTGATCCGTGTATCGACTACTGTGGAATAAACGCCACGTGCACGGTACGGAATCATACCCCTAAGTGCACCTGTCCTTCGAACACAATCGGTGATCCACTTATTTCCTGTGGCCCTGGTAAGTATGATTTTTTTATTTGGAAGGTTAGTAAATTTTTAACGCACATCGTTAGATGCTTTAACGACGTTTGGTTTGCTGTCATACCAAAACGGCATAAAACCAACTGTTGATTGCTGAGCCTTTTGGAATTTTAAACCCAGCATGGGAAAACTTTTTTCCTATCCCTAATTTAAGTTTCTGCATGTAGCTTTACAATTGAAGTTCCCACAAATTCCTGAACCTATAAATCCAAGATTTATGGATCTGGATCGTGAGCTGATGTTTTTTCTTGGTTGCGGTCCAAATGTATGATAACGCAGCACAAAAATAGTTGGGGGAGCTACAGGCAGAAAAAGAATCACTTCGCCGAACTTAAGCGCGATCTTGTCGCACGCAAATACTAATTGCTTTGTTTGCACCAACTATAGTACCCATCCACTACATTTTTTTAACCTGGGAACGAAACCGTATGTGGTTTGCATACCATAAATCATGGATTATTTTCCTGGAATCCATGGGAAACTATAACTGAAACCATACACGCACAAACTTAAATTAAGGATGGGAAAAAGCTTCCACAAGTTGAGATTAAAAATCCCCTAAATTAAGAAACTAAAATAAAATGTAAAGCAGCACGATGGATTTTGATAAATGTTTTCTCTAACATCTACTAAAAGTAGTATGCTTTTCAGAGTGCTGGACTGACCGGGAGTGTCCTAAAGAACTGACATGTGTACATCAAACATGTGTTGATCCGTGTATCGACTACTGTGGAATAAACGCCACGTGCACAGTACAGAATCATACTCCTAAGTGCACCTGTCCTCCGAACACAATTGGCGATGCACTTATTTCCTGTAGCAATGGTAAGTATCGAGCTCAATATCGCAGTCCATGGTTCTAGGCTACGAGTTTCTATTTTGTTTTTAACCCTAAATTATAATTAAAATGGCTGCATTTCTTTCACATCATGTTCGACAAACGTTTTCTTAAAATTAAAATAATTCTGTTTTTACTAATTGTATTTCAGTTCCAGAATGTACAATCAACGACGAATGTCCCAATCATTTGGCTTGCGTAAACCAGAAATGCAGGGATCCATGTCCTGGAGTTTGTGGTACAAATGCGATTTGTGAAGTTGTAGATCATCGGGCGACGTGTCACTGTCCACCTTATATCACCGGCAATCCTACGATTGCCTGCTCTGGAACAGGTAAGAGCTGTGATTTTATAAAAAAATTGGATTAATTGTTCTCCATTTGTGCTAAACGATGCTTCCTTAATTTACAAGTACCTTCCTAGATTCCTGTTTTAATTTTCTGAACATGTCCATAGAGTACCGAAAGCGGTGTCATGTAGCCGAACAAATCGTATAAGTTCTGGGAAACAATTTGTACACATACTAGATTGAAAAGCAATTGTTTAGTTATACATTGGGATATCGGCAGCATCTGTTAATAAACCTTAACTTAAATAGTAGTGAAAGCTGGAGAAATCACATGGCGGGTATCGTCGAAGTGTCAGATCATAAAGTTATCATGAGCACTTGAATTTCCAGACTTTAAACGCTTTAAGCGTATACCAACATAAAAGTCTTAATAATAAATTATTTGTAGCTGATTAAATATACGTCGACAGGATATGTAACAGGTAGAAAGCAAAAAAATCTATCGCTTAACGCTTATGAAACGAGTACAGGGTTTCAGTGCAGGATTAACTTTTTGTCAGTAATCCATGTATCCAACTTCCGTTGATGGAAAGTATTTACTACAAAAACTATCACGTTGTAAAGGCACTTTTTGCGTTTAATGTTAGATAAAAACACTTGGGTTTAGAATTGTATTTTGTATGGTAGTTATTTTTAATTTTATCGCAGTCACTATGGTTTTGGTGCAGAGGAGACAGTGGTACAAAATATGTACTCATTCCTATTACGCTATTAGATGTAACTTCGACCCTAGTGTGTGTCCATAAATATCAGAACACCTAAACGGCTCAAACGCTGTGACTGCTGCAGCTTTTGCTGCAAGAGCCATTGCATCACAAGAACCAGAACACTTAAACAGTTCATACGCAATGACTGCTCCAGTTTTTGTTACAAATGTCATAACCTTAAATAATGAATATTATCATAATTGATTTTTAACGATTAATAACGAATGTCTTTTCTCTATTTTCAGTTTGTTCGTCCAACAGAGATTGTCTGAAGCAACTGGCCTGCATAAACCAAGTCTGTACTGATCCATGTATCGGGCATTGCGGTATTAATGCTGTTTGTTCTGTTTGGAATCATTACCCGAAGTGTACTTGTCCAGTGACAATGACTGGCAATCCGCTTCAGAAGTGCGAACAAATTGGTAAGTTGTTTTATCTACTTTTGTTAAATTACAAAAATCAACGAGCAATTGCAACTTGGAGTCGCTTCTTCCACTGCTGTGTTAAAATCGGACAGCGAGGACAATAAAACTATAAGTGCAAGTTATTCGTGACTTGTTAATGCCTCATGGCAATAGAAATAACATGTATTTACAAGTCTTCGATGCGTAATTAAATTGCAAATGTCTTTTTAACAATGGAACTGAATGCTGTTGCGCCTTTCTTTATAAGGCACACATTTTATTTTACTGTTTAATTTTAAGGGATTTTAAAACCCATGGGGGAAGGTTTTCCTTTCTCATCTTTGATTTAAGCTTTTACGTGTAAGTTCCACGATTATTAGTTTTTCACGCATTTATGGACATTAACCTAGGAGTTGTGGTGTGTTAATCGCAAACGTTGCATTCCCAGGCGAAAGGAATGTAGCTGTTTGGTTTAGCCAAAGAGCGTGTGAAAATAGGGAGAACGATGCCTCTTAAAGGAGAGGATTTTACTATCGACCTGCGTGAAGTTTCCGTTCGGCGAAGTGATCCTTTTCCTATTTGCATCTTTCCGATATAACTAGAAAATTATCTTGTGCTTCATCGACTAGGACGGTTGAACTGAAAGCAACTTTAAGGGGGTTGCAAAACAATTGATGAGCCCTTTTGGGGTCCGGCAAAAGTCACTCACCCTTAACCACTAGCTGCTGACAGCTACCCTTAGGCTGGTTAGGCACAGGTTCCAACAAAAGGCGTCGGCTCCAGACTGGTGTGTTACGTGATGGATGATACACTGTACATTTATTTACAAGTATCAATGACACTCACTTGTAGTTAGAATTAAAAGGTTGCTGACAGTCCAAGGACGTGTTTCGACTCCACTATCGGTATGCACCTCCCTACGGGTGATCTTGTTACATGCCAAACTGGCTATGTATCATTTTTAGATTTAGATATAGTTTGTAAGTTAATTGCCGCTTATTTTTTAACAATGGCGCCCAACGTGGGTTCCATTGTTGTAATTACGCGGCAAATTTATCCGCTATTGTTATATTTTTACAGATCACGTTTTACCGGGTGATGCAATTGCTGTCTAAGTCAAATTTACATACAGAGATTTAGGTAAAATCGAATTACTTACGTGAGGTGTATCTCGGAACTTCATCAGGGTCCAGCACGTGGTTGTTGGGTTTTATTACACCATGTTGATCACTTTGTTATCCGTCCTAAATTTCCATTGCACTCGTAGGTGGTTGAAGGAAATAGGGTACCAGGTACAATAAGGCAAGGTACAGGAAACCTACATACCTGTTTCTAAAAATACACACTCCACTCAGATAGTTGTTGCTTGTTTTACGTCTCTTGGCTTAATCCCCGCTTTCGACACTCGCGCACATCCGCATTCCTTCTGCGCAGACGCGACTGTCAGCGACGACGAAAGTTAGCGTTATTGATTTAAAAAATACGCGGCAATTAACTTACAAATTATATCTAAATCTAAAAATGATTTATAGCCCGTTTGGAATGTAACAATCTAGAACCTTCTTTCCACGTGTAAGCACCACCGTCTTATGGAGAAAACGTAGACCTAACGTTCGTTTTGAGGCTCCATCGCTGACATTTTCTGTCGGTTTGGTAACGTTGGTGATTTCAGAACCCAAGAGCTCCCTTCTCACCGAGTCTTATCAGCACCGTGTCGTAGAGATAACAGGAAAAGACTGCATTCGATCCAACGATTTGTGTTGAGGCTCTATCGGCGTCATTTGCTGCCACCTCTTAAAATTTGCGATATCAGAATCTTCTCGATGAGTGTGTAACGCTAGTTTCTTATATATAATAATAATACATACATAATATACTCAAATTTATACGATATCAAATTTCCCCGAGGCGTCAAAGCTTCCCAAATTATAATGCTAAAACCGGTCCTGTAGAGATTCTAGTCCCTGTGCGTTTTTTCTCTCAGAAGGTGTGTCCAGATGCTCGTTGATTGGCTGGCGTTTATCGACGAAACGCCGGTATTGTTTATATCGGTACGGAGTAACTAACGAAAGAAAAAGAAATCACATTATCGACTCTCGGAACTCTAACTAATACGTCCGTTCTCGATGTTTCATGGGAACCGAGCGTCGAAACAGGCAGTCTTCATATAAAGATTGCTTGTTTCGACGCTCGGTTCCCATGAAACAATGTCCCACTCTAAGATATACTATTTTTTCACTTCAAACTGTTCGACGCAGCTGCACTTTAAAGCATGATAAATGCAATCTTTGCGTTTTCCCACACCACAAATCATAATTCAATGTCCGGAGTTTTGTTAGAACCAAAAACTTGCGTGGTTTACACGTGACACTTATAGTACACATAATAATGGAGAATTTCCCCATGTGAGGTTTAAAAAATTTCCCAAAACTCAAATTACAAATGTAAGCAGCACGGTGTCATAAAAAGCTTGCATACGACCTAAAGATTCGGAATTTTCTGTTAATTTGAAAAAATTGGCGATTGCAGGATTAGAGGACTTGATAACTTCCAAGTGCAGATAACACTCGATCGTGAACTGAGAGATTGCTGGCAGTACAAAGGCCCGTGTTTTGGCTCTACTATTGGCATTTACCACTCGTTTGGCAAAGTCGCGATTTCAGGATCAAAAAGGTCGTTTCTTGCTAAATGTGAGTATCATTGGGTCATGGATAGAACTCCTATTTAAGTTTGATTGCTGAAATTTACTGTCTGCCTGATAAAGTTGACGATGTCAGAACTAAAGGACTCTTTTTTTTTTAAGTGTAGGGAGCACCGCGACATGGGGATAATAGAAAAATTGCATACAACCCACGGATTTGTGTTGAGGTTCCATCGCCGGCTTATGCTGTCCGCCTATCAAATTGACGTTTCCGACTCAAGCTGTCTCTTGCCGCTGGCTGTAAGCAGATTCTCATGGAGATAACGGAGAAAGATTGCATACGATCCAAGCATTCGTGTTCAGATTTCATCGCCGACATTTGCAGCCTGTTTGTATACCACCTACGGATTTGTATTGTGGCTCCTTTTGCCGCCCGATTGTAAAATTGGCGATTTCAGAAAGTGCCGGCGGCTGTAAGCAGCGCCGTTTCATGGAGAAAACTACAAAAGATTGCTTACGATTGAAACATGCTTCTTGAGACTTCACCGCCGGCATTTGCTGCCTGTTTGCATACTACGCATGGATTTGTGTTGAGGCTCCATCGCCGGCATTTGCCGCCCGCCTTGGCGATTTCAGAAATCAAGCGCTCTCTTGCTCCGAGTGTAAGCAGCATCGTGTCATAGTCAAAGTCATAGTCATAGTCATAGTCATCGTCATAGTCATCGTCATAGTCATCGTCATAGTCATCGTCATAGTCATCGTCATAGTCATCGTCATAGTCATCGTCATAGTCATCGTCATAGTCATCGTCATAGTCATCGTCAGTCATGTCATCAGTCATAGTCATCGTCATAGTCATCGTCATAGTCATCGTCATAGTCATCGTCATAGTCATCGTCATAGTCATTGACATAGTCATCGTCATAGTCATCGTCATAGTCATCGTCATAGTCATCGTCATAGTCATCGTCATAGTCATCGTCATAGTCATCGTCCTAGTCATAGTCATAGTCATCGTCATAATCATCGCCATAGTCATCGTCATAGTTATAGTTATCTTCATAGTCATCGTCATGGTCATCGTCATTGTCATTGTCATGGCCATCGTCATGGTCATCGTCATGGTCATCGTTATGGTCATCGTCACGATCTACGTCATAATCATCGTCATAGTCATTGACATAGTCATCGTCATAGTCATCGTCATAGTCATCGTCATAGTCATCGTCATAGTCATCGTCATAGTTATCGTCATAGTAATCGTCATAGTCATCGTCATAGTCATCGTCATAGTCATCGTCATAGTCATCGTCATAGTCATCGTCATAGTCATCGTCATAGTCAACGTCATGGTCATCGTCATTGTCATTGTCATCGCCATGGCCATCGTCATGGTCATCGTCATGGTCATCGTCATGGTCATCGTCATGGTCATCGTCATGGTCATCGTCATGGTCATCGTCACGGTCATCGTCATAGTCATCGTCATAGTCATCGTCATAGTCATCGTCATAGTCATCGTCATAGTCATCGTCATAGTCATCGTCATAGTCATCGTCATAGTCATCGTCATAGTCATCGTCATAGTCATCGTCATAGTCATCGTCATAGTCATCCTCATAGTCACCGTCATAGTTATTGTCATAGTCACCGTCATCGTCATAGTCATCGTCATAGTCATCCTCATAGTCACCGTCATAGTTATTGTCATAGTCATCGTCATAGTCATCGTCATAGTCATCGTCATAGCCATCGTCATAGTCATCGTCATAGTCATCGTCATAGTCATCGCCATAGTCATCGTCATAGTCATCGTCATAGTCATCGTCATAGTCATCGTCATAGTCATCGTCATAGTCATCGTCATAGTCATCGTCATAGTCATCGTCATAGTCATCGTCATAGTCATCGTCATAGTCATCGTCATAGTCATCGTCATAGTCATCGTCATCGTCATAGTCATTGTCGTAGTCATCGTTATAGTGATCGTCATAGTCAAAGTCATAGTCATCGTCTTAGTCATCGTCATAGTCATGGTCATACTCATCGTCATCGTCATGTTATCGTCATCGTCATCGTCATAGCCATCGTCATAGTCTTAGTCATCGTCATAGTCATCGTCATAGTTATCGTCATAGTCATCGTCATAGTCATCGTTTTAGTCATAGTCATCGTCATAGTCACCGTCATAGTCATCGTCATAGTCATCGTCATAGTCATCGTCATAGTCATTGTCATAGTCATCGTCATAGTCATCGTCATAGACATCGTCATAGTCATCGTCATAGTCATCGTCATAGTCAGTCATAGTCATCGTCGTAGTCATCGTCGTAGTCATCGTTATAGTGATCGTCATAGTCAAAGTCATAGTCATCGTCTTACTCATCGTCATAGTCATCGTCATAGTAATCGTCATCGTCATAATCATCGTCATAGTCATCGTCATAGTCATAGTCATCGTCATAGTCATCGTCATAGTCATCGTCATAGTCATCGTTATAGTCATAGTCATCGTCATAGTCATCGTTCTAGTTTTCGTCATAGTCATTGTCATAGTCATCGTCATAGGCATCGTCATAGTCATAGTCATAGTCATAGTCATAGTCATAGTCATCTCATAGTCATCGTCATGGTCATCGTCATGGTCATCGTCATGGTCATCGGTCATCGTCATGGTCATCGTCATGGTCATCGTCATGGTCATCGTTATGGTTATGGTCATCGTCATGGTCATCGTTATGGTCATCGTCATGTTCCTCGTCATAGTCATCGCCATAGTCATCGCCATAGTCATCGTCATAGTCATCGTCATAGTCATCGTCATAGTCATCGTCATAGTCATCGTCATAGTCATCGTCATAGTCATCGTCATAGTCACCGTCATAGTCACCGCCATAGTCACCGTTTTCGTCATAGTCATAGTCATCGTCATAGTCATCGTCATAGTCATCGTCATAGTCATCGTCATAGTCATCGTCATAGTCATCGTCATAGTCATCGTCATAGTCATCGTCATAGTCATCGTCATAGTCATCGTCATACGTCATAGTCATCGTCATAGTCATCGTCATAGTCATCGTCATAGTCATCGTCATAGTCATCGTCATAGTTACCGTCATAATATTATCGTCATAGTTGTCTTCGTAGTCAAGCGCTCTCGCTCAGAGTGTAAGTAGCATCGTGTCATGGAGATAACGGCGAAAGATTGCATACTACTGAAGCATTCGTGTTGAGACTTTATCAGAAGCATTTTCAAGTTGTTTGCATACAATCCAATCCATGGATTTTTGTTGAGACTCTATCGCCGGCATATGCTGCCTGTCTTGGCGATTTCAGAAATCAAACACTCTGTAAGCAGCACCATGTCATGGGAATAACGGAGTAAGATTGCATATGATAGAAGCATTCGTGTTGAGACTATATCGCAGGTGTTTGCAGGTTGTTTGCATACAATCCATGGATTTTTGTTGAGACTCCATCGGCGCCATATGCTGCCCGCATTGGCGATTTCGGAAGTCATGCGCTTTCTTGTCGCCGGCTGTAAGCAGCGCCGTGTCATGGAGATGACGGCGAAAGATTGCATACGATCGAAGCATTCGTGTTGAGACTTCATTGCATGTGTTTGCAGGTTGTTTGCATACAATCCATGGATTTTTGTTGAGACCCTATCACCGGCATTTGCTGTCTTCCTGTAAAGTTGGCAATTTCAGAACTTAAGTGCTCTCTTGTCGCCGGCTGTAAGCAACACCGTGTCATGGAGAAAACGGCGTAAGATTGCATAAGATCGACGCATTCGTGTTGAGACTTCATTGCATGTATTTGCAGGTTGTTTGCATACAATCCATGGATTTTTGTTGTCGTCTCATGGCCGGCATATGCTGCCTGTCTTGGCGATTTCAGAAATCAAGCGCTCTTTTTTGCCGGCTGTAAGTAGCACCGTGTCATAGAGATGGCGGCAAAAGATTGTACACGATCGAATCATTCGTGTTGAGACTTCATCTCAGGTATTTGCAGGTTGTTTGCATACAATCCATGGATTTTTGTTGAGGCTCCATCGCCGGCATATGCTGCCCGCCTTGGCGATTTCAGTAGTCGTGCGCTTGCTTGTCGCCGGCTGTAAGCAGCACCGTGTCATAGAGATGACGGCAAAAGATGTACACGATTGAAGCATTCGTGTTGAGACTTCATCGTCGACATTTGCAGCCTCTTTGCTTACGAGCAACGGATTTGTGTTGAGGATTCATCGCCGGCATTTGCTGCCCGCCTTGACGATTTCAGAAGTCGTGCGCTTGCTTGTCGCCGACTGTAAGCAGCACCGTGTCATAGAGATGACAGCAAAAGATGTACACGATCGAAGCATTCGTGTTGAGACTTCATCGCCGACATTTGCAGTCTCTTTGCTTACGAACAACGGATTTGTATTGAAGATCCATTGCCGGTATTTGCTGCAGATTGACAGTTTAAGGACCCGTTTCATACCCCATGTTCGGCGTTTGGCACCCTTTGAGGACCAAAGGGCTCGCTTCTCGATACGTGTAAGTAGCATCGTGTGGTGGATAGAACTCTTTTTTAAACTTCATCGCCGATATTTCCAGCTAGTCTGTTGATGTTGGCGATTTCAGAACACAGAGGCTCTTTTTCCAAATGTAAGCGACGCCATGCCATGGAGATAACGAAGAAGGATTGCACACGACCAAGGGTTTCAGGTTAAGGCTCCATCGCCTACATTTATTGCCTGTTTGGAAAAATTGGCGATTTCAGGATCAGAAGGTTCGTTCACATCTCGATCGTGGTTAGAACTGAGCGATTGTTTACAGTCTAAGGACTTGCATGCCGGTTCCACTTTCGGCATTTTTGACCCGTTTGGCAAAGTCGATGGGATCAGGACCAGAGGACCCACTTCTCTCTCCAAAGATCCGAATTCAAGTTCAGCCGCCTGCATTTGCCAAAAGAAGAAGACAAAACTAAAGAAACGAAAGAACAATCAAACATATGTGCGTATGGAGTGAGGAAAACTGCCCAACCAATACTACCCCTTGTTCCGGTAACTCAAAAAACGAAACCGGTTAACAAAGGAAATAAAAAGCAGAAAATGTTCTATGTTGATTCAGAACGTGAAGATGTAGGTCAATGAAATCCTGATGTTCCTAAACGCGGGGCGTAACAAACGTTAACACTTTCACCTATCTGGAAAGATCGCTGGCCTTTCTGTCTAGCTTTGACCCAGAGATGCATCAACGCACAAATCCTTTTAATAAAAAATAGTTGTATGGAATTAAACTTAAAATAACAGTTGAAAGTATGTAGCACCTGGAAAATTTCAACGACTTACAGCAAGACCAAATCGCGGTGTACATAATCCTCAGATTTTATAGGTGTTGAAGAAGGCATCCACCACCGGACCACTTTCACTAGTAACGTCAATTTACTTATTTCAGCAGACACGTTTTACAAGGCGGCTCCGTAGCGTAGTGGTATGTATGTGACTACTACGCCCAAGGTCCCGGGTTCGAATCCCGACACGGTCCGCTCGAAAAATCTTAGGCGAGCATTTTTCACAAAATTACGCCCTCGTTCGGATGAGAGGTTAAATGGAGGTCCCGTGTGTGTTGTCACGCACGTTAAAGATCCCTACCTTGCCTGGAATGGCAAGGGTTCGGCAAAATTCTAAATTTCCAGGCAACAAAAAACTCGCCTCCTGGCCAATGTAGTACCTTCTGGTGGAGCATTCGAAAAATAAATGCACGGTCACGTTTTACAGCTTGTTTATATAAGGTTCGAGCAGCCTTGTCTTGCAAGCCCAAAATGCGGTGTCGGTAAACCTCTAATCCAACTGGTGTTAAAAAAGCATCCATTACTGGACCATTACTACTTACACCAATTTATTTAATTGTGCGCTGACCAGTTACAGCTTGTTTATACAAGGTTCGAGCATCCTTGTCGTGCAAGACCAAATCGCGGTGTCAGTAATCCTATGATCCTATAGGTATTGAAGAAGGTATCCATTACTGAACCACTTTCACTAGTAATGTCAATTTTTTTATTTCTGCAGTCACATTTTACAGTTTATTTATACAAGGGTCGAGCAGCCTTGTCTTTCAAGCCCAAAATGAGGTGTCAGTAATTCTCTAATCCAACAGGTGTTGAAGAAACATCCACTACCGGACCACTTTCACTAGTTACGGAAATTTTTTTAATTTTTTTAATACAAGGTTCGCTTGACCTTGTCGTGCAAGACTAAATCGTGCTGTCAGTAATCCTCTGATCCTATAGGTATCGAAGAAGGCATCCACTACCGGACCATTTTTACTAGTAACGTCCATTTTTTTATTTTTGCGGTCATGTTTTACAGCTAGTTTATACAAGGTTCGAGCCGCCTTGTCTTGCAATCCCAAATGAGGTGTAAGTAATCCTCTAATCCAACAGGTGTTGAAAAAAGCATCCACCACCGGACCACTCTCACTACTTACACAAATTTATTTAATTCTGCTCTGACCAGTTACAGCTTGTTTATACAAGGTTCGAGCAGCCTTGTCTTGCAAGCCCAAAATGAGGTGTCAGTAATTTTCTAATCCATCAGGTGTTGAAGAAACATCCACTACCAGACCACTTTTACTACTTACACGAATTTATTTAATTATGTGCTGACCACTTACAGCTTGTTTATACAATGTTCGAGCGACTTTGTCGTGCAAGACCAAATCGCGGTGACAGTAATCCTCTGATCCTATAGGTTTTGAAGAAGGTATCCATTACTGAACCACTTTTACTAGTAATGTCAATTTTTTATCTCTGCGGTCACGTTTTACAGTTTATTTATATAAGGTTTGAGCAGCCTTGTCTTACAAGCCCAAAATGAGATGTCAGTAATCCTCAAATCCAACAGGTGTTGAAGAAACGTCCACTACCGGACCACTTTCACTACTTACGGAAATTTATTTAATTTTGCTCTGAGCACTTACAGCTTGTTTATACAAGGTTCGAGCGACCTTGTCGTGCAAGACCAAATTATGGTTTAGTAATCTTTTGATCTTGAAGAAAGCGTCCATTACTGAATCACTTTCACTAGTAACGTCCATTTTTTTAATTCTGCGGTCATGTTTTACAGCTTGTTTATACAAGGTTCGAGCAGTCTTGTCTTGCAATCCCAAATGAGGTGTAAGTAATCCTCTAATCCAACAGGTGTTGAAAAAGCATCCACCACCGGACCACTCTCACTACTTACACAAATTTATTTAATTCTGCGCTGACCAGTTACAGCTTGTTTATACAAGGTTCGAGCGACCTTGTCGTGTAAGACTAAATCGTGGTGTCAATAATCCTCTGATCCTATAGGTATTGAAGAAGGCATCCACTACCAGACCACTTTCACTAGTAACGTCAATTTATTTATTTCTGCGCTCACATTTTACAGCTTATTTATACAAGGTTCGAGCAGCCTTGTCTTGCAAGCCCAAAATGAGGTGTCAGTAATCCTCTAATTCAACAGGTGTTACAAAAGCATCCACTACTGAACCATCTTTACTACTTACACAAATTTATTTAATTCTATGCAAGGTTCGAGCAGTCTTGTCTTGTAAGCCCAAAATGAGGAGTCAGTAATCCTCTAATCCAACTGGTGTTAAAAAGCATCCACTACTGGACCACTTTCACTACTTACGGAAATTTATTTAATTCTGCGCTGACCACTTACAGCTTCTTTATACAAGGTTCGAGCGACCTTGTCGTGCAAGACCAAATCGTGGTGTCAGTAATCCTCTGATCTTATAGGTATTGAAGAATGCATCCATTACTGGACCAGATTCACTAGCAACGTCAATTTTTTTCATTTCTGTGGTCACATTTTATAGCTTGTTTATACAAGGTTCGAGCAGTCTTGTCTTTCAAGCCCAAAATGAAGTGTCAGTAATCCTCTAATCCAACAGGTGTTGAAAAACATCCACTACCGGACCACTTTCACTACTTACGGAAATTTATTTAATTCTGCGCTGACCACTTACAGCTTCTTTATACAAGGTTCGAGCGACCTTGTCGTGCAAGACCAAATCGTGGTGTCAGTAATCCTCTTATCCTATAGGTATTGAAGAATGCATCCATTACTGGACCAGATTCACTAGCAACGTCAATTTTTTTCATTTCTGTGGTCACGTTTTATAGCTTGTTTATACAAGGTTCGAGCAGTCTTGTCTTTCAAGCCCAAAATAAAGTGTCAGTAATCCTCTAATCCAACAGGTGTTGAAGAAACGCCCACTACCGGACCACTTTCACTAACGGAAATTTATTTAGTTTTTCGCTGATCACTTACAGCTTCTTTATACAAGGTTTGAGCGACTTTCTCGTGTAAGACCAAATCGTGGTGTCAGTAATCCTCTGATCCTATAGGTATAGAAGAAAGCATCTATCACAGGACCAAGTTCACTAGCAACGTCAATTTTTTTTCTGCGGTTACGTTTTACAGCTTGTTTATATACGGTTCGAGCAGCCTTGTCTTGCAAGCCCAAAATGAGGTGTAAGTAATCTTCTAATCCAACAGGTGTTGAAAAAGCATCCACCACCGGATCACTCTCACTACTTACACAAATTTATTTAATTTTGCGCTAACCAGTTACAGCTTGTTTATACAAGGTTCGAGCAACCTTGTCGTGCAAGACCAAATTGGTATGTTAGTAATCCTCTGATCTAGCAGATATCGAACTACTTTCACTAGTAACGGAAGTTTATTTAATTCTGTGGGTGCGTTTGCAAATTTTAACAACGTTCAACGCCTCGTCAAATGATGCATCTTACAAAATTGTCAGAGAACGTACTAATTTTTTTTTTTAGGTTGTGTAGCCGACAAGGATTGTTCCAAGGAGCTGGCTTGTATAAACAGAAGATGTAGTGATCCATGCGTTGGTTATTGTGGTACAAACGCTATTTGTAAAGTCAAGTTTCATGTGCCAAAGTGCTCCTGCCCGCTACAAACAACAGGGGATCCACATATTTCATGCATAAAATGTAAGTCATCGAAATAAAGCTTGTAAGAAAAGTACTCGTCATTAGGTCTGCTCGGGCGCTATGTACCTCTATTGCTTCCATTTAGAACATTTAATTACGTTATGCGTCTATGAACAATAGTGACATAGTAAACATTTTTTTCTTTACGTTGCAGAAAAAGAGTTGATAACTAATATTTTATTTTCAGTGTGTCTCGCTAACAAGCAATGCCCAGAACATCACGCTTGCATAAATAAACGGTGTCAGGATCCATGCGTTGATCACTGTGGTACAAGTGCTGTCTGCACCGTTTACAACCACATTGCTAGATGTCAGTGCCCACCAAGGATGACAGGCGATCCACATGTTTCATGTACAGAAGTTGGTAAGAACTTTGATTTTTTAAACGGTGTCGTCAGTCCTGGAACTGGTTAGACGCGTATCCTCATTGTTTTTTATTAATGACAACTTGAGTATGCTGTGTACTTGGGAGGTAATGTAGTGGTTTCCGGTTAACTTCTATATCGCAGTAGTATGTCTTAAAACGACCTTGTCATGCAAGACCAAATTGGTCTGTTAGTAATCCTCTGATCCAGCAGATATCGAATAAAGCATCCAATACCGAACCACTTTTACTAGTAACGGAAATTTATTTAATTCTGTGGGCGCGTTTGCAAATTTTAACAACGCTATGGTCTCTGCCACTCTAAATACCGGAAAAGCTGCTGTCCTCGTTTGGGGACGTCTTAGCCTGGTTTCTCACTAAAGAGTTGATCCCTGATACAAAAGCGTCCACTTCCAGGCGGAATTGTTCGAGGTCCAATAAAAGTTTCACGAAAACGATAAAAAATCTCACAAGAGTTACATAACACCGATGGTATCTCAACATATTTATACATAAATGAATGCAATTGTTACTTAATCGCCATTTTGTTTTTAGAATGCACAGCTAGCCATCAATGCCCACCACACCTAGCTTGTATTAATGAGGAATGTCGTAACCCTTGTGTTGGATTATGTGGTATCAACGCTACTTGCACGGTTCAACGACATACTCCTGAATGCCATTGTCCACCGAAAATGACTGGAAACCCACTGGTCGCATGCAGGGATGTAGGTAGGTTCTTTTACTGTTGTAATGAAAGTTAGAAAAATTATCCTGTTTGTTTTTGAAAGTTGCAAAATTGTACTGCAAGGTTAACGTGGGATTGTGAAGGCTTTTCGATAAGTACACGGTCTGCCGTTCTTTTGACATGTTAAAAGTCGATTATTTTGGGATATTTTGCCAAAAGTAAATATTTATTTTGGAGTATTTTTATTAAAAAGTAAACATGGTTTATTGGTTTATTTTGAGGCTAAACAAGGTTTAATTTGGGATATATTTTGTTGAAAGTAAACAATTCTTATAGAATAAACAACGTTTGTCTTGGGACATATTTTGTTAAAGCAGTAAACAACGTTTATTTGGCATACCTTTTGGTACACAGTAAACAGTGTTTATAAAATAATCGTTAATTTTTAATAATTAAACGATATTAATAGTATCAACAATGTTTATTAAAGTGACAAACAAGGCTTATTCGGGATATCTTTTGTTGGAAAGCAAACTGTTTATGAACAAAGTTTATTTTGGCATATATTTTGTAAAAACACTAACAAGGTTTGCTCTGGAATATTTTTGTTAAAAAGTAAACGTTTATAGAATAAACAATGTATATTTTGGGACTTGTTTTGTTTAAGTGGTAAATGGTAAACAATATTTATTTAGAGGTATCATCTAAAATAAACAATATTTTTATTGGTATGTGTTTTGTTAAAAAAGTAGACAGTTTATAAATTTAACAAGTTTGTTCTATATTTTATTAAAGCAGTAAACAACGTTTACCGCAAGAGATATTTTGTTAAAACACTAAACAAGACTATCTCGGAATATCTTTTGTTAAAAGGTGAGCAATGTTTATAGAATATACAACATTTGTTTGAGACATATTTAGTTGAAGCATAAATAAGGTTTATTGTAAGATTTCTTTGGTTGATGCGTAAGTGATGTCTATAAAATAAACAATGTTTAGTTTGGGATATATTTTGTTAAAACACTCATATTCAACTAGGTTTACTATGGGATATCGTTTGTTACAAGATATACAATGTTTTATAGGATACACAACGTTTATTACTTAAAACAATAAAGTAGTTTTATTTCCGGATATCTTTTCTTGAAAAGTGAACGGTTTATGATTTTGGAGTACATTTTGTTAAAACGCTAAACATGGTTTCTTCTAGGATATCTTTTGTTTGAAATAAACAATTGTTCATAGAATAAACAACGTCTATTTTGTAACGTATTTTTAAAGTGGTAAATGGGATTTATTACGGGATATCTTTTGTTCCAAAGCAAATGATGCTTATAAACTAAACAATGTTTATTTTTGAATATATTTTTTGTTAAAAAATAGGTACTGTTTATAGAATAAACAATGGTTATTTTGAGACGTTTTGCTAAAGCAATAAATAAGATTTATTACAGGATATCTTTTGTTGAAAAGTGATGTTCATAAATAAACCATATTTATTTTGGGATATATTAAAATGCGCAACAAAACTTACTGTGGGATATTGTTAAGGGGTAAACTGGACCACTTGTTAAGTGTGCTGTTTTTAAGGGTTTACTCTTAACGTAGCACTGTAATTAGTTACAGTTGCGGGACCGCCTACCAGTCACCTACTTCTACAAAATTGCTATCTGGACAGGTTCCAGTAATGTGCAGTAATTGTTGATTCCGTTATGGAAATTGGTATTATGGTTGTTGGTTCTTATTGGATTGAGCTAGCTTGGTTTTGGTATACTGGTTCTTTAATTTATTCAGCGTGGTCCGCCATGAACTAACATAGTCAGTTAGTAGTTAGGAAAGATACTCTTGGTTGCTTAAACAGAGTTAAGGTATGAGAGGTTTGTTTTAGTGATACACTTATAGTTAAAAATAAATCTAAAGTTCATTAGTAAAGCAGTTATGTTGTACAATAGAGAAACGAACTATCGTTTCATAGGATTTGTAAAAAGTATTGGTAATGTCTTATACTAAGTTAGAGTTAACATTAAAGAAGAAAAATAATTATGACTCAGTCGGAAAAAGAGCGGAATACGTCAACGTCTCGTTGTCCCATTGAGTCTTACAAATATTTAAAAAACGAAGCACACGTTCTGCACGTGTGTACGTAAAAATAAAATTCAAAAGGTAAAGCAAAAGTTTGCTTATAAAATCGTCAAGGTAATTTTAAAGTAATGACTTTAAATAAAAAAATATGTATTTTCAATATAAAAATAATTGTCATTGAATGGTTTATTTATTTAGGTAGGACTTTTGACAAAAGAAGAGAAAAGGTTCAATATTACTATGATTTCGGCAACATGTATTAACCAATGGTTCCAAAACTGTTGAAATCTGAAGAAGTTGGCTAGGTTTCTCCAGCAGTTAAGTTTTGCTCAAAATTAGAGTCTGGAAAGGTTGGCTATTTCTCCAGCCATGGTATTCATGACCATATAAAATAAGTAATATCTTTATAAAAAATTAATTTAGACTTTTCAAAATCTTGTTAACTGTCTGTATGAGTGTGGTTTTGGCTCATACCAGCAAAAAGAGGAATATGAAAAAATTATGTCGAAATGTAATGTCAAAAAAGATAAAAATCTTAATAGGTAGATAATGCTAATAATTGTATGTAAAATATCGGTAGGTATTTGGACTAAAGTGACCTTTCTTTTATATGGATTGATTCATCAAAAATAATTCTCAAAACGAGATTTAAAATTGTGTCTTTAATTCTGATAGCTCTTCAAAACTAAAGAGTTTTGCGTGTCCTTTTGTACACTTGTGTTAATTTAGGACAAACGTAGTTCTTTTTCGGTGGCAACAGTAGTTGAGTATAAAAGCGGATAGCGTTTGAGAAAAATAATTGAATAAGCAGGTAAAATGGTCTACTGTTTCACTGGAGCAGAACTCGTTTCGCAGTGTAGTTAGTTGTTTTCTTTGTAAGTGAATTTTAGGCTAATTTTTTATGTTAAAGGAATTAAATAAATATATTTATATTACAAAATTGAAGGTCTACTAGGGTAGCTTGAGATCCGGTTAACAAACTTTGAGGTATATTATATTTATGGTATTTTCTTTACTTGGAAGCTTCTATGCTTCTCTTTATTTTACTCTTAACTTGGGTACCCTTTTATACATATAACATCATATATGCTTTAACTCAATAAATACAAATTAAATCACGGTGCTTCTGCTAGGCTCCACACAAGATAAACAATACATTTATCATCATATATCAACATCGTCGTACGTAAACACAAGAATACACAAAAACTTTAAGTTGCCTCGGTGGGGATTCGAACCTCCGATCGTAGTGTTTTACACTTAGCGATCTTCCAAATTAACCGAGTGGGCTGTGCGATCCCATAGCATACTTGCAGTCTCTAGCAGGCAGATGCGTTAAATAGAAATTGACTATTTAATATCTCACACTCAGCGACCTTTCAACTTGGTAGCGCTTATTTTGAGTGTCCGTGGTGGAGAATGAAACGAAATACATAAAATACACATGATAATTTTTATAATATAACTCATATAACCTGATTGTTCTACTTGTGATCTAGTGTAGAAATTGTATATATAAGCTGTAAGTGCGATATGACCAGTTCATTTATAGTCATTTGGTTTTATAATTTCCAAGTGACTGAATTGGTTAGATTTTGAATTACATCCTATTTTTAAAATATGGTATCAATTACATACATTTAATTTGACTTATCTTTCAACCTAAAATCTCACTAGTTGTTCCTTAATTGAATTAAATTTTCACAGCAATTGTCGAACCGGTTTATCTGGACTTGTACTGTCCTAGTATCGTTATCGTAAAACGAATTTTCGATACCTTATTACACTATTGTCGTATTACTGACGACTACTACCTATACAGGGTTATACCCTATTATTTTCGTACAACTAGAATGACCCTTAGTAAGTCACTCCTACCTCAACGTCCATCATCGGGTACGTTGATTTTATTGATAGCTGTGCCGGATAAATATACATCAATACTAAAATCTTTGCCTGACTGAAAGATGTCTGCCTTTTGGATATAATTATAAAGTTAACATTGAGATAATTTCAAATTACCTTATTTATCCTGTTTCTGTTTACGATGACACATTCCTTGAAAATTTCCCTATCACTATCTTAAAATACCTGAGTTAGGATGCGTGTTGCTTTTAATTTTTGTGTAACTAAAATCTAATTGAATGGCTGTTTACCAAACATTCCTATACTAATGTCCTAAAATCGTAAATTAATATGTTAGTGTAAAGCGTTTGCTAATTTTACGGTTCGTTAGTCTAATATTGTAAAGTATATTATAAATTAATTTTAAGCATAATTAAAAGCGTAGTAATTGCGAAGCTGCATTTTATAGATATGACAAATAAATCGTTATTCAATAATTTATTTTAGCGTTGAAGTTGCGTTGTATAAAAATAAGTTTATAATAATTTGAAATTACGTTTAAATTAAAAATGATTCACTGGAATTCTCTCAATAATGATATGCTATGTCTTTATGACTGAATTTTCAATCACGAATAACTCCTTTTTTAATACTTTAAATTTTTCAAAATTTCCACAGTAATTGTTCGGACCGGAAAGCGATTAAGTACCTCTGTGTACTTAATACTATTACTAAAACATCCTTTTTTCATGTTTTAATGTAACGTTTTGTACGTTTTTGTGTGTTGCCATCCTGGGCTACATAACTATGAAGTTCGAACAACTAGGCTGACTCCACGTAAGTCTGGCCTTATCTTATCGTTATTTAACGAATTTAATGACAACTGTGCGGTAACTTTGCATAAAGAATAAGAATTTCCTATTCAAGCTCTATTTCATCTCTTTATTTAGTTCCTTATTATGACATGCTTGTTTGAATATAATTATTTCATTTAATTAATTCAAAATGGTTCTTAAGTTTATCACTATTTTGATAAATGCTTTAAAAGCAGAATTCGGTGAAATCCTGAAAGTGGATTTTTCCTAACTTAAATTGAATATATAAAATTTTACTTATTTTTAATTAAAGGTTTGTCCCTTTTAATAGTAAAGTTTAAGAAAAATATTAAAATTTCAAAACATGTGCTCTGTATTCTATAATTAAATAGTTTCCTTTTTAAAATAACTTTAAAAGTTCAACAGTCTGTTCTACATTGCTCTGCGGTTTTGTGGTTGACAACTGATAAATTTTGTTCATGAAAGTATTTGTACGTTACTAATTTTATGTAATAATTTTCAAAATTTTTATTTATTGCACGTTTTTCGTATACAAGTAAGAATTTTTGGTTTCCCTAAATGTGAGGGTATTTTAAACGTGGCATCTCCAACATAATGTGAAGTGAAATTAGGTGAATTTTCAAAATAATGAAAGTGATGCTTGTGGAATGTCATCAGCCTTAGTTGTTTAAATTTAAATACAACTGGTCTGCTGACATCCACCATGCTGCTATCAAAAAGGAAAATATTGGTGAAAGAAGAAAATAGTTTATTGTAAGTAAATTTAACTTTTGGCTGAACTTTGCTTAGGAGGAAATTTTAAGTGAAATAAAATTAATTCGTAAAACTGTCTGAGGAAAATTACAATTAGATTGAGATTGGGACTTTACGGCTTACCAATATTTAATTAAAAATGCGGTTTGCAGTCGGTTATTGTTTTCTTTTGCTGGTTGCAGCTTAATATGATCACGAATGTGACTTGAAAATAAATCATCGTTAGTGGTTTTGAATGAACAGATTGGGCAAGTCGCGCTGCGTATAATAAGTTTAGTTTTCTTTTGTTTTGTTGATTCAAAAATTTGCTGTTCTTCATTGTTTATGTTGAGGTTAAAAATTCGTTTTGTACATTTTTGAGCTGTTCGAATATCGCACCCGATTGACATATTGATTCCAACGATGGTTTGTTCGACTCTGCGCTTCGTTTTCTTCGTTTATAACAGTTTCGATGTATTTTGAAACTGTTGACAATGCGTAAAAGTTATTGATGATATTTTCGCAATTTGTGCAAATGAAACTTTCTTCAAAATTCAGATTTTTGGTTGGGTATACAGGTCGATAGTTTTTCCTTGAGTAATTTTACTCTTTCGGTGTTGGTTTGTAGCTTTAAATAGTTTAAATTGTTTTTATTTGTCAAACAAGTACGACATCGTTTTGAATTCATTTTCGTAATTTGTATGTAAATTATGGTTATTTCAATAAAACTACCGTTGCGGTGGAATTACTTTTATTATAGTGTGATAATATCTGATCACATATGCAGCTTTAGGTTTAAAAGCAAAAGAAAGAAAAATTCTCTTTTAATACATACCGTGTTATTCTAAAGTTAATGAGTTTGAACTTGGAGGTTTTGTTTTATACGCCGTCTTCTGCAGTATCAAAAGTATACTGCCCAAAATGCTATGCATATTTTTCGTAGTAGGACGTTTCCGATAAGTTTGTTAATTTGTTTCACATTATTTTCTAGTACTTGTTTATCGCTGTGTTAGCGAAACTCTGTGATAATGGTTATCACTTGTGGTTTGGTGTTGTAAATGAGATTGTGCGAATTTTTATTCTATTTTTGTTTTTATACTTACATATTGTGAATTTGATAATGAAAAGCATTTAATAATTTAATGGTTTGTTAGTCAATTAGCGTAAAATATATAAGCTAAGCGATTGCGTTAGTTTCTTGTTCATAGTGGTCGTTCAATTGTAGGATAGAATTTGCGTATATTTTTTTCAGTACTGATAGGTTAATTTTTTGTAACACATTGTTACCCATGGTATCTCCATCACTTGCTAAACTCGGAGCCGTTAAATGCGGAACCGGCGACCTCCACCAATTGTTAAGGGGTAAACTGGACCACTTGTTAAGTGTGCTGTTTTTAAGGGTTTACTCTTAACGTAGCACTGTAATTAGTTACAGTTGCGGGACCGCCTACCAGTCACCTACTTCTACACGCCTTGTTTATTTGGGGACTTCCACCAGTCACCACCCTGGTGACAATAACTAGAGGAACATAGTCCTCGTTACTCTAATGACCACTCAATTTAAGCTGGGGTAAGAATGATTGGAATAAAGCTAAAGTATGATACATATAATAAATAAGCGAGCAGCATTTGTACAGGATCAGCCTTACAATTAAGTTACATAAAAAAGATTACTTACATGCTAAGAAGTATTCGCCGCCTCCCTTAAGGGGACGTGCGGTTCGCTGCTTGACTACATTTTAATACTGTATTAATATGACCGCTGAGGTCACTCGAGACAGACTAACTAAAGGGAAGAGAGCAGAGCGAAGAGCCCTAGTTAGCCAGTCGCTACCACTTTTATAAACAATCATATCTAACATGATAAATGTTTCCCTGAAATATTAATGAGAACATACAGATAGTGGTTTGCCACTGGTTTACTAATCTGAATTTCTTGGTTGGCCGTATCGTGCGTGTTTCATGTTTCCTGTTAACTTTCTCGTGAGAATTGGTCATCAGGAAATATGACTGCATCGATATTGAACAAAGGCTAAAATGTGTATGACTAATACTAATTAATAATGGACTTGTAAATCAATACGTAACAATATAATTTGTTACAAAATATACAATGTTTATAGGATACACAATGTTTATTACTAAAACCAGTAAAGTAGTTCTATTTCGGGATATCTTTTCTTGAACACTGAACGGTTTATAATTTTGAAATATATTTTGTTTAAACTCTAAACATGGTTTGCTCTAGGATATCTTTTGTTTGAAGTAAACAATATTTATAGAATACATAACTTCTATTTTGGAACATATTTCTTAAAGCGGTAAACGACGTTTATTTAGGAATATCTTTTGTTGGAAAGTAAACACTGTGTATAAACTAAACAATGTTTATTTTTGTTTATATGTTCCTTGTTAAAACGTAGACACTGTTTATAAAATAAACAACGATTATTTAACGTTATATTTTGTTAAAGCCATACACAACCTTTATTGCTAGAGATATCGTGTTAAAACACTAAACACAGTTTTTCGGAATATTTTTTGTTAAAACGTAAACAATGTTTACAGAATAAACAACGTTTATTTTGAGGCATTTTGTTAAAGGGATAAATAATGTTTATTACTGAATATCTTTTGTTAATAAGTCAGTGATGTTCAATAATGTTTAGTTCGAGCTATATTTTGTTAAAACACTCAACAAGGTTTCCTGTGGGATATTGTTTGTTAGAAAACGAACAATGTTTATAGAAACACAACGCTTATTTAGTTAAAACTTTTGTCGGAAAGTAAATGTTTTATGAGCAAAGTTTATTTTGAAATATATTTTGTTAAAACACTCGACTTGGTTTACTGTAGGATATCTTTTGTTAGAACTAACAATTTTTATAGCACAAACATTGATTATTTTGGGATATATTTTGTGAAAGTGGTAAACGAGGTTTATTTCTGGATACTTTTTGTTGAAAAGTAAATGCTGTCTATAAAATAAACAATGTTTATTTTTTTATATATTTTTTTGTTAAAAAGTAGGCACTGGGTATAGAATTAACAACGGTTATTTTGTGCTATATTTTGTTAATGCACTAAACAACGTTTATTGCTAGAGATTTCTAAACGCGGTTATCTTGAAACAACTTTTGTTAAGAAGCAAACAACGTTTATAGAATAAACAACGTTTATTTAGAAACATTTTGTTAAAGCGATTGATAATGTTTATTGCAGTATATATTTTGTTGATAAGTGATGTCCATAAAATAAACGATATTTATTTTGGGATATATTTTGTTAAAACGCTCAACAAGGTTTAGTGTGTGATATTGTTTGTTGGAAAATGAACAATGTTTATAGGATACACAGCGTTTATTTAGTTAAAACAGTAAAATAAGTTTATTTCGGGATATCTTTCGTTGAAAAGGAAACGGTTTATGATTTTGGAATATATTTTGTTGAAACATTAAACATGGTTTCCTCTAGGAGATCTTTTTTATAGAATAAACAATGTTTAATTTGGGACTTTAAGTGTTAAATGAGGTTTATTTCTGGATATTTTTTGTTGAAAATTAAACGATACCTATAAATATATACTATGTTTATTTTTGGATATTTTTCTTGTTAAAACGTTGACAATGTTTAGAGAATTAACAACGGTTATTTTGTGCTATATTTTGTTAAAGCACTAAACAACGTTTATTGCTAGAGATATTTTGTTAAAACACTAAACGTTGTTATCTTGGAATAATCGGAACCGGAATCCTTGTTTTTGTTCCAAAAACAAGAACAGGAATCGAAACGTATATTTTGAAAGAGAACACGATTTTTAGAAACCTTATGTAAATTAAAATCCTAGAACCTTGACTTAATAAGCAAAATAACTGGAATCCGATCTGGAACCCTTGTTTTTTGCTTTCAATACAGGAACCTAAATCGGAACTATACTTTGTCCTGAGACTGTTGAATCAGGATCCATTATGTAGAGTGTTTAGTTATAAGCCGCCCCTATGTTCTACCAGCATAAAAACACCTCTACGACCCTACGTAAGTTAAGAATTCCTAATATTCTATTAGCGTAGAACGGGAATAGGAATCGAAACCATTGTTTTTGTTTCCAAAAACAGTAACCGTAATCTTTAAAAAGCAAAATAACAGGAATCAGAACCAGAACCCTTGTTTTTTGTTTCCAAAACAGGAACCGGTATCGGGACTGTACTTTGGTTTGAGAACCGTTGAATCACGATCCATAATGGAATACGTTTAGTTACAACCCGCCCCTATGTTCTACAAGCTCAATAGCACCGTCTGGACTCTAGGTAAGTTAAGAAACCTAGCATAAAACGGGAATAGGAACCGCAACCTTTGTTTTTTGTTTCCAAAAATAGGAACAGGAATCAGAACGAATACTTTGAAAGCTAAAGCGATTTCTAGAAACTTTATGGAAATTAAAATCATAGAACCTTGATTTAAAAGCTAAATAACAGGAATATGAACCTTTGTTAAAACACTAAACACAGTTATCTAGAAATATCTTTTGTTAAAACGTAAACAGTATTTACAGAATAAACAGCTTTTGTTTTGAGATAATTTGTTAAAGCGATAAATAAGGTTTATTGCAAAATATCTTTTGTTGACAAGTAAGCCATGTTCATAAAATAAACAATGTTTATTTCGAGCTATATTTTGTTAAAGCACTCAACAGGGTTTACTGTAGGATATTGTTTGTTAGAAAATGATAGGATACTCAACGTTTATTTAGTTAAAACTTTTGTTGAAAAATAAACGTTTTATAAGCAAAGTTTATTTTTGAATATATTTTGTTAAAACACTAAACATGGTTTCCTCAGGATACCTTTTTGTTAGAACTAACAATTTTTATAGAATAAACAATGGTTACTTTGAGACATTTCGTTAAAGTGGTAAACGAGGATTATTTCTGGATATCTTTTGTTGAAAAGTAAACGATGTTTATAAAACAAACATTGTTTATTTTTGGATATATTTTGTTAAAAAGTAAACATTGTTTATAAAATAAACAACGATTATTTTGTGCTATATTTTGCTAAAGCATTACACCATGTTTTCTTGTGAGATATTTTGTTAAAACAGTAAACACGGTTATCTCGGAATATCTTTTGTTAAAACAGAAACAATGTTTACAGAATAAACAACGTTTATTTTGAGACATTTTGCCAAAGCGACAAATAAGGTTTGTTGCAGAATATCTTTTGTTCATAAGTAAGTATTGTTCATAAAATAAACAATGTTTATTTCAAGCTATATTTTGCTAAAACATTCAACAGGGTTTACTGTAGTATATTGGTTTTTCTTAGAAAATGCACAATGTTTATAGAATAAACAATGTTTATTGTGAGACATTTCGTTAACGCGATAAATAAGGTTTATTGCAGGTTATATTTTATTGATAAGTGATATTCACACAATAAACGATGTTTATTTTGGTATTTATTTTGTTAGAACAGTCAGCAATGTGTATGGTAGGATATGTTTGTTGGAAAATGAACAATGTTTATAGGAAACACAGCGTTTATTTAGTTAAAACAGTAAAGTAGGTTTATTTCGGGATATCTTTTGTTGAAAAATACCCGGTTAATGATTTTGAAATATATTTTATTGAAACTCTAAACATGGTTTCTTCTAGAATATCTTTTGTTAGAACTAACAATTTTTATCAAATAAACAACGTTTATTTTGGGACATTTTGTTACAGTGGTAAACGAGGTTTATTTCTGGATATCTTTCGTAGAAAAGTAAAAGATGCTAATAAAATAAACATTGTTTATTTTTTAATATATATTTTGTTAAAAAGTATACACTTTATAAAATAAACCACGATTATTTTGTGCTATATTTTGTTAAAGCATTACACAACGTTTATTGCGAGAGATATTTTGTTAAAACACTAAACACAGTTATCTTGAAATATCTTTTGTTAAAAGTAAGCAACGTTTATTTTTACATATTTTGTTAACGCGATAAATAAGGTTTATTTCAAGATATCTTTTGTTGATAAGTAAATCATTTTCATTAAATAAACAATGTTTATTTTGAGCTGTATTTTGTTAAAACACCCAAAAGGGTTTACTGTAGGATATTGCTTGTTAGAAAATGAACAATGTTTATAGAATACACAACGTTTATATAACTAAATTTTTTTTTGAAAGGTCAACATTTTATGAACAAAGTTTATTTTGGAATATATTTTGTTACACTCAACATAGTTTGCTCTAGGGTATCTTTTGTTTGAAGTAAACTATGTGTATAGAATAAACAATGTTTACTTTGGAACCTATTTTGTTAAAGTGGTAATAGAGGTTTATTTCTGGATATTTTTTGCTGAAATGCAAACGCTCCTTATAAAATAAACAATGTTTATTTTTTGATATATTTTCTGTTAAAAAGTAGGTATTGTTTCTAGAATATTAATTCTAGAAACAATGTTTAATTAACAACTTATTTTGTGCTATATTTTTCTAAAGCACAAAACAACGTTTATTGCTAGAGATATTTTGTTAAAACACTAAACGCCGTTATGTTGGAATAGCTTTTGTTAAGAGGTAAACAATGTTTATAGAATAAACAAAGTTTAGTTTGATACATTTTGTTAAAGCGGTAAATAAGTTTTATTGCAAGGATATATTTTGTTGATAAGTGATGTTCATAAAATAAACTATGTTTATTTTGGGATATATTTTGTTAAAACACTCAACAAGGTTTAGTGTGGGATATTGTTTGTTGGAAAATGAATAATGTTTATAGGATACACAATGTTTATTTAGTTAAAACAGTAAAGTAGGTTTATTTCAGGATATCTTTTGTTTAAAAATAAACGGTTTATGATTTTGGAATATATTTTGTTGTAACACTAAACATGGTTTCCTCTAGGATATCTTTTGTTAGAGCTAACAATTTTTATAGAATAAGCAACGTTTATTTTGAGACATATTTTGTTAAAGTGGTAAACGAGATTTATTTCTAGATATCTTTTGTTGTAAAGTAGACGCTGCTGATAAAATAAACAATGTTTATTTTTGGATATATTTTGTTAGAAAGTAGACACTTTATAGAATAAACAACAATTATTTTGTGCTATATTTTCTTAAAGCAATATCAAAGCTTATTGCGAGAGATATTAAAACACTAAACACAGTTATCCCCAAATATATTTTGTTAAAAATTAAGTCACTTTTATTTAGAGCCAATTGTTAAAGCGTTTATTACAGGATATCTTTTGTTGATAAGTGATGTGCATAAAATAAACTGTTTATTTGGGAGATTTATTTTGCTAAAACACTCAATAATGTGTAGGATGGGATAACGTTTATTAGAATATAAACACTGTTTATAGGATATACAACATTTATTTAGTGAAAACAGTAAAGTAGGTTTATTTCAAGATATTTTCTATTTAAAAGTAAACGGTTTATAATTTGGGTATATAGTTTGTTGAAACACTAGTCTAGGATATCTTTTATTAGAAATAAGCAATGTTTATAAAAGAAACAACGTTTATTGTTAAAGTTTGGAAAAGTGGTAACCGAGGTTTATTTCAGGATATCTTTGTTAAAAAGTAAACGCTGCTTATAAAATAAACAATGTTTATTTTTGAATATATTTTGTTAAAGAGTAGACAATGCTTGTAGATTAAACAACGATTACTGTGTGCTATATTTTGTTAAAGCAGAAACAAAGTTTATTAGACGATATATTTTGTTAAAACACTAAACACTGTTTTCTTAAAATACCTTTTATTAAAAAGTATGCCACTTTTATAGAATAATCAACATTTATTTTGTGACATATTTTGTTAAAGCGGTCAACAAGATTTATTTGTGTATCTTTTGTTGAAAAGTAAGTGATTTTTATAAAATAAATTATGTTTATTGTACGATATATTTTGTTAAAGCACTCAAGAAAGTAAACTGTTGGATATCGTTTGGTAAAAAGTAAACAATGTTTATAAGGTACACAACGTTTATTTAGTTAAAACAGTAAAAAGGGTTTATTTCGGCTAATCTTTAAAAATAACGCTTATAAAATGAACAGTTATTTTGGGATATTTGTTGTTAAAACACTAAACACGGTTTGCCTTGGGATATTGTTTGTTGAAAAGTAAATAATGCTTATAGAGTAAATACCGTTTATTTTGGGACATATTTTGTGAAAGTGGTAAACAAGGTTTGTTTAGAGATATGGTTTTTTGAAAGTAAACGATGCTTATAAAATAATAATTGTTTATTTTGGAATATAATTTGTTAAAGTGGTACGCAAAGTTTATTTTGGAATATGTTTTGTTAAAGCAGTTAACAAAATGTATTTCTGGATATCTTTTGTTGTGAAGTAAATGGTATTTATAGTGCAAACGTTTATTTTGGAATATATTTTGTTAAAGTGCTGAATCCAGTTTTTGGGATATCTTTTGTTATGAAATAAACGACGTTTATAAAATAAACAAGATGTTTTGGGCTATATTTTGTTAAAACATTAAGCAGATTTACTTTAATACATCTTTTGTTAGGAAGTAAACAATGTTCGCAGAATAAACACTGTTTATTTACGGATATATTTTGTTAAAGCAGTTTGTTTCGGACTATCTTTTGTTAAAAAGTAAACGTTGTTCATAACATTAACAATGTTTATTTCCATATGTATTTTGTTAAAACACTAAATGCAATTTTCTTGGGATATATTTTTTGAAAAGCGACTTCTATTTTGGACATTTTATTAAAATAGTAATTAAAGTTTACTTAGGGATATACTTTTTGCAACAGTAAACAATGTTTATTTTGGGGTATTTTTTGTTGAAGTAAACAATATTTATAAAGTAAACATTTATTTTCGAATATATTTTGTTAAAATGCTAAACACAATTGGACATCAACGAATTTGAAGGAGCCAATCTCAGGAGTAATAAATAAGTGTTGAAACAAGAGAGGTGATTTACACCAACAAAGAGCGACCACTTCAGTACTGGGAATCGACTGATGAAGTGGTAATATTTTATCGGAGGCGTCGTTCTTGCTTGTATGTATAGTGCTCCTGTTTATCTCTCGATCCTATCTTGTGCACTACCGATATTTAGGTCACTACATCGAAAAACACGCGCTAAACTACGCAACTTTAGTGGGGTCTTGGTACAAAAGTGCCCATGTAGTTCTCGGTCGAATTAGTTCGTAATCCTATAAAAGATTCACATCATTTCCACGAGATCGATAAAAATCCCACGAGCGGGATGTAACCCCGAGGACATGTTAACATATTTATATCTATTACATCACTCTAAGGCTGCAGTCATTTCTAATATAATTATAAACGAGTAGGTGTTGCTTTAGTATTATTTCTACGACTACCTCGGACTTTAAGTTCTGCGTTTACGCTTTTCTATCCCAGTATGAAGTGGTAACTGCATAATTAACATATGGAAGGTTTTTGTAGCCTGCCGATTGCTTTTGAATCGATTTAGTACACCAAGTTTTTCTATTAAGTTTAATAAATATGGTATTTTTTATGTTTCTGGTTAGGTATAGGACAAGAACGTTATAGACCAACCGACACTGGCATTGTCGGATTAAATAATTTCGTCTGTGCTATTGGTCATTAAAATTGTACTTCAGAATTATTACAACGGCCTTAGTCCTTTGTTCTTTATAAGCTAGTTTATGGTTCAGCAAGGAAATATCTAAAGATTATCTTCGGAAGGCTACAGTCGTTTTCAATTAAATAATTATAAATGAGTACAAGTTGCTTCAAGAGTGTAGATTTTGTAGTTAAACTTGTGCATGTCGTTACATAATTTTTTTATGATTTTTTTAAATTGTCATTGTATATGATAGCTTGCGGAAGGGTTGTAAATAATGAGTATAATAGTGCAACTGAGGTATTTGAATGTTAGCGACTACGTCGAACACTTATTATTTACTAACCGCAAAATGATGACGATTGGTTACTTAATCGCCATTTTGTTTTTAGAATGCACAGCTAACCATCAATGCCTTCCACACCTAGCTTGTATTAATGAGGAATGTCGTAACCCTTGCGTTGGATTATGTGGTATCAACGCTACTTGCACGGTTCAACGACATACTCCCAAATGTCATTGCCCACCGAAAATGACTGGAAACCCACTGGTCGCATGCAGGGATGTAGGTAAGTTCTTTTCCTTTTATAACAGAAGTTAAAAAAATATCCTGTTTATTTTTGAAAGTTGCAAAATTGTAACTGCAATATGACGATAAGGTTGATATGGGATTGTCAAGGCTTTTTGATAAGTGCACGGTCAGCTATTCTTTTGACATAAAAAGTCGACTATTTTGGGATTTTTTTTGCCAAGAGGAAATGTTTTTTTTGGAGTATTTTTATTAAAAAGTAAACATGGTTTATTGGTTTATTTTGAGGCTAAACAAGGTTTAATTTGGAATATATTTTGTTGAAAGTAAACAATTCTTAGAGAATAAACAACGTTTGTCTTGAGATACATTTCGTTAAAGCAGTAAACAAAGTTTATTTTAAGGAATATTTGATCACAAAGTAAACAGTGTTTATAAAATAAACGTTTATTTTTAATAATTAAACGATATTTATAGAATCAACAATGTTTATTATGAGACATTTTGTTAAAGTGATAAACAAGGTTTATTTCGGGATATCGTTTGTTGAAAAGCAAACTGTTCATGAACAAAGTTTATTTTGGCATTTATTTTGTTAAAACACTAACAAGGTTTGGCTCTGGAATATTTTTGTTAGAAAGTAAACGTTTATAGAATAAACAATGTATATTTTGGGACTTGTTTTGTGTATGTGGTAAACAATATTTATTTAGAGATATCTTATGGTGAAAAGTAAACAATGCTTCTAAAATAAACAACTTTGTGCTATATTTTGTTAAACCAGTAAACAACGTTTACTGCAAGAGATATTTTGTTAAAACACTAAACCAGAAATATCCTTTGTTTAAAAGTAAGCAATGTTTATAGAATATACAACATTTGTTTGAGACATACTTTGTTGAAGCATAAATAAGGTTTATTGTAAGACTTCTTTGGTTGATACGTAAGTGATGTTTATAAAATAAACAATGTTTAGTTTGGAATAAATTTTGTTAAATCACTCAACAAGTTTTACTGTGGGATATCGTTTGTTACAAAATATACAATGTTTATAGGATACACAACGTTTATTACTTAAAACAGTAAAGTAGTTTTATTTCCGGATAGCCTTTCTTGAAAAGTGAATGGTTTATGATTTTGGAATACATTTTGTTAAAAAGCTAGACATGCTTTGCTCAAGAATCTTTTGTTTGAAATAAACAATTGTTCATAGAATAAACAACGTTTATTTTGGAACATACTTCTTAAAGCGGTAAACAATGTTTATTTCGGGATATCTTTTGTTGGAAAGTAAACGCTGCTTATTTATTTTTTGATATATTTTTTATTAAAAAGTAGACCCTGTTTATAAAATTAACCAGGATTATTATATGCTATATTGTGTTAAAGCATTAAACAACGTTTATTGTGAGAGATATTTTGTTAAAACACTAAACACAGTTATCTCAGAATATCTTTTGTTAAAATTTCAACAATGTTTACAGAATAAACAACATTTATTTTGAGACATTTTATTAAAGCGATAAGTAAGGTTTATTACAGAATATCTTTTGTTGATAAGTAAGTCATGTTCATAAAATAAACAATGTTTATTTTCAGCTATATTTTGTTAAAACACTCAACAGGGTTTACTGTAGGATATTGTTTGTTAGAAAATGAACAATATTTATAGGATACACAATGTTTATTTCGTAAAAACTTTTGTTGAAAAATAAACGTTTTATAAGCAAAGTTTATTTTGGAATATATTCTGTTAAAACACTCAACATGGTTTGCTTTAGGATATCTTTTGTTTGAAGTAAACAACGTTTATAGAATAAATAACGTTTATTTTGGAACATATTTCTTAAAGCGGTAAACGACGTTTATCTTTTGTTGAAAAGTAAACACTGTTTCTAAAATCATCATCATCATTGGGTCTTCAGTCCTGAAACTGGTTAGACGCGTACCATCATTGTTTCCTATTCTGAACTAACCTACAGATTTCTTTGAAATTTGCAGTCTGCATCTATCACTATCTGATCTAGGTCTACATCCACCTCTTTTTTCCTATCTATGCTTGTCATATATCCCATACTATTACCCAAAAATGCCTTGTTTCTAAAATAAACAATGTTTATTTTTTGGCTATATGCCTTACTAAAACATAAACGCTGTTTATAAAATAAACAACGATTATTTTGTGTTATATTTTGTTAAAGCATTACACAACGTTTATTGCGAGAGATATTTTGTTAAAACACTAAACACAGTTAGGTTGGATTATCTTTTGTTAAAACATAAACAATGTTTACAGAATAAACAACGTTTATTTTGATACATTTTCTTAAAGCGATAGATAAGCTTTATTGCAGAATAGCTTTTGTTAATAAGTCAGTTATGTTCAACAATGTTTATTTCGAGCTATATTTTGTTAAAACACTCAACAGGGTTTACTGTAGGATGTTGTTTGTTCGAAAATGAACAATGTTTATAGAATACACAACGTTTATTTAGTTAAAAACTTTTGTTAAAAAGTAAACGTTTATGAGCAAAGCTTATTTTGCGATATATTTTGTTAAAACACTAAACATGGTTTTCTCTAGGATATCTTTTGTTTCAAGCAAATAAGGTTTATAGAATAAATAATGTTTATTTTTGGCTATATGCTTTGTTAAAACATAAACACCGTTTATAGAATAAACCACGATTATTTTGTGTTATATTTTGTTAAAGCATTACGCAACGTTTATTGCGAGAGATATTTTGTTAAAACACTAAACACAGTTAGGTTGGATTAGCTTTTGTTAAAACATAAACAATGTTTACAGAATAAACAACGTTTATTTTGATACATTTTCTTAAAGCGATAGATAAGCTTTATTGCAGAATAGCTTTTGTTAATAAGTCAGTTATGTTCAACAATGTTTATTTCGAGCTATATTTTGTTAAAACACTCAACAGGGCTTACTGTAGGATATTGTTTGTTAGAAAATGAACAATGTTTATAGAATTCACAACGTTTATTTAGTTAAAACTTTTGTTGAAAGTAAACGTTTATGAGCAAAGCTTATTTTGGGATATATTCCGTTAAAACACTCAACATGGTTTGCTTTAGGATATCTTTTGTTTGAAGTAAACAATGTTTATAGAATAAATAACTTTTATTTTGGAACATATTTCTTAAAGCGGTAAAAGACGTTTATTTCGGGAGATGTTCTGTTGAAAAGTAAACACTGTTTCAAAAATAGACAATGTTTATTTTTGGCTATATGCTTTGTTAAAACATAAACACTGTTTATAGAATGAACAACGATTATTTTGTGTTATATTTTGTTAAAGCATTACGCAACTTTTATTGCGAGAGATATTTTGTTAAAACACTAAACACAGTTAGGTTGGATTATCTTTTGTTAAAACATAAACAATGTTTACAGAATAAACAACGTTAATTGTGATACCTTTTCTTAAAGCGATAGATAAGGTTTATTGCAGAATAGCTTTTGTTAATAAGTCAGTTATGTTCAACAATGTTATTTCGAGCTATATTTTGTTAAAACACTCAACAGGGTTTACTGTAGGATGGTGTTTGTTCGAAAATGAACAATGTTTATAGAATACACAACGTTTATTTAGTTAAAACTTTTGTTGAAAAGTAAACGTTTATGAGCAAAGCTTATTTTGCGATATATTTTGCTAAAACACTAAACATGGTTTTCTCTAGGATATCTTTTGTTTCAAGCAAATAAGGTTTATAGAATAAACAATGTTTATTTTCGGCTATATGCTTTGTTAAAACATAAACACCGTTTATAGAATAAACCACGATTATTTTGTGTTATATTTTGTTAAAGCATTACACAACGTTTATTGCGAGAGATATTTTGTTAAAACACTAAACACAGTTAGCTTGGATTACCTTTTGTTAAAACGCAAACAATGTTTACAGAATAAACAACGCTTATTTTGAGACATTTTGTTAAAGCGATAGATAAGGTTTATTGCAGAATATCTTTTGTTAACAAGTCAGTTATGTTCAACAATGTTTATTTCGAGCTATATTTTGTTAAAACACTCAACAGGGTTTACTGTAGGATATTGTTTGTTAGAAAATGAACAATGTTTATAGAATACACAACGTTTATTTAGTTAAAACTTTTGTTGAAAAGTAAACGTTTTATGAGCAAAGTTTATTTTGGAATATATTTTGTTAAAACACTAAACATGGTTTCTCCAGGATATCTTTTGTTAGAACTAACAATTTTTATAGAATAAACAATGTTTGCTTTGAGACATTTTGTTAAAGTGGTAAACGAGGTTTATTTTTGGATATCTTTTGTTGAAAAGTAAACGATGCTCATAAAACAAACTTTGTTTATTTTTTAATATATATTTGGTTAAAAAGTAAACACTGTTTATAAAATAAACCACGATTATTTTGTGCTATATTTTGTTAAAGCATTACACAACGTTTTCTTGTGAGATATTTTGTTAAAACACCAAACACGGTTATCTTAGAATATCTTTTGTTTTAATGTAAACAATGTGTAGGGCGGCTAGTAAGGCTATCGGAATAAAGAGCGATTATTTCACCTTGTTCTTAGATATGCGCTGGTCGGTTGCTTGATGTGAAATTATCTACTTGGTTGTGTAGCCTGCCGTAAGAATATTGAGGACTGTAATACCAATAAACTCAGCTTTTTAATGAAAGAAATTGCAGCTGACACACTACATTTATTTATTAACATAAAAAACTATTTACACAAAAACAAGACTTTTGTTATGTAGCAGGAACATCCTTACCACATTGAAAACTGAACATGAACTGTTAATGAACTGTGACGAAGCCGTCCGAAGACAAGACTACCGATCATAAACGTAGAAAACATTTGCATGCATAGGCGTACCATAGAATGCGTAAAGAGTGATACAAATTAAACTAATATAAATTAATAAACGCTTTAACACAATGTATACAGAATAAACGTTTATTTTGGGAAATTTTTTAAAGCGATAAATAAGGTTTATTGTAAGATATATTTTGTTGATAAGTTACGTTCATAAAATAAACGATGTTTATTTTAGGATTTGTTTTGGTAAAATATTCAACAATGTATATGGTGAGATATTGTTTGTTGGAAAATGAACAATATTTATAGGATGCACAATGTTTACTTAGTTAAAACAGTAAAGTAGGTTTATTTCGGGATATCTTTTGTTGAAAAATAAGGGGTTTATGATATTTTGTTGAAACATTAAACATGGTTTCTTCTAGAAGATATTTTGTTAGAACTAACAATTTTTATACAACATACAATGTTTATTTTGGGACTTTAAATGGTAAGTGAGGTTTATTTCTGGATACTTTTATTGAAAAATAAACGATTCTTATAGAATAAACATTGTTTATTTTTGGATATATTTTTTTGATAAAAAGTAGACAATGTTTATAGAATTAACAACGATTATTTTGTTCTATATTTTGTTAAAGCACTAAACAACGTTTATTGCTAGAGATATTTTGTTAAAACAGAACTCCGTTATCTTCAAATAACTTTTGTTAAAAATAAACAATGTTTATAGAATAAACAACGTTTATTTTGAGACATTTTGTTAAAGCAATAAATAAAGTTTATTGCAGGATATATTTTGTTGATAAGTGATGTTCATAAAATAAACTATGTTTATTTTGGAATTTATTTTGTTAAAACACTAAATGCAGTTTTCTTGGAATATTATTTCTTGAAAAGTAAACGATGTTCATAGAATAAGGGACGTTTATTTTGAGATATTTTTTATTAAAGCAGTAAACAAAATTTATTTTGGGATATATTTTGTTGTGAAGTAAACGATGTTTATATAGTAAACGTTTATTTTAGGATATATTTTGTTAAAATCTTAAACGAGGTTTTCTTGGGATATTTTTTAAGAAATAAAGGACGTTTGTAAAATATATAAGATTTATTTTGGGATGTATTTTGCTAAAACATTATGCAACATTTGCTAGAAAGGAAACAATGTTCATAGAATAAACATCGTTTATTTAGGGATATGTTTTGTTAAAGCAGTTTATTTTGGGCTATATTTTGTTAAAATGTAAACGTTGTTCATTATATTAATAATGTTCATTTTCAGATGTATTTTGTTAAAACGCTAAATACAGTTTTCTTGGCATATAATTTCTTAAAAAGTAAACCATGTTCATAGAATAAGCGATGTTTATTTTGGGACATAATTTATTAAAGCAGTAAACAAAATTTATTTCAGGATATATTTTGTTGAAAAATAAACGATGTTTATAAAGTAAACGTTTATTTTACGATATATTTTGTTAAAATCTTAAACGAAGTTTTTTTGGAATATCTTTTAAGAAATAAACGACGTTTATAAAATAAACAAGGTTTATTTTGGGAGATATTTTGTTAAAGCTATAAATAAGGTTTATTGCAGAAGATCTTTTGTTCAAAAGTAAGTCATGTTCATAAAATAAACAATGTTTATTTTGAGCTATATCCTGATAAAACACTCAACAGAGTTTACTGTAGGATATTGTTTGTTAGAAAATGAACAATGTTTATAGGATACACGATGTTTATTTCGCAAAAACTTTTGTTGAAAAATAAACGTTTTATGAGCAAAGTTTATTTTGGAATAGATTTTGTTAAAACACTAAACATAGTTTCCTCTAGGATATCTTTTGTTACAACTAACAATTTTTAGAATAAACAACGGTTACTTTGGGACACTTTTTGTTAAAGTGGTAAACAGGTTTATTTCTGGACATCTTTTGTTGAAAAATAAACACTGTTTATAAAATAAACATTGTTTATTTTTGGGATATATTTTGTTAAAACACTAAACATGTTTTGCTCTAGGATATCTTTTGTTAACACTAACAATTTTTATAGAATAAACGATGTTTATTTTGGGACATATTTTCTTAAAGTGGTAAACAAGGTTTATTATTTGGATATATATTTTGTTAAAAGTAGACAATGTTTATAGAGTTAACAACGGTTATTTTGTGCTATATTTTGTTAAAGCACTAAGCAACGTTTATTGCTAGAGATAGAGATATTTTGTTAAAACACTAAACGTTGTTATCTTGGAATAATCGGAACCGGAATCCTTGTTTTTGTTTCCAAAAACAAAACAGAAATCGAAACGTATATTTTGAAAGAGAACACGATTTTTAGAAACCTTATGGATATTAAAATCCTAGCACCTTGACTTAATAAGCAAAATAACTGGAATTCGATCCGAATCCCTTGTTTTTTGCCTCCAATACAGGAACCTAAATCGGAACTATACTTTGTCCTGCGACCGTTGAATCAGGATCCATTATGTAGAGTGTTTAGTTATTAGCCGCCCCTATGTTCTACCAGCATAAAAACACCTCCACGACCCTATGTAAGTTAAGAATTCCTAATATTCTAATAGCATAGAACGGGAATAAGAATCGAAACCTTTATTTTTGTTTCCAAAAACAGTAACCGGAATCGCAACGTATATTTCTAGGAACCTTATGGAAATTAAATCTTAGAATGTTGATTTAAAAAGCAAAATAACAGGAATCAGAACCAGAACCCTTGTTTTTGTTTCCAAAACAGGAACCGGTATCGGAACTGTACTTTGGTTTGAGAACCGTTGAATCACGATCCATAATAGAATACGTTTAGTTACAATCCGCCCCTATGTTCTACAAGCTCAATAGCACCGTCTGCACTCTAGGTAAGTTAAGAACCCTAGCATAAAACAGGAATAGGAACCGGAACCTTTGTTTTTTGTTTCCAAAAACAGGAACAGGAATCAAAACGAATTCTTTGAAAGCTAAAGCGATTTCTAGAAACCTTATGGAAATTAAAATCATAGAACCTTGATTTAAAAGCAAAATAACAGGAATAGAAACCTTTGTTAAAACACTAAAGACAGTTATCTAGGAATATCTTTTGTTAAAACGTAAACAATGTTTACAGAATAAACAGATTTTGTTTTGAGATAATTTGTTAAAGCGATAAATAAGGTTTATTGCAGAATATCTTTTGTTGATAAGTAAGCTATGTTCATAAAATAAACATTGTTTATTTCGAGCTATATTTTGTTAAAGCACTCAACAGGGTTTACTGTAGGATATTGTTTGTTAGAAAATGATAGGATACTCAACGTTTATTGAGCTAAAACATTTGTTGAAGAATAAACGTTTTATGAGCAAAGTTTATTTTGGAATATATTTTGTTAAAACACTCAACATGGTTTACTATATGATATGTTTTGTTGAAACTAACAATTGTTATAGAATAAACAATGTTTATTTTGGGACATATTTTGTTAAAGTGGTAAACGAGGTTTATTTCTGGATATCTTTTGTTGAAAAGTAAACGATGCTTATTAAACAAACATTGTTTAATTTTGGATATATTTTGTTAAAAAGTAGACACTGTTTATAAAATAAATAACCATTATTTTGTACTATATTTTGTTAAAGCATTACACAACGTTTATTGCGAGAGATATTTTGTTAAAACACTAACCACAGTTATTTTGAAATATCTTTTGTTAAAGCATAAACAATGTTTACAGAACAAACAACGTTTATTTTGAGACATTTTGTTAAAGCGATAAATAAAGTTCACTGCAGAACATCTTTCGTTCGCAACTAAGTCATATTCATAAAATAAACAATGTTTATGTTGAGCTATATTTTGTTAAAATACTCAACAAGGTTTTCTGTAGGATATTGTTTGTTAGAAAATGAACAATGTTTATAGAATACACAACGTTTATTTAGTTAAGACTTTTGTTGAAAAGTAAGCGTTCTACGAGAAAAGTTTATTTTGGAATATATTTTATTAAAGCACTCAACATGGTTTACTCTAGGATATCTTTTGTTAAAACTACCAATTTCTTATAAAATAAACAATGTTTATTTTGGGATATGTTCTTTTAAAGTGGCAAACGCGGTTTATTTCTGATATCTTTTGTTGAAAATTAAATGTTGCTAATAAAATAAACAATGTTTACTTTATGGTATAATTTTTTGTTAAAAAATTGACATTGTTTATAAAATTAACATCATCTATTTTGTGTTATATTTTGTTAAAGCACTAAACAACTTTTATTGCTGGAGATATTTTGTTAAAACACTAATCTTGGAGCAACTTTTGTTAAAAAGTAAACAATGTTTATAGAATAAGCAACGTTTATTTTGAGACATTTCGTTAACGCGATAAATAAGGTTTATTGCAGGTTATATTTTATTGATAAGTGATGTTCACACAATAAACGATGTTTATTTTGGTATTTATTTTGTTAGAACAGTCAGCAATGTGTATGGTGGGATGTTTTTTGTTGGACAATGAACAATGTTTACAGGATAAACAACATTTATTTAGTGAAAACAGTAAAGTAAGTTTATTTTGGGATATCATTTGTTGAAAAGTAACGGTTTATGATTTTAGAATATATTTTGTTGAAGCATTAAACATGGTTTTTTCTAGGCGAATTTTTGTCCTAGAATAAACCAATTGTCCTAGAATAAACAATGTTTATTTTGGGACATATTTTGTTAAAGTGGGAAACGAGGTTTATTTCTGCATATCTTTTGTTGAAAAGTAAATGATGCCTATAAAACTATTTGGAACTATTTTGTTAAAAAGTAGACACTGTTTATGGAATAAACAACAATTATTTTGTGCTATATTTTGTTAAAGCAATAAAGTTTATAGCAAGAGATATTAAAACACTAAACAGTTAGCTCCGAATATCTTTTGTTAAAAGTAAGCAATGTTTATAGAATAAACAACGTTTATTTTGAGACATTTAGTTAAAGCGATAAATAAGGTTTATTACAGGATATCTTTTGTTGATAAGTGATGTTCATAAAATAAACTATGTTTATTTTTGGGATATATTTTGTTAAAACACTCAACAATGTGTAGGATGGGATATCGTTCGTTAGAATATAAACACTGTTTATGGGATATACAACATTTATTTAGTGAAAACAGTACAGTAGGTTTATTTCGAGACATTTTCTATTTAAAAATAAACGGTTTTAATTTGGGCATATATTTTGTTGAAACACTAAACATGGTTTAGCCTAGGATATTTTTTATTAGAAGTAAGCAATGTTTATAAAAGAAACAGCGTTTAGTGTTAAAGTTCGGAAAAGTGGTAAACGAGGTTTATTTCAGGATATCTTTGTTGAAAAGCAAACACTGCTTATAAAATAAACAATGTTTATTTTTGAATATATTTTTTTTAAAAGTAGACAATGCTTGTAGATTAAACAACGATTATTTTGTGCTATATTTTGTTAAAGCAGAAACAAAGTTTATAGGACGATATATTTTGTTAAAGCAGTTTATTTTGGGCTATATTTTGTTAAAAAGTAAACGTTGTTCATTATATTAACAATGTTTATTTTCAGCTGCATTTTGTAGAAACGCTAGATGCAGTTTTCTTGGATATAATTTCCTGAAAAGTAAACGTGTTCATAGAAAAGCGACGTTTATTTTGGGACGTATTTTATTAAAGTTGTAAATATAGTTTACTTAGGGATAGACTTTGTTGTTGTTGAAACAGTAAACAATGTTTATTTTAAGGTATTTTTTGTTGGAAGTAAACATTTATTTTGGGATATATTTTAATAAAATGCCAAATGCAATTTTCCTGGAAAGTAAACTATGTTTTTAGAATAAACAATGTTGTTTTTTGTGGGACGTATTTTCTTAAAGTCTTAAACAAGGTTAATTTGAGTGCATTTTTTGTTTAATAGTAAGTTATGTTTATAAAATGAAGGCACTATATTGTGGTATATATTTTATTAAAACACTTAACGAGATTTACTGTGGATATCGTTTGTTAAAAAGTAAACAATGTTTATAGGACACACAACATATATTTAGTTAAACAGTAAACAAGGTTTATTTCTGGATATCTTTTGTTAAAAATAATGTTTATAAAATAAAAAAATTTATTTTGGAACATACTTTGTTAAAACACTAAGCAAGGCCTACCTTGGGAAGGGTTTTAAATAATAAGTATAATAGTGCAAGCTGAGATATGTGAATCTGCGACTACCTCGAACACTTATTATTTACTAACCGCAAAATGATTGCAATTGGTTGCTTAATCGCTATTTCGTTTTTAGAATGCACAGCTAACCTACAATGCCCTCCACGCCTAGCTTGTATAAATGAGGAATGTCGTAACCCTTGCATTGGATTCTGTGGTGTCAACGCTACTTGCACAGTTCAACAACATACTCCTGAATGCCATTGCCCACCGAAAATGACTGGAAATCCACTGGTCGCATGCAGAGATTTAGGTAAGTTATTAACTCCGAATCTTTTCTTTTGTAGTAAAGGTTAAAAAAATACCCCGTTTGTTTTCGGAAGTTTCAACCTGTATTGCGATGTGATAGGTAAGACTTTTTGGTAAGTGCACAGTCAGCTGTTTTTTTGTCAGATAAGAAGCTGTCGATTATTTGTTGGTATTTTGCCAACAGTGAGCGTTTATTTTAGAGTTTTTCCTTTAAAAAGCAAACAAGGTTTATTTTTGGCTATATTTTGTTAAAACACTTGTATCTGGGAATATCTTTTGTTAAAAAGTAAACAATGTTTATATAATAAACGTTTATTTTGTGATATATTTTGTTAAATACGTAAACAAAGTTTGTTTCACAAAATTTTTGTTAAAAAATAAACACTGTTTATAATATAAATAACGTTTATTTTGGAATGTTTTGTCGAAACACTAAACACGGTTTACTTTGGGATATTGTTTCTTGAAAAGTAAACAATGTATATAGGATACATAGCGTTTATTTTGCGACATTTTGTTAAAGCAATGAATAAGGTTTCTTACGGGATATTTTTGTTAAAAAGTAAACGATGCTTATAAAATAAATGTTTGTTTTGGAATATATTTTTTAGTATACTAAACAAGGTTTACTTTAGGGTATTTTATGCTAAAGCGAAACAAGGTTTCTTTTGGTATATTTTTTGTTGATAAAAGAAAGTGTTTATTTTGGGATATATTTTATTAAAACTAAACAAGGTTTGCTTTGGAATATCTTTTGTTAAAAAGCAACCACTGTTTATAATATAATTAACGTTTATTTTGGAATATATTTTGTCGAAACACTAAACGTAAATAATAAAGAACGTTTATGTTGTGACTTATTGTGTTAAAGCAGTAAACAAGATGTCTTAGGGGATATTTTTGTTGAAAAGTAAACGATGTTTATAGAATAAACCATGTATATTTTGGTATATATTTTATTAAAGCACTAAACAAAGTTTATTGTGGGATATATTTTGTTAAAACGCGGGTTTCTTGGAATAGCCTCTGTTAAAAATTAGTGACGTTTATAGAACAAACAATGTTTATTTTGCGAAATATTTTGTTAAAGCGGTAAACAAGGTTTTTTTCGGGATATTTTGGTTCGACAGTAAGTGATGAGGACAAAATAAACACAGTTTATTTTGGGATTTATTTTATTAAAACACCAAACAAGATTTGTTTTGAAATCTCTTTTGTTAAAGCGGCAAACAAGGTTCACGATGGGATGTTTTTATTCGAAAATCAACAATGTTGATAAAATAAATAATGTTAATTTTGGGAAATATTTTGTTAAAACACTAAGCATTTCTGCGTTGGAATATTTTTTGTTAAAGCGTCAAACAAGGTTCATTTCAGAATATATTTTGTTAAAACACTAAACAGGGTTTGAGCTGGTATATCTTTTGTTTAAGCAGTAAATAAGATTCATTTTAGAATATTTTTGTTTGGAAAGTGAATGATGTGGATAAAATAAACAATGTTTATTTTGGAAGATATTTTGTTAAAACCGTAAACAATGTTTATTTTACCATAGCTTTTTGTGAAAAGTTAGCGATGCTTATAAAATAAGCAATGTTTATTTCGGTATATATTTTGTTAAAAAATAAACATTGTTTAGTGAATAAACCATGATTATTTTGTGGAATATTTTGTTAAAGCAGTAAACAAAGTTTATTGCCGGATATATTTTGTTAAAACGCAGTTTTCTTGGAATAGTTTTAGTTCAAAATTAGAGACGTTTATAGAATAAACAGTGTTTATTTTGGGAATCGGTAAACAAGGTTTATTTCGGCATAGTTTTCGTTCGATACTAAATGATATTTATAAAATAAACAATGTTTATTTTGGCATATATTTTGTTAAAACACTAAACAAGGTTTGCTTTGAAATCTCTTTTCTTAATGTGGCAAACAAGGTTCATCTGTGGGATATTTTGTGTTCGATGTTGATTAAATAAACAATGCTAGTTTTTTTATGTGTTTTGTTAAAACATTAAGCAAAGTTTGGTTTGTGATATCTTTTGTTAATAGGTAAACGATCTTTATAGGAATCGTCTTCTTTTTGGGACACGTTTAGTTGAAACTGTGAACAGCGTTTGCTTTGAGATATCTTTGGTTAAATTGTAAATGTGTTACATGCCGAAAATCGGCCATGTAAACATTTCTGTAAGTTTTTAATTTGTAAGGGAATCGCGCCAATAATTTAAAAGACTTGTGCATGCATTTCGGTCACTTTAGATAGTTGCGTCGGCGCCCGGGATTGCGCAGACGCGGAGTGTGGAAGTAAGTGGTGATTTCCGTCACGTCATGAACTAAGGAACTAAACGTCGAACCGAGTGGCTTATCTCTGTGCCGTTTTATCTTGTCTTTTCTTTTAGGTAATGTAGGATTCATGCTTTGTATCTATTATCGTTCCTCACCCTATTTCTGTGTTCCGCTACAGAAGAGAAGACAAATTAATTTGGTTTCGACGAGGGGGCACCCACGCCCACAACGCCCAGAACGCTCAACCAACTGACGAGTTCTACACTTTACGTGAGTACCTTTATCTTTTCTTTTTGTATGTGATAATAATTTGTGGCGTAAAAATGACCTTGTTGCGCATTATTAGTCAAATATTTATTGTGTTACCAACTGTTGTAGTGGCTCTTATAAAATACACCCGGGGCTTTAAAAGTTTACTTTTGAGTAGGAACCGTACAGTGTAACAGTGGCGCATTCAACGTTTTTGTTCGAAAAAGTTTGTTTTCTTTTTTTGTATATCTTGTAACGTATTAGTTTTAAATATATCTGTAGATTTTTCACTCAAACAAATAAATAAATCTGTCTCTTTTGTTACGTGCCAAAGTGGCCCTTAAACATGTCTTAGGATAATTTTGATGTGCGGAAGTTTCGCGCCACAATTTCAAAAGACGCGGTGCGCGCATTTCCGTTACGTCAATAGTGGGTTGGACGAACACTTCGCGCCGACGCGAGTGGAGTAGGGACAAGTTTCCGTGACTCTTTTTAACGTGGCTGTTTGCCTTTGATCTTCGAGTGGAGTGGACGCTTTGAGGTATCGTATCGTGCCTTATCTTATCTATGTAGATTTCCTTTGCCTAATTGTCTTTGTTTGTCGACCTTTACCATGTTCCCGTCTTTCCCTGCATAGGTAGGTAATCTGTAGCCTTGGCGAACCGTACTCCACGAACCTAGACGAGCCGGATGGCCATGCTCTGCCAACAGCACCGGAGCAGTACCCTCTTTAACCGCCTAAAAAGGGCCAGGAAGCCGCCCTTATGGACGTGCTGACGCCGTCTTAACCGATCCTGAAGGACGATAGGCGTACTTCGTGGGAATCTGGACCTATTATGTGAGTACTTCATAGTTTAATTTGTTCGCTATTATAATATATTGTCTTAATTTTATGTAAATTTTCCGATTATGGCGCAATATAATTTTGTGCATTGGTGACGTCATTGGAGGTTGGCCGCGCGAAATCTGTAAAAAGGTTGGCGCTACCATCCGCCAGGGGCGTTGCTCGCTTTTTTATATTGCGCTTGCGCGATGTAATTATCGACTTTTTAACTGTATTTATCGAATTTTTAAATCGTAAGACTTTATAATCTAAATAATTCATTATAAGTTACGATTACCTCCATAAAGAAAATTTCTTCCCTAAATATAGATTTTGCAATTAACGGAGTTCTTAGTTTATCTTTTATCTTCTAAAAAGTTATAGTAACTTGATTTCGTTATACCTATTTCCTTAAACACTATATTACAATGACTATCATCCATCTCAAGTCATCGGAATTAATTTACGAGGTTCAATCTCGGAATATTCAAGCGGCATCTAACCAAAATGACAGACGTTTGCAGCTCAAAGCTGTACTAGCCCAAGAAGCTAAAGACTTACCTATTGCGCGTGTTCTCGTCTCTGATCTATCTTAAAATACCTTTGAAATTTAACAATCCCTTGATGATATCACTAATATTCTACATAGAATTGATCCTGAACTTAGTGTCTCGTATAGCGCACGTTAAGCAGCGGATAGAGTTGCTGTGTTTATTAAACAACGAGCAGGCGGACCAAACTAAACAAACTTTTCTATCTGACATTCTGTTACTCAAAGGAACAGTCCTTGACAAGCTTAACTTAGATGTAGACTGTTACTAAGGATAATTCTTACAATTAAAGAGTCGATAATACAGTTTAAGGTCGGTAATACAGTTAAAAGTCGATAATACAGTTAAAAAAGTTCATAACCACATCGCGCAAGCGCAATGAATAAGAAAGCGAGCAATGCCCCTGGCGGATGGCAGCACTAACCTTATTACAGATTCCGCGCAGCCAACTTCCAATGACGTCCCCAATGCACAAAATTATATTGCGCCATAATCGGAAAACTTACACAAAATTTAAAACAATAAACAGTACAGCGGACAAATTAACCAGAGGGTTACTTACATCAGAAATCCGGCATTTGACGGAATGGGGTTATAGTTGGCTTCTCCCAAGGTCCATCAGGGCTCCACCCCGGAGTGATTAAAGATGGGACTGCTCAGATGCTGTTGGCAGAGCATGGACATCCGGCTCATCTAGGGTCGTGGAGTACGGTACGCCTCGGTGGCTGTAAAATTCTCCTACCTATGCAGGGATCGGATTAGGAACAAGGTATAAGGCAACAAACAAAGACAATTAGGCAAAGAAAATCTACATAGATAAGATAAGGCACGATACGATACCTCAAAGCATCCACTCCACTCGAAGAACAAAGGCAAACAGCCACGTTATAGAGAGAACAGGAAACTTGTCCCCACTTCTTGTCTTTTACACATCGGCGCGAACTTATTCGTCCAACCCTCCCGCGTCGCGCACTCTGCGCAAACTCACTATGACGTAACGGAAGTACGCGCCTAGTCTTTTAAAATTCCGCGCACCGCGTCTTTTGAAATTATGGCGCGAAACCTCGGTACATCAAAATTAACCTAATACAGGTTTAAGTGCCAATTTGATTGGCACGTAACAAGACGTTAATGTACCTATAGCGTTGTCGAACCTTCCAATCTCTCAATCTGCATCATTGGGGAAATCAATACCTGTGTATAAATGAGGTTTAACTTTCTAGGGTTTTGACTCCCATATTTCGTTAGTGTCTTTTCTTAATAGAGTAAACGATTTTAGAATATCGCGCAATTGTACAGACCAAGATTTATTTGTTTCAGCGGGTGAATTATTTTCTGGTTCTGCCTTAATTTGGTATAGAAATATAAGAAATCAAATTTCTACCTGGGAAGAATTAGTTACTTGTTTGAAACGAGATTTTTACCGCATGGCTACATTACCGATCTCTGGAACGAAATAAGAAACCGAACCCAGGGACCTGACGAAAATGTAATCTCTTTTATTACCTCAATGGAAGCTTTGTATAGCAAGGCGCTATCGCTTTTTATTGATACCTTATCGAACTCTCGGTTGTTTTAGCATATTGGGACAGTGTGTCTGTATTTAACTGCTTATAATTAGGCATTTTTGTGTGTTTAGGGCGTAACCGGTTTTAAAAATTACCTTGAAACACTGGCGCCCCACGTTGGGCGTCACTGTTACACTTTACGATTCCTACTCAAAGGTATACTGTTAAAATCCCGGGTGTAATTTATAAGAGCCACTACGACAGTTGGTAACACAATAAAAATTTGACTAATAATGCGCAATAAGGTCATTTTTACGCCACAAATTATTATCACATACAAAGAGAGAAGATAAAGGTACTCACGTAAAGTGTAGAACTCGTTAGTTGGTTGAGCGTTGTAGGCGTGGGTGCCCCCTCGTCGAAACCAAATTAATTTGTCTTCTCTCTTCTGTAGCGGAACACAGGAATAGGGTGAGGAACGATAATAGATACAAGGCAGGAGCCCTACATTACCTAAAAGAGACGACAAGATAAAAGACACACTGATGACCACGCTGTTTGACGTTTCGTTGACTAGTTCATGACGTGACGGAAATCACCACTTACTTCCCCACTCCGCGTCTGCGCAACCTCGGGCGCCGACGCAACTATTTGAAGTGACGGAAATGCACGCACAAGCCTTTTAAAATATTGGCGCGAATTTCCTCGCAAATTAGACTAAAAACAGAAATGTTTACATAGCCGATTTTCGGCATGTAACAATCGGGGCAAAGCCATAAAAAAACGTGACGTCACGTTGACGTTTAGTTCCTTAGTTCATGACGTGAAGGAAATCACCACTTACTTCCACACTTCGCGTCTGCGCATTCACGAGCGCCCACGCAACTATCTGAAGGGACGGAAATACACGCACAAGTCTTTTAAAATATTGGCGCGAATTCCTTTACAAATTAAAAACTTACAGAAATGTTTACATGGCCGATTTTCGGCATGTAACAAATGATGTTGATAAAATACGCAATATTTATTTTGGGAGATATTTTGTTAAAAAAATGTAGCGACGTTTACAGAATAAACAATGCTTATTTTGGGAAATATTTTGTTAAAGTGGTAAGCAAGGTTTATTTTGGGATATTTTTTGTTCAACAGTAAGTTATGTTGATAAAATAAACAATATTTATTTTGGGATGTTTTCTGTTAAAATACTAAACAAGGTTTGCTTTGGAAACTCTTTTGTTAAAGTAACAAATAAGGTTTGCTGTGGGATATCTTTTATTCGAAAGAAAACAATGTTGATAAAACAAATAATGTTAATTTTGGGATGTATTTTGTTAAAACGGGACATCTTTTGTTAAAGTGCTAAATAAAATTCATTTTGGGATATATTTTGTTAAAACACTAAAAAAGGTTTGCTTTGGTATATCTTTTGTTAAAGCAGAAACAAGGTTCATTGTGGGATATATTTTGTTCAACAGTAAACAATGTTAATAAAATAAACATGTCTATTTTTAGAAGTTTTTTGTTAAAACGTTTGGAATATCTTTTGTTAAAGCGGTAAACAAGGTTCATTTGGGGATATATTTTGTTAAAACACTAAACAAGGTTTGCTTTTGAAATTCTTTTGTTAAAGCGACCAACAAGGTTCACTGTGGAATATTTTTTGTTCGAAAGTAAACGATGTTGCTCAAATGAACAATGTTTATTTTGGGATATACTGTGTTAAAATACCAAGCGTTTTGATATCTTTTATTAAAGCGGTAATCAAGGTACATCTCGGGATATATTTTGTTAATATACTAAACTTTGGAAACTCTCTTGTTAAAGCGGCAAACGTGGCTCGTTGTGGGATATCTTTTATTCGAAAGTAAACGAAGTTGATATAATAAACAATATTAAATTGGGATATATTTTGTTAAAAGACTAAGTATTTTGAGATATCTTTTATTAAAGCGGGAAACAAGGTTAATTTTAAGGTATATTTTGCCATAACGCCAAACAAGGTTTGCATTGGGATATCTTTTGTTAAAGCGGTAAATAAGATTCATTTAGGGATATTTTGGTTGGAAAGTAAATAATGTTGATAAAATAAAAAATGTCTATTTTGGAACATATTTTGTTAAAACACTAAACAAGGTTTGCTTTGGAATGTGTTAAAGCAGCAAAGAAGGTTCACTGTGGGATATTTTTGTTCGAAAATAAATAATGTTAATTTTGCGATATATTTTGTTAAAACGCTAAGCATTTTGGTATATCTTTTGTTAAAATATCCCAAAATGCTTAGCGTTTTAACAAAATATATCCCAAAATTAACTAACATATCCTAAAATGAACCTTGTTTACCGCTTTTTGTTAAAGTGATATACAAGGTTCATTTTGGAATTTATTTTGTTCAAACACTAAACGAGGTTTGCCTTAGAATATCTTTTGTTAAAGCGGTAAATAAGATGCATTTTGGGATATTTTTTGTTTGAAAGTAAATGATTTTGACAAAATAAACTGGGATATATTTTGTTAAATAAGCTTTGCTTTGGAATCTCTCTTGCTAAAGCGGTAAACGAGACGCATTGTGGGATATTTTTTTGTTTGAAAATAAACGTCGTTGATAAAATAAACAATGTTTACGTTGGATATATTTTGTTAAAACCTTATACATGGTTTGGGATATCTTTTGTTAAACTGGCAAACAAGGCTCATTGTGCGATATTTTGTTCAAAAGTAAACGACCTTCATAAAATAAACAATGCTTATTTTGAGATATATTTTGTAAAACCCTAAACAAGGTTTGCTTTGGGATATCTTTTGTTCAACCGGCAAACAAGGCTCATTGTGGGATATTTTGTTCAAAAGTTAACGTCGATAAAATAAACAATGCATTTTGGGCTATATTTTGTGAAAACCCTAAACAAGGTTTGTTTTGGTATATCTTTTGTTCAACCGGCAAACGAGGCTCATTGTGGGATATTTTGTTCAAAAGTAAACGTCGTTGATAAAATAAACAATGTTTACGTTGGGATATATTTTGTTAAAACCTTATACATGGTTTGGGATATCTTTTGTTAAACCGGCAAACAAGGCTCATTGTGCGATATTTTGTTCAAAAGTAAACGACCTTCATAAAATAAACAATGCTTATTTTGAGATATATTTTGTAAAACCCTAAACAAGGTTTGCTTTGGGATATCTTTTGTTAAACCGGTAAACAAGGCTCATTGTGGGATATTTTGTTCAAAAGTAAACGTCGTTGATAAAATAAACAATGTTTACGGTGGGATATATTTTGTTAAAACTTTATACATGGTTTGGTTTGGGATATCTTTTGTTAAACCGGCAAACAAGGCTCATTGTGGGATATTTTGTTCAAAAGTAAACGTCGTTGGTAAAATAAACAATGTTTACGGTGGGATATATTTTGTTAAAACCTTATACATGGTTTGGTTTGGGATATCGTTTGTTCAACCGGCAAACAAGGCTCATTGTGGGATATTTTGTTCAAAAGTAAACGTCGTTGATAAAATAAACAATGTTTACGGTGGGATATATTTTGTTAAAACCTTATACATGGTTTGGTTTGGGATATCTTTTGTTAAACCGGCAAACAAGTCTCATTGTGGGATATTTTGTTCAAAAGTTAACGTCGTTGATAAAATAAACAATGTTTACGGTGGGATATATTTTGTTAAAACCTTATACATGGTTTGGTTTGGGATATCTTTTGTTCAACCGGCAAACAAGGCTCATTGTGGGATATTTTGTTCAAAAGTTAACGTCGTTGATAAAATAAACAATGTTTACGGTGGGATATATTTTGTTAAAACTTTATACATGGTTTGGTTTGGGATATCTTTTGTTAAACCGGCAAACAAGGCTCATTGTGGGATATTTTGTTCAAAAGTTAACGTCGTTGATAAAATAAACAATGTTTACGGTGGGATATATTTTGTTAAAACCTTATACATGGTTTGGTTTGGGATATCTTTTGTTCAACCGGCAAACAAGTCTCATTGTGGGATATTTTGTTCAAAAGTTAACGTCGTTGATAAAATAAACAATGTTTACGGTGGGATATATTTTGTTAAAACTTTATACATGGTTTGGTTTGGGATATCTTTTGTTAAACCGGCAAACAAGGCTCATTGTGGGATATTTTGTTCAAAAGTAAACGTCGTTGGTAAAATAAACAATGTTTACGGTGGGATATATTTTGTTAAAACCTTATACATGGTTTGGTTTGGGATATCTTTGTTCAACCGGCAAACAAGGCTCATTGTGGGATATTTTGTTCAAAAGTTAACGTCGTTGATAAAATAAACAATGTTTACGGTGGGATATATTTTGTTAAAACTTTATACATGGTTTGGTTTGGGATATCTTTTGTTAAACCGGCAAACAAGGCTCATTGTGGGATATTTTGTTCAAAAGTAAACGTCGTTGATAAAATAAACAATGTTTACGGTGGGATATATTTTGTTAAAACCTTATACATGGTTTGGTTTGGGATATCTTTTGTTCAACCGGCAAACAAGTCTCATTGTGGGATATTTTGTTCAAAAGTTAACGTCGTTGATAAAATAAACAATGTTTACGGTGGGATATATTTTGTTAAAACTTTATACATGGTTTGGTTTGGGATATCTTTTGTTAAACCGGCAAACAAGGCTCATTGTGGGATATTTTGTTCAAAAGTAAACGTCGTTGGTAAAATAAACAATGTTTACGGTGGCATATATTTTGTTAAAACTTTATACATGGTTTGGTTTGGGATATCTTTTGTTAAACCGGCAAACAAGGCTGATTGTGGGATATTTTGTTCAAAAGTAAACGGCGTTGATAAAATACACAAAGTTTATTTTGGGATATATTTTGTTAAAACCCTAAACAAGGTTTGCTTTGGGATATCTTTTGTTCAACCGGCAAACAAGGCTCATTGTGCGATATTTTGTTCAAAAGTAAACGACCTTCATAAAATAAACAATGCTTATTTTGAGATATATTTTGTAAAACCCTAAACAAGGTTTGCTTTGGGATATCTTTTGTTAAACCGGTAAACAAGGCTCATTGTGGGATATTTTGTTCAAAAGTAAACGTCGTTGATAAAATAAACAATGTTTACGGTGGGATATATTTTGTTAAAACTTTATACATGGTTTGGTTTGGGATATCTTTTGTTAAACCGGCAAACAAGGCTCATTGTGGGATATTTTGTTCAAAAGTAAACGTCGTTGATAAAATAAACAATGTTTACGGTGGGATATATTTTGTTAAAACCTTATACATGGTTTGGTTTGGGATATCTTTTGTTCAACCGGCAAACAAGGCTCATTGTGGGATATTTTGTTCAAAAGTAAACGTCGTTGATAAAATAAACAATGTTTACGGTGGGATATATTTTGTTAAAACCTTATACATGGTTTGGTTTGGGATATCTTTTGTTCAACCAGCAAACAAGGCTCATTGTGGGATATTTTGTTCAAAAGTAAACGTCGTTGATAAAATAAACAATGTTTACGGTGGGATATATTTTGTTAAAACCTTATACATGGTTTGGTTTGGGATATCTTTTGTTCAACCGGCAAACAAGGCTCATTGTGGGATATTTTGTTCAAAAGTAAACGTCGTTGATAAAATAAACAATGTTTACGGTGGGATATATTTTGTTAAAACCTTATACATGGTTTGGTTTGGGATATCTTTTGTTCAACCGGCAAACAAGGCTCATTGTAGGATATTTTGTTCAAAAGTAAACGTCGTTGATAAAATAAACAATGTTTACGGTGGGATATATTTTGTTAAAACCTTATACATGGTTTGGTTTGGGATATCTTTTGTTAAACCGGCAAACAAGACTCATTGTGGGATATTTTGTGTAAAAGTAAGCAATGTTTATAAAATAAACGATGTTTATTGTGGGGTACATTTTGTTAAAACACTAAAACACAAAATAAGGTTTGTATAGGTATCTTTTGCAAAAAATAAACAAAAGATATCCTTTTTTGTTTTGAAAATTAAGCAGACTTTATTTTGGAATGTTGAAATCTTTTTTAAAGCTAATATTAACAATGGGTGTAAAAAATTGTTACATGCCTCTTTTTGTTATAGGTTGTTTATCCGATAACGACTGCTCCCCGCACCTGGCTTGTACACACCACAGTTGCACCGATCCATGTCCTGGCAGTTGTGCTTCTCATGCCATATGTACGGTTCACAAGCATGTTCCAAAGTGCAGCTGTCCTCCGAACTACACGGGTGATCCTTCAGTTTCGTGCACGGAAATTGGTAATGTATTTATTTCAATTTTGTTGCTTCTGTATTAAGCGAATGCTTTTCAATGTGAGGTTATGATTTAAACCTAAATATATAATCCAGAAATAAATAAAATTAAACGAAGTAAAAGCAATTAAAAACTCCATATTTAAATGAAAATCAGTTGAAATAAAGTAGAATAAAATAACAAACGAAAATAGAATGAAAAATTAAAACAGTAAGAAAGTGTTGTAATTTAGAAATAAATAAAATAAAACAAAATGATTACCGCGCACCAAAGGATAATAACCCCATAGTTTGTCTGTATTCTGCTTAAGCACGCATTTCTCAAGGAAAAGAATGTGGTGTTAGCGCGGCTAGGTAGCCGTGCTTGTGCGGAATACAGGCAATAATTTATGGGGAACATTGTATGGAGGGGATACCAACTGGCTCGTGGAAAGGATCCATTTCAAAACAAGGAATTTGACTTCACACTATCGAACAGTTGTGCGTTAGCGTCGGCGAAGTGATCTCTTCCTATCCTCGTACCCGTTCCTTAATTGCCTAAATAACGTTGCATGTTCTGCACAAGTGCAGGCGCACACACTTCGTCTTCAGAATTTGGAAACTCAAAAAACTACTCCAATGCAATTTTCACCTAGCGAATGCTGAATTTGCTTCAGTATTACGGGGTTAAACTGTATGGTATATTTTATTCGTGCATTAAAAAATAAAATAAAAATGATATTACACTCTACTTTTTATAATAAAACCATTCGAATGTCAACACATTTGTATCAAAATATCCGATTCGAAGTCCCAAAGTACCGAACAAAGCCAAAAATGTAGAAAATATTCAAATTGCGAGATAAAACAAACAAACTGAATAGACTAGAATCTTTAAACTTAAATATTTTACTATATTTTTGGCTTTTTTGGTACTTCTGTACTTCATACCAGATATATCTTTTTTTTTCTTTTTAATTCTGTTCAGTTGTCTAGTAGAGGTTTTCTTTCTATCTGTACTGCTGTTGCATTGCTTGGTTCATTGTTTTACTTTCTACTCTGACTTTTTTATTTTGCTAGGTGGAAATTTGTTACGTCGGTCTCGCAAAATCAATATTTTCTCCACTTTTGGCTTTGTCCTGTACTTTGGACCTCGAACCGGATATTTTTTTAATATTTTTTGCTTTTGGATGTTTTTCTAAGATGTGATATCGTATTATTTCTATTTTTAATGCACCGATCAAATTTAGCCCAGATACTCTATCCAGCATTTTTTATTTTTTTGCTTTCTTTTTCGTTTTAATCCTGGTGTGTTGTCTAATCGGAGTTTCCTTTCTGTGTGTACTGTTGTTTTGTAGCTTAGTCCAATGTTTTGCTCTTTTAGGTACTTTGGGACTTCGAACCTAATAGATTTTTCTTTTTTTCTTTCTTTTATTGAATCTGATAGTTTTATTTCTGTTAGTACTGTTGTTTTACTTTTTACCTCAGCCTTTTAATTTTGTGGTTGGGAGGGGAGGGGGGGTATTTTCCATCTCGCAATTTGAATATTTTCTATACTTTTAGCATTGTCGGTACTTTGGGACTTCGAACCGCATAAATTATTTCTCTTTTTCTTTTTGTTCTATCCTTTTGTCTAGTAGGAGTTTCCTTTCTGCGCATTCTGTTGTTGTATTGTTTTGTCTGTTGTTTTGCTTTCTACATTGATTGTGTCAGGGGAATTTGTTACGTTCCATCTCACAATTTGAATATTTTCTATACTTTGGCTTTGTCCGATGAGACTTCGAACCAGATAGATTTGTTTCTTTCTCTTTTTGGTTCTGTTCTGTTGTCTAATAGGAGCCCCTTTCTGCCCATTCTGTTGCTGTATTGTTATTCTGTGGTTTTGCTTTCTAACCTGATCTTCTAATGTTGCTAGGCGTTCCATCCTCCAATTTGAACATTTTCTACATTTTGACTTTTTTGGATACTTTGGGACTTTGAACCGGATAGATTTTTCCCTGTCTTTCTCTTTTCAGTCCTGTTTTGTTGTCTAATAGGAGTTTTATTTTTGTTAGCACTGTTGTATTGCTTCCTAACCCGACCTTTTAATTTTGTTGAGTGGGAATTTCTTACGTTCTATCTCGCAATTTGAATATTTTCTACATTTTGGCTTTGTCGGTACTTTGTGACTTCGAACCAAAAGATTTTTTATTTTTCTTTTTCTTTTTGGTCTTGCTTTGTTGTCTAATAGGTTTGGTTTCTGTTAACACATTTGTTTTGCTTCGTAGCCCTGCTTTCTAATTTTGCTAGTGGGGATTTGTTATGTCGCATCTCGCAATTTGAATATTTTCTATACTTTAAGCATTGTCCAGTACTTTGGGACTTTGAACCGCATAAATTTTTTTTTTTCTTTTTTTCCAGTCCTTTTGTCGACTAAGAGTTTCTTTTCTGCGCATTCTGTTGTTGTTTGTTTTGTTTGTCTTGCTTTCTACCCTGACTGTGTTTTGTTGGTGTGGGGGATTTGTTACGTTTCATCTCACAATTTGAATATTTTCTATACTTTTGGCTTTGTCCGATACTATGGGACTTCATATCAGATCAGATAGATTTTTTTCTCTTTTTGGTTCTGTTCTGTTGTCTAATAGGAGTTTCCTTTCTACCCGTTCTGTTGCTGTATTGTTTTTCAGTTGCTTTGCTTCATAACCTAATTTTCTAATTTTGCTAAGCATTCCATCCTCCAATTTAAATATTTTCTACGTTTTGGCTTTTTTGAGTATTTTGGGACTTTGAGCCGGATAGATTTTTTCGCTGTTCTTCTCTCTTTGGTCCTGCTTTGTTGTGTAATAAGAGTTTTCTTTTTGTTAGCACTGTTGTATTGCTTTCTACCCCTACCTTTTAATTTTGCTAAGCGGGAATTTCTTACGTTCCATTTTGCAATTTGAATATTTTTTACTTTTTGATTTTGTCAAGTATTTTGGAACTTTGAACCGGATAGGTGTTTTCTCTCTTTAGTACTGTTTTGTTGTTTAGCAGGAGTTTCCTTTCTATCCGTACCGTTATTGTATTGATTGATCCATTGTTTTACTTTCTACCTCGACCTTTTGATTTTAATGTGGGGAGTGGGGGGGGGGCTTGTTACATTCCATCTCGCAATTTGAATATTTGCTACATTTTGCGCTTTTATGTTGGGACTTCGAATCGAATATTTTTTTAAAATATTTTTTGCTTTTGGATATCTTTCTTATAAAAAGTAAGATACGATATCGTTTCTATTTCTAATTCACGAATAAAATTCAGTCCGGATACTCTACCCCGCATTTTTTTTCTGTTCTTTTTTCGTTTTGATCCTGGTGTCTTGTCTAATCGGAGTTTCCTTTCTGTTCGTACTGTTGTTTTTGTTGCTTGGGCCATTGTTTTGCTTTCATCGACCTACTAATTTTGCTAAGGGAAGAATTTATTACCTTTTATTTCCCAACTTGAATATTTTTTATACTTTTGGCTTTGTCGGGCAGTTTGGGACTTCGAGCCGAACAGATTTTCTTTTTCTTTTCCTTTTTGATCCTGTTTTGTTGTCTAATATTTGTTTTTGTTAGCACTTTTGTTTTGCTTCGTAGCCCAGCTTTTTAATTTTTCTAGGAGCGAGTTTATTACGTCGTATTTCGCAATTTGAATTTTTTGTATGTTTTAGCTTTGTCTGGTACTTTAGGACTTCGAACCGGATAATGTGATAACTTTGGGATGTTTTTATTATAAAAGTAGGGTGTGAGATATCATTTTAATTCTATTTCTTAATGCGCGAATAAAATTTAAATATCGTACAAGTATGCCTCGTACATATCCAATCTTGTTGGGTAGGTAATTAAAGGGTGATGTTTTATTAATAAAAGCTTTTGTTTTCATCTCCGATACTCTACCTGCGTTTTTTTATTTTTTCCTTTTCCTTTTTGGTCCTGTTTTGTTGTCTAATAGGAAATTCCTTTCAGTCCATACCGTTGTTGTTTTGCTCGGTCCATTGTTTTGCTTTCTACTCCGACCTCTTAATTTTGCTAGGTGGGAAGTTGTTACGTTTCGTCTTGTCATTTGAATATTTTTACATTTTAGCTTCGTGTGATATTTTGGGACTTCAAACCGGATAGATTTTCTTCTCTTTCTTTCTCTTTTTGATTGTGTTTTGTTGTCTAATAGTTTTCTTTCTGTTAGTACTATTGATTTGCCCCCCACACCAGCCGTTTAATTTTGCTGGGGGGATTTCTTATGTTCCATCTCGCAATTTGAATATTTTCTATTCTTTTACTTTTGTCCAGTACTTTGGAACGTCGAACCGGATTTCTGTTCTGTTGTATAGTAGGAGTTTCCTTTCTATCCATACTGTGTTACGTGCCAATCAAATTGGCACTTAAACATTGTTTTAGGTTAAGTTTGATGTGCGGAGGTTTCGCGCCATAAATTTTAAAAGACGCGGTGCGCGGAATTTTCAAAAGACTAGGCGCGTATTTCCGCTACGTCATAGTGCGTTTGCGCAGATCGCGCGACGCGAGAGGGTTGGACGAATAACCTCGCGCCGACGTGTAAAAGACGGGGAGTGGAGAGAAGTTTCCGGTGTTCTCTCTATAATGTGGCTTTTTAGCCCGTGCCTTCGAGTGGAGTGGACGCTTTGAGGTATCGTATCGTGCTTATCTTTACCTATGTAGATATCCTGCCTAATTATCTTTGTTGGTCGCCCCTTATACCTTATTTTCCTTATCCGATCCCTGCATAGGTAGGACAATTTGAGCCGTAGGCAAACCGTGCTCCACGGCCCGAGATAAAGGAGTCACCATCTTTAATTACTCCGGGATGGAGCCCTGATGGACCTTGATAGAGGCCAACTTTAGCTCAACCCCGCAGAACGTTCGGATTTCCGGGGTAAGTAGTACAGTGTTTAATTTGTTCACTGATACGAACTTTTGTTTAAATTTTTATATTTCCGATTATTACGCAATATAATTTGTGCATTGGTGACGTCATTGGCAGTTGGCAACGCGGAATCTGTAATAAGGTTGTCGTTACCATCCGCCAGGGGCGTTGCTCGCTTTCTTATTCATTGCGCTTGCGCGATGTATTATCGACTTTTTAACTGTATTTATCGACGTTCTTTAACGGTATTTATCGATTTTTAAAACGTAAGAACTGGTGTTGTATTGATTGGTCCATTGTTTTACTTTCTACGGGGGAAGGGGGCGGGTGTACGCCCCATCTCGCAATTTAAATATATTCTACAATTTGGTCTTAGGTCGGTACTTTGGGACTTTGAACCGGATATTTTGTGTTTTGGATTTTTATTATTTTCTTTTCGTTTTGGTCCTGGTGTTGTTTTCTAATCGACGTTTCTTTTCTGTTCGTACTGTTGTTTTGTTGCTTGGTCAGATGTTTTACTTTCTACCCTGACCTTTTAATTTTACTAGGGGATACGTAAATTAGCAAACCCGTTATATTTAAATAAATAGAAACTGAAATGGTCTTAAATCAAGGAGGCAGGAAAATTTACAAGTACGAAATGGAACGTAACAAATCCTCTTCTAGCAAAATTGAAATGTCAGTGTAGGAAATAAATGCAGTGGACCAAACCATACAACAACACGGACAGAAAGAAACCTCATATTAGACAGCAAAACAGGACCAAAAGAAGAATGAGATAAACCTATCCGGTCCGAAGTACCAAAGTATCGGAAAGAGCTAAATGTAGAAAACTTGCGATATGGAACGTAACCGGTCTTCCAAAGCTTACTGGGGACGAGGTTGTCTAACGTTGTACACTGGTTTACCAAAAAATTGGTTTTTAGTGGCTGTATTATCCAATTCGGCTCGAAGAACCATTGATGTTTGCACAAACCACTTTAATTCGAAAGTATGAATTACTAAATAAACGGAATACCTCTAGTGGTTTTTTAAGAAGGCATTGCACCAATAACAACTGCTTAACTATGGTTGATTAAGTGGGCGTCTGCTTGAAACCACCACTAACAACGATCTGTTCAAGTTTTAAAGACGACTCCTATCACCTGTCTTGTCATCACCACAAAATGCCATACTAATAATAGGCGCCACGAATGTCAAATGTTGATGAATGAATAACTGGAGTTGTTTACACCCCAAGAAGACAATACAGCAACGAATTGTTATTTTCTAGTTTTATATTTGATCTGCTGGTTCCAGTATTTTTTTGTAGATCATTATTAAGTCTTCAGTCCTGGAACCGGTTAGACGTGTACCTCCATCGTTTCCTTTCTGAGCTAACCTACACATTTCCCTGAAGATAGACATTGAAAATCGCCATGTTCAAGACCGTATACTATGTATTGACCAATATGATTCAGCAAATGCTAGCGCGGCTAGGTACCTGTGCTTATGCGGAATACAGATATAAATTATGAGAAGCATTGTTTGGAGGGTATACCAACTGGTTCGGGGGAAGGAGCCATTTCAAAACAAAGAATTTAACTTCACACCGTTGATCGAACGGTATAGGTTACGCTTGCGCGTTAGCTTCGGCTAAGTGATTCCTTCCTATTCTTGTACCCGTTTCTTAATTGCATAAATAACGTTGCGTGTTCTGCAAAAGTGCAGGTGCACTCACCTCGTCTTCAAAATTTAGCAACTCAAGAAACTACTCTAATGCCATCTTGACCTGCTGAAGACGGGCGAATGCTGCATTGGCTTAAGTATTACGGGGTAAAACTGTATGGTATATACATTTTGTTCGTACATTAAAAAATAAAATAAAAATGATGTTACACCCTACTTTTTATAATAAAACCATTCGAATTTCAACACATGTTTGTATAAAAATATCCGGTTCGAAGTCCCAAAGTACCGAACAAAGCCAAAAATGTAGAAAATATTCAAATTGCATGATTGAACAAACAAACTTAATAGACTAGATGGGAATCACTACGTTCCATCTCTGAATTTAAATATTTTACTGCACTTTTGGTTTTTTTCGGTACTTTGGAACTTCATACCGGATATATCTCTTTCTCCTTTTTAATTCTGTTCAGTTGTCTAGTAGAGATTTTTTTTCTATCTGTACTGTATTGTTTTGCTTTCTACCCTCACCTTTTAATTTTGCTAGGTGGCAATTTGTTACATTCTATTTCGCAAAATCAATATTTTCTTTACTTTTGGCTTTGTCCGGTACTTTGGACCTCGAACCGGATTTTTTAAAATATTTTTTTGCTTTTGGACGTTTTCCTAGGTTGTGATATCGTATTTTTATTTTTAATGCACCAATAAAATTTAGCTCAAATACTCTACCCCGCTTTTTTGATTCTTTCTCGCTTTTTTTTTCGATTTGGTTCTTGTGCGTTGTCTAATTGGAGTTTCGTTGTTGTGTAGCTTGGTCCAATGTTTTGCTTTCTCGGGTACTTTGGGACTTTGAGCCTAATATATTTTTTCTTTTCTTCTTTTGGACCTGTTTTGTTGTCTGATAGTTTTATTTCTATTAGCGCTGTTGTTTACTTCCTACCTTAGCCTTTTAATTTTACTGGGGGGATTTGTTATTTTCCATCTCACAATTTGAATATTTTTATACTTTTTGCATTGTCCGGTACTTATTACCATTTACTTGGTGATAGTTCTTACACTTAAAGAGTCGATAAAACAGTTTACGAAGTACGTCGATAAATACAGTTACAAAGTCGGTAATACAGTTTAAGAGTTCATAAAATACATCGCGCAAGCGCAATGAATAAAGCGAGTGACGCCTCTAGCGAAGGGCAGCGCGAACCCTTTTTACAGGTTCCGCGTGGCCACCTACCAATGACGTCACCGATACACAAAATTATATTGCGCCATAACCGGAAAATTTAAGAATTTAAAACAAAAGGTAATACATTAATTACTTACATAAGGAATCCGGCATCCGGCAGGATTAAGTTAAAGGTGGCCTCCGCTCCGGGGCTGTTGGCTGAGCATGGACATCCAAATCGTCTCGGGTCGTACGGTTCGGTTTCGCCTCGGTGGTTCCAAATTTATCACCTACCTATGCAGGGAATGACGGAAAAAACAGGTAAGGGTCGACAAACAAAAGAGGCAGCCAGCAGGGAAACTACATAGGTAAAGCTAAGCACGGTACGATACCTGACCCGACCACACTTCTTGAAGATCCAAGGCAAACAGCCACGTTCAAGCGTCCAACAGAAAACTCTCACCACTTTTCCCCACTCTTTGTCTAGTATTCGTCCAACCCTCTAGTGTCGCGCACTCTGCGCAAACTCACTATGACGTAACGGAAGTACACGCCTAGTCTATTTAAAATTCCCGCGCACCGCGTCTTTTGAAATTATGGCGCGAAACCTCCGTACATCAAACTAACCTAATAACAATGTTTAAGGGCCACTTTGGCACGTAACATACTTTGGAACTTCAAACCGCATAAATTTTTACTTTTTCTTTTTTTGTCCTGTTCTTTTGTCTAGTAGGAGTTTCCTTTCTGCGCGTTCTGTTGTTGTATTGTTTTGTCTGTTGCTTTGCTTTCTACCTTTACCATGTCAGGGGAATTTGTTACTTTCCATCTCACAATTTGAATATTTTCTGTACTTTGGCTTTGTCCGATACTGTGAGACTTCGAACCGGTTAGATTTGTTTCTCTTTCTCTTTTTGGTTCTGTTCTGTTGTCTAACAGGAGTTCCCTTTCTGCCCGTTCTGTTGCTGTATTATTTTTCTGTGGTTTTTCATCCTAACCGGGTTTTTTTATTTTGCTAGGCATTGCATCCTGAAATTTGAACATATTCTACATTTTGGCTGTTTCGGATACTTTGGGACTTCGAACCGGATAGATTTTTTCTCTCTTTCTTTTTTTGGTCCTGTTTTGTTGTCTAATAGTTTTGTTTCTGTTAACACTTTTGTTTTGCTTCGTAGCCCGGCCTATTAATTTTGCTAGCGGGAATTTGTTACGTCCCATCTTGCAATTTGAATATTTTCTATACTTTTAGATTTGTCCGATACTGTGGACTTCGAACCGAATAGATTTCTCTCTCTCTTTCTCTTTGGTTCTGTTCTGTTATCAAATAGGGGTTTCCTTTCTGCCCGTTCTGTTGCTATATTGTTTTTGTGCTTTTGCTTCCTAACCTAATCTTCTAATTTTGCTACGCATTCCATTCTCCAATTTCAATATTTTCTACGTTTTAGCTTTTTTTGAGTAATTTGGGACTTTGAGCCGGATAGATTTTTTTTCTGTTTGTCTCTTTTTGGTCCTGCTTTGTTGTCTAATAGGGGTTTTCTTTTTGTTAGCGCTATTGTATTACTTTCTACCCCTACCTTTTAATTTTGCTAAGCGGGAATTTCATATGTTTCATTTTGCAATTTGAATATTTTGACATTTTGACTTTGTCAAGTATTTTGGAACTTCGAACCGGATAGGTGTTTTCTCTCTTTAGTACTGTTTTGTTGTTTAGCAGGAGTTTCCTTTCTATCCGTACCGTTATTGTATTGATTGATCCATTGTTTTACTTTCTACCTCGACCTTTTGATTTTGATGTGGGGAGTGGGGGGGGACTTGTTACATTCCATCTCGCAATTTGAATATCTGCTACATTTTGCGCTTTTATGTTGGGACTTCGAATCGGATATTTTTTGCTTTTGGATATCTTTATTATAAAAAGTAAGATTCGATATCGTTGTATTTCTATTTTTAATTCACGAATAAAATTTAGCCCAGATACTCTACCCCGCATTTTTTCTTCTTTTTTTGTTTTGGTCCTGGCGTGCTGTCTACTCGGAGTTTCCTTTCTGTTCGTACTGTTGTTTTTGTTGCTTCGGCCATTGTTTTGCTTTCACCGACCTATTAATTTTGCTAAGGGAAGAATTTATTACCTTTTATTTCCCAACTTGAATATTTTTTATACTTTTGACTTTGTCGGGCAGTTTGGGACTTCGAGCCGAACAGATTTTTTTCTTTTTCTTTTCCTTTTTGATCCTGTTTTGTTGTCTAACATTTGTTTCTGTTAGCACTTTTGTTTTGCTTCGTAGCCCAGCTTTTTAATTTTTCTAGGAGCGAGTTTATTACGTCGTATTTCGCAATTTGAATTTTTTCTATGTTTTAGCTTTGTCTGGTACTTTGGGACTTCGAACCGGATTATGTGATAACTTTTGGATGTTTTTATTATAAAAGTAGGGTGTGAGATATCATTTTAATTCTATTTCTTAATGCGCGAATAAAATTTAAATATCGTACAAGTATTCTTCTTAAGCTTCTTTGGGAATTAAACCACTCATAGTTTTTAAAATGATCTTTATTTACGTTTCGATCCATGACCTAGGAAGACCAAAGAAGCTTAAGAAGAATGCTAAACAAACCACAACAAACATACAGGGAGTATCGTACAAGTATGCCTCGTACATATTCAATCTTATTGGGTAGGTAATTAAAGGGTGATGTTTTATTAATAAAAGCTTCTGTTTTCATCCAGGATACTCTACCTTCATTTTTTATTTTTTTCACTTCCTTTTTGGTCCTGTTTTGTTGTCTAATAGGAAATTCCTTTCAGTTCATACCGTTGTTGTTTTGCTCGGTCCATTGTTTTGCTTTCTACTCCGACCTCTTAATTTTGCTAGGTGGGAAGTTGTTACGTTTCGTCTTGTCATTTGAATATTTTTACTTTTTAGCTTCGTGTGATATTTTGGGACTTCAAACCGGATAGATTTTCTTCTCTTTCTTTCTCTTTTTGATTGTGTTTTGTTGTCTAATAGTTTTTTTTCTGTTAGTACTATTGATTTGCCCCCCACACCAGCCGTTTAATTTTGCTGGGGGGATTTCTTATGTTCCATCTCGCAATTTGAATACTTTCTATTCTTTTAGTTTTGTCCAGTACTTTGGAACGTCGAACCGGATTTCTGTTCTGTTGTATAGTAGGAGTTTCCTTTCTATCCATACTGTGTTACGTGCCAATCAAATTGGCACTTAAACATTGTTTTAGGTTAAGTTTGATGTGCGGAGGTTTCGCGCCATAAATTTTAAAAGACGCGGTGCGCGGAATTTTCAAAAGACTAGGCGCGTATTTCCGCTACGTCATAGTGCGTTTGCGCAGATCGCGCGACGCGAGAGGGTTGGACGAATAACCTCGCGCCGACGTGTAAAAGACGGGGAGTGGGGAGAAGTTTCCGGTGTTCTCTCTATAACGTAGCTTTTTAGCCCGTGCCTTCGAGTGGAGTGGACGCTTTGAGGTATCGTATCGTGCTTATCTTTACCTATGTAGATATCCTGCCTAATTATCTTTGTTGGTCGCCCCTTATACCTTATTTTCCTTATCCGATCCCTGCATAGGTAGGACAATTTGAGCCGTAGGCAAACCGTGCTCCACGGCCCGAGATGAAGGAGTCACCATCTTTAATTACTCCGGGATGGAGCCCTGATGGACCTTGATAGAGGCCAACTTTAGCTCAACCCCGCAGAACGTTCGGATTTCCGGGTAAGTAGTACAGTGTTTAATTTGTTCACTGATACGAACTTTTGTTTAAATTTTTATATTTCCGATTATTACGCAATATAATTTGTGCATTGGTGACGTCATTGGCAGTTGGCAACGCGGAATCTGTAATAAGGTTGTCGTTACCATCCGCCAGGGGCGTTGCTCGCTTTCTTATTCATTGCGCTTGCGCGATGTATTATCGACTTTTTAACTGTATTTATCGACGTTCTTTAACGGTATTTATCGATTTTTAAAACGTAAGAACTGGTGTTGTATTGATTGGTCCATTGTTTTACTTTCTACGGGGGAAGGGGGCGGGTGTACGCCCCATCTCGCAATTTAAATATATTCTACAATTTGGTCTTAGGTCGGTACTTTGGGACTTTGAACCGGATATTTTTGTTTTTGGATTTTTTTATTATTTTCTTTTTCGTTTTGGTCCTGGTGTTGTTTTCTAATCGACGTTTCTTTTCTGTTCGTACTGTTGTTTTGTTGCTTGGTCAGATGTTTTACTTTCTACCCTGACCTTTTAATTTTACTAGGGGATACGTAAATTAGCAAACCCGTTATATTTAAATAAATAGAAACTGAAATGGTCTTAAATCAAGGAGGCAGGAAAATTTACAAGTACGAAATGGAACGTAACAAATCCTCTTCTAGCAAAATTGAAATGTCAGTGTAGGAAATAAATGCAGTGGACCAAACCATACAACAGCACGGACAGAAAGAAACCTCATATTAGACAGCAAAACAGGACCAAAAGAAGAATGAGATAAACCTATCCGGTCCGAAGTACCAAAGTATCGGAAAGAGCTAAATGTAGAAAACTTGCGATATGGAACGTAACCGGTTTTCCAAAGCTTACTGGGAACGAGGTTGTCTAATGTTGCACACTTGTTTACCAAAAAATTGGTTTTTAGTGGCTGTATAATCCAATTCGGCTCGAAGAACCATTGATGTTTGCACAAGCCACTTTAATTCGAAAGTATGAATTACTAAATAAACGGAATACCTCTAGTGGTTTTTTAAGAAGGCATTGCACCAATAACAACTGCTTATTTATGGTTGATTAAGTGGGCGTCTGCTTGAAACCACCACTAACAACGATCTGTTCAAGTTTTAAAGACGACTCCTATCACCTGTCTTGTCATCACCACAAAATGCCATACTAATAATAGGCGCCACGAATGTCAAATGTTTATGAATGAATAACTGGAGTTGTTTACACCCCAAGAAGACAATCCAGCAACGAATTGATATTTTCTAGTTTTATATTTGATCTGCTGGTTCCAGTATTTTTTGTAGATCATTATTAAGTCTTCAGTCCTGGAACTGGTTAGACGTGTACCTCTATCGTTTCCCTTCTGAGCTAACCTACACATTTCCCTGAAGATAGACATTGAAAATCGCCATGTTACAAAACCATATACTATGTATTGACCAGTATGATTCTGCAAATGATAGCGCGGCTAGGTACCTGTGCTTATGCGGAATACAGACAAATTATGAGAAGCATTGTTTGGAGGGTATACCACCTGGTTCGGGGGAAGAAGCCATTTCAAAACCGTCGATCAAACGGTATAGGTTACGCTTGCGCGTTAGCTTCGGCTAAGTGATTCCTTCCTATTCTCGTACCCGTTCCTTAATTGCATAAATAACGTTGCGTGTTCTGCAAAAGCGCAGGTGCACTCACCTCGTCTTCAAAATTTAGCAACTCACGAAACTACTCTAATGCAATCTTGACCTGCTGAAGACGGGCGAATGCTGCATTGGCTTAAGTATTACGGGGTGAAACTGTATGGTATATACATTTTGTTCGTGCATTAAAAAATAAGATCGAAATGATGTTACACCCTACTTTTTATAATAAAACCATTCGAATGTCAACACATGTTTGTATAAAAATATCCGGTTCGAAGTCCCAAAGTACCGAACAAAGCCAAAAATGTAGAAAATATTCAAATTGCATGATGGAACAAACAAACTTAATAGACTAGATGGGAATGGCTACGTTCCATCTCTGAATTTAAATATTTTGCTACACTTTTGACTTTTTTCGGTACTTTGGAACTTCATACCGGATATATCTCTTTCTCCTTTTTAATTCTGTTCAGTTGTCTAGTAGAGATTTTCTTTCTATCTGTACTGTATTGTTTTGCTTTCTACCCTCACCCTTTAATTTTGCTAAGTGGCAATTTGTTACATTCTATTTCGCAAAATCAATATTTTCTTTACTTTTGGCTTTGTCCGGTACTTTGGACCTCGAACCGGATTTTTTTAAAATATTTTTTTGCTTTTGGACGTTTTCCTAGGCTGTGATATCGTATTTTATTTTTAATGCACCAATAAAATTTAGCTCAAATACTCTACCTCGCTTTTTTGATTCTTTCTCGCTTTCTTTTTCGATTTGGTTCTTGTGCGTTGTCTAATTGGAGTTTCGTTGTTGTGTAGCTTGGTTCAATGTTTTGCTTTCTCGGGTACTTTGGGACTTTGAGCCTAATATATTTTTTTCTTTTCTTACGATTTAAAACTGAATTTTTACAGTTTAAAAAACGTCGATAAATACATCGCGCAAGCGCGGAATAAGCGACGCCACGGGCGGTTGGTAACGCTAATCTTGTACAGATTTCGGCGCGCCCATCTATCAATGACGTCACCAATGCACAAATTTAATACGCCATTATCGGAAGATATAAATTTAAGACAACAATTTATAACAACGAACAAATTAACAATGAGAGTACTTACATAAGAAATCCGACGTCCGGCGGGGTTGAGTAAAAGATGGTTTCTCGGTATCTCAGGGCTCCATCCCGGAGTGATTAGAGATGGTGCTCCGGCGTGGTATGCTAGCGGGGCATGGCCTCCTATTTGTCCTCCGGGTCGTGCAGTACGGTTCGCCAACGGCTACAAGTTTCTTCTACCTATGCAGGGAACGGAAAGGAAACATGGTATAAGGGCGACAAACAAAGATAATCAGGCAAGGATTTCTACATAGATAAAGATAACGATACGTTTATTACAATTTACTTGGCGATAGTTCTTACACTTAGAGTCGATAAAACAGTTTACGAAGTCGGTAATACAGTTTAAGAGTTCATAAATACATCGCGCAAGCGCAAAGAATACGAAAGCAATGCAACGCCCTGGCGGCCGGAAGCGCGAACCTTATTACAGATTCCGCGTTGCCAACTACCATGACGTCACCATTACACAAAATTATATTGCGCAATACTTCGGAAATTTACATAATTTAACAATGAAAGATAAAAGCGAATAATTTTAACGGATGAAATACTCACATGATAGGTCCAGATTTCCACGAAGTACGCCTATCATCCTTCCGGATAGATAAAGATGGTATTTGCTCCGGGCTCCGGTGGAACATGGACATCCAACTCATCTCGGGTCGCGGGCTGCTCCAGGGTCGTATCAGATTCCTAAATGTAGTGGAACGACAGGAAAGGTTTAATCAGGCAAAGACAAACAAAGATAAGCAAGACAAGGGAATCTACATAATAAGATAAGATACGATACCAGGCACGACCACTCTTCTTGAAGATCAAAGGCAAACGGCCACGTTGAAGCGTCTAACGGAAAACTCTCACCACTTTTTTCCACTCTTTGTCCAGTATTCGTCCAACCCTCTAGTGTCGCGCACTCTGCGCAAACTCACTATGACGTAACGGAAGTACACGCCTAGTCTATTTAAAATTCCCGCGCACCGCGTCTTTTGAAATTATGGCGCGAAACTTCCGTACATCAACTTAACCTAATACATATGTTACAGGGCCACTTTGGCACGTAACACGTTACCGAAAAACGTCCACTGCACTCGAAGGTTCAGGCAAAAAGCCACGTTACAGAGACTCACGGAAACTTCTACCTACTTTGTCCCTACTCCACTCGCGTCGCGCGATCTGGCGCAAACGCACTGTGACGTAACGGAAATACGCGCACCGAGTCTTTTGAATTAATGGCGCGAAACTTCCGCACATCAAAATTAACCTAAAACAATGTTTAGTGCCAATTTGGCACGTAACACTTTTCTTTTTTTGGACCTGTTTTGTTGTCTGATAGTTTTATTTCTGCTAGCACTGTTGATTACTTCCTACCTTAGCCTTTTAATTTTACTGGGGGGATTTGTTATTTTCCATCTCACAATTTGAATATTTTTATACTTTTAGCATTGTCGGTACTTTGGGACTTCAAACCGCATAAATTTTTACTTTTTCTCTTTTTGTCCCGTTCTTTTGTCTACTAGGAGTTTCCTTTCTGCGCGTTCTCTTGTTGTATTGTTTTGTCTGTTGCTTTGCTTTCTACCTTTACCGTGTCAGGGGAATTTGTTACTTTCCATCTCACAATTTGTATATTTTCTGTACTTTGGCTTTGTCCGATACTGTGAGACTTCGAACCGGTTAGATTTGTTTCTCTTTCTCTTTTTGGTTCTGTTCTGTTGTCTAACAGGAGTTCCCTTTCTGCCCGTTCTGTTGCTGTATTGTTTTACTGTGGTTTTTCATCCTAACCGGGTTTTTAATTTTGCTAGGCATTGCATCCTGAAATTTGAACATATTCTACATTTTGGCTGTTTCGGGTACTTTGGGACTTCGAACCGGATAGATTTTTTCTCTCTTTTTTTTGGTCCTGTTTTGTTGTCTAATAGTTTTGTTTCTGTTAACACTTTTGTTTTGCTTCGTAGCCCGGCTTTTTAATTTTGCTAGCGGGGATTTGTTACGTCCCATCTTGCAATTTGAATATTTTCTATACTGTTAGATTTGTCCGATACTGTGGACTTCGAACCGAATAGATTTCTCTCTCTTTGGTTCTGTTCTGTTATCAAATAGGGGTTTCCTTTCTGCCCGTTCTGTTGCTATATTGTTTTTGTGCTTTTGCTTCCTAACCTAATCTTCTAATTTTGCTACGCATTCCATCCTCCAATTTAAATATTTTCTACGTTTTGGCTTTTTTGAGTAATTTGGGACTTTGAGCCGGATAGATTTTTTTGGTTTGTCTCTTTTTGGTCCTGCTTTGTTGTCTAATAGGAGTTTTCTTTTTGTTAGCACTGTTGTATTGCATTCTACCCCTACCTTTTAACTTTGCTAAGTGGGAATTTGTTACGTTCCATTTTGCAATTTGAATATTTTTTACATTTTGATTTTGTCAAGTATTTTGGAACTTCGAACCGGATAGGTGTTTTTTCTCTTTAGTACTGTTTTGTTGTTTAGCAGGAGTTTCCTTTCTATCCGTACCGTTATTGTATTGATTGATCCATTGTTTTACTTTCTACCTCGACCTTTTGATTTTGATGTGGGGAGGGGGGGGGGGGAGACTTGTTACATTCCATCTCGCAATTTGAATATTTGCTACATTTTGCGCTTTTATGTTGGGACTTCGAATCGGATATTTTTTGCTTTTGGATATCTTTATTATAAAAAGTAAGATTCGATATCGTTGTATTTCTATTTTTAATTCACGAATAAAATTTAGCCCAGATACTCTACCCCGCATTTTTTTCTTCTTTTTACGTTTTGGTCTGGCGTGCTGTCTAATCGGAGTTTCCTTTCTGTCCGTACTGTTATTTTATTGCTTTGTTTATTGTTTTGCTTTCTACCCCGACCTATTAATTTTGCTAGGGGAAGGATGTATTACCTTTCATTTTGCAATTTGAATATTTTCTATATTTTTGGCTTTGTCGGGCACTTTGGGACTTCGAACCGAACAGATTTCCTTCTTTTTCTTTTCTTTTTGATCCTGTTTTGTTGTCTAATAGTTTTGTTTCTGTTAGCACTTTTGTTTTGCTTTGTAGCCCAGGCTTTTAATTTTTCTACGAGCGAATTTGTTACGTCCCATCTCGCAATTTGAATATTTTCTACATTTCAGCTTTGTCTGGTACTTTGGGACTTCGAACCGGATAAATTTTTTCAATGTGATAACTTTTGGATGTTTTTATATAAAAGTATGGTGTAAGATATCATTTTAGTTTTATTTTTTAATGCGTGGATAAAATTTATATACCATACAATTATACCTTATTGGTTAGGTAATTACAGGGTGATGTTCCATTAATAAAAACTTACGTTTTCATCCCCAATACTCTACTTGCATTCTTAGATTTTTTATTCTCCCTTTTTGGTCTGTTGTGTTGTCTAATAGAAGATTCTTTTCAGTCTATACCGTTGTTGTTTTTCTCAGTCCGTTGTTCTACTTTCTACCACGATTTTTTAATTTTGCTAGGTGGGAATTTATTACGTTTGTCTTGCAATTTGAATATTTTTACATTTTTGCTTTGTATTTTGGGACTTTGAACCGGATAGATTGTCTTCTCTTTCTTTCTTTTTGTTGTCTAATCGTTTTTTTTCTGTTAGCACCATTGATTTTCTTCCTACTCCAACCGTTTAATTTTGCTAGGGGGGATTTCTTATGTTCCATTTCACAATTTGAATATTTTCTATACTTTTGGCTTTGTCCGCTACTTTGGAACCTCGAACCGGATAGATTTTTATCTTTTATTTCTGTTCTGTTGTATAGTAGGAAGGGGCGTCGCCGTGGATCAATGTAGTAAGCGTAAGACTACGGATCCCAAGGTCCTGGATTCAAATCCCGACACGGCCGACTGCTTGAAAAATGGCAGGTGAGCATTTTCCACAAAAATTACGCCCTCGTTCGAATGAGAGGTTAAATGGAGGTCCCGTGTGCGAGTGTTGTCACGCACGTTAAAGATCCCTACCTTGCCTGGAACGGCAAGGGTTCGGCAAAATTCTAAATTTCCAGGCAACAAAAAAAAACTCGTCTCCTGGCCAATGTAGTACCTTCGGGTGGAGCATTGGAAATGTAAATGCAATGTATAGTAGGAGTTTTCTTTCTATCCATACTGTTATTGTATCGATTGGCTACATCATGCAATTTGAATATTTTTTACAATTTGGGCTTTTGTCAGTACTTTGAAACGGATATTTTTTGTTTTTGGATTTTTTATTGTTTTCTTTTTCGTTTTGGTCCTGGTGTGTTCTCTAATCGGCGTTTCCTTTCTGTTTGTACTGTTGTTTTGTTGCTTGATCCAATGTTTTGCTTCCTACCCCGACCTTTTAATTTTGCTAGTGGATACGTAAATTAAATAAAAGAGCAACGTTGGTTGCCTACCTCAACTATTACAAACTTAAAACAATGAAACTGTAGCAAACCCGTTATATTTAAATAAATAGAAACGGAAATGGTCTTTAAATCTAGGAGGCAGAAAAATTTACAAGTGCGATGTGGACCGTAACAAATCCCCCTCTAGCAAAATTAAAAAGTCAGTGTAGGAAATAAGCACAGTGGACCAAACGGTACAACAGCACGGATAGAAATAAACCTCCTATTAGACAGCAAAACAGGACCAAAAAAAGAACGAGAAAAACCTATCCGGTTCGAAGTACTAAAGTACCGGAAAAAGCCAAATGTTTTACGATAACTGTTGTTTCGGCTACAAATTTCCATGTAGATGAAAAATTCATTGCTACGACATCGTAGTTCAAAGCTTATTTTGAAAAATTATGCAGGTACTAAAATATTGTTTAACTAATCTTGGGTTTTGTTTTAGATTCGGGTGCTCCGTGCAAGCTTTTGGGGATTTATGTACCGTTTAGTAAATGCAAGCCATCGTGTGATTTTGTTAAAGCACCACTTGCAACATGTGATTACGGCTTACAGTGTTGTCTTAAACGCTAAGTCTATGAACTCGAAAAGGTTGTTTTAAAAATATTTATAAAAATGTAAATAAATGTAATAAATATGTTAATACTAAGAATTTTGTTTGGTTTTAAGTTAGTACTCATTAGTTGTTTAATTGCATATACCCTCATTGGCGAGTTTATAGAAATTCAGTTTGTTGATCGGCTGTCAATTTGGCGCACGTTGGGCGCCAAATTATTACTCGTCAAATTGACCAGTTTAGAAATAATACAATTTATCAAGTTGCCATACATAAAGCAACACTTACAAAACAAATGTTTATTTTGGGGTACTTTTGTTTTAAAAAAAAAGGTTTATTTGGGATCTTTTGTTAAGAAGGTAAACAAGGTTTTCTTACGCTTTAAACCCAAATTCTTACAGTTTAAAAACGTCGATAATCTACACTTAAAAAGTCGATAAATACATCGCGCAAGCGCGATATAAGCGACGTCACGGGCGGGTGGTAGCTCCAGCTTACACAGGCTTTAGCGCGGCCATCTGCCAATGACGTCACCAATGCACAAAATTAAGACGCAATTATCGGAAAAAAATAAAAAGTTAAGACAATAGGTTATACAGCAATTACTCACATGATAGGTCCAGATTTCCACGAAGTACGCCTATCGTCCTTCAGGATAGACAAAGATGGTGGCTGCACGTCCCTAAGGGCTGCTGCTGGCCCTCTTACAAGAAACGGCAATTAACGGGGGTACATCTTACGCACATCCAGATAGCTTAGACTCGATCTCAGGGCTCCACTCCGGCGTGGAATGCGGTTCTGCCTACGGCTGCAAATTTCGTCTACCTATGTAGGGAATGGACAGGAACATGATAAGGGGCGACAAACAAGATAATTAGGCAAAGGAATCTACATAGATAAAAACAAGCACGATACGATACCTCAAAGCGTCCACTCCACTCGAAAGTTCAGGCAAAAAAGCCACGTTACAGAGAGCACAGGAAACTTGTCCCCACTTTTTGTCTTTTACACGTCGGCGCGAGGTTATTCGTCCAGCCCACTCGCGTCGCGCGATCTGGCGCAAACGCACTGTGACGTAACGGAAATACGCGCCCCGAGTCTTTTGAAATTGTGGCGCGAAACTTCCGCACATCAAAATTATCCTAAGACATGTTTAAGGGCCACTTTGGCACGAAACAGTTTATGATGGGTTATCTTTTGTTGAAATACACTGACGTTTACAAAATAGCGGTTCATATTTTGTTAAAACTCCATACAAGGTTTATTTTGTTATTGCTTGTAAAAAAGTAGACGAAAATACAACACGTTTATAAAACGAAAGTTCTTATTTTGTTAAAACTGTAAACAAGGGTTATTTTGGTACGTCAATCATTAAAATATAAATGAGGTTTATTTTAGAATATCTTTTATTAAAAAATAAACGACGTCATACCTTTTGTTAAAATAAAATATGGATTTTATATAGATATTTTTTGTTAAGGGTAAATCCTGCGATATCTTTTATTGAAACTTGAAGACCATTTAATTTGATATAACGTTTGTTAACAGAATGGTTCCAATTCTCATAGTTTCTAGTTCAATTCTCATTGGTTCCAATTCAGAACAATTCCTATTCTTGTTGGTTTCGTTCCTAGTTGATACCAACTTTTAATGGTTTGAATACTGAATAGTTCCAATCTCGTTGGTTCCAATTTCAATTGATCCTAGTTGTTGAGGATTCCAGTTCTCATAGGTTCTAATTCCTCTTAATTCCTATTTTCAATTATTTTAATTCACATTCATTAAAATTTTCATATTTCCGATTCCAATTTTTATTGGTCTCAATTCTCATTGTGCCCAATTTTACGGGACCCTTCTGTCATTGCGTAGAATTTGCTCTAGATTCGATTCGTATTTGTAACAATTCCTATTGGTCCACTTCCCATATTATTTAAATCTCACCGTTTCCAATTCTCATTGAAGCCAATTCTTATCTGGTTTGATTATCGTGTGAACCTAATTATATCTAAATTCAATTCTTGTTAGACCCTACTCCTATTTTCAAATATTTATTGTTTTAAGTGCACACAGCATCCTCTATTCTCATGGAATCAATTCACCCTGTGTCCAATTATCAGTGATTTCCATTTTATAGGCTCCTTGGTTACGTTTTCATTTCTCACTGGTTTCGTTCTTCGTTTGTTCGACTTCTCATTTGCTACAAATCTTATTGGTCCCAATTCTTATTGGCTCAACTTCTCTTCTTACAAATCTTGGTTGTATAGACCCTCGTTCGTGCCCTTTCTCTTTGCTTTTAGCTCTCGTTTGTACTAATTATCATTTTTTCAATTTTTATTTAGTCGAAGTAGTGGTGGTTTTGTTTCTCACGTGTGTAGATTATATTTAGTTTCAACTTTTACTGGATAGGCCAACTCGCATTGTTTAGTTCTCATTGCTTCTAATGATTATTGTTTCCAACTGTCGTAGGTCACAAAGTTCACCTGTTTTTGAAAACACAATCAAAGAGCTTCTTTATCTTTACTACCTTTCATTTATTTTTAATTTCGCCAGAGGGTGTTACAATTTAATTCAAATCGTGGTGGTTCCCATTGTCACCTGTGTGAATTGTGTTCGGTTTCAATTTTCACTGGTGCCAATTGGCATATGTGCCAATTCGCGTTGGTTTAAATTCTCATTTGTTCTAATTCTCATTGCTTCCAATGCTTAGCGCTTACAACTGTCGTAGGTCACAAGGAGCAAATGTTTATACAAATCACAATCAAAGAGTTTTTTTGTTGTCATTCAAGTGGCGGTGGTTCCGATTCTTATTTGTGTTGATTGAATTCGTTTTCAATTCTCGATGGTGCCAATTGCATATGCGCCAATTTGCGGTGTTGAAATTCTCATAAGTTTAAATTCACAATACTTTCCAACTGTTGAAGGTCACAAGATTCAGCTGTTTGTAGAAATTGTTGATACCAATTTGTATGTGTTTAAATTCTCATAAGTTCCAATCCCCAATGTTTCCAATGCTTATTACTCTCGTTGATTCTATTTCTCACTGGTTTCGTTCTTTTTTTGTTCGACTTCTCATTTGCTACAAATCTTATTGGTCCCAATTCTCATTGACTCTACTTCTTTTCTTTCAAATCCTGTTGGTTTAGACTCTTTATCGTGCTCTTTCTCTTTGGTTTTAGCTCTCATTTGTACTAATTCTCGTTTTTTCAATTTTTATTTAGTTGAAATCGCAATAGTTTTGTTTCTCACTTGTGTAGACTATATTTAGTTTTAATTTTTACTGGATGAGCCAACTCGCATTGTTTTAGTTCTCATAATCTCCAAATCTCATTGCTTCCAATGCTTATTGCTTACAACTGTCGTATGCCACAAAGTTCAGCTTTTGTAGAACTCGCAATCACAGCTTCTTTGTCCCTACTATCTTATGTTTATTTTTAATTGCGCCAGAGAATATTCCCATTTAATTTAAATCGCGGTGGTTCCGATTGCCACTTGTGTGAATTGTATTCGGTTTCACAACCAATCTCGTTGGTTCCAATTTTAATTGATCCTAATTGTTGAGAGTTCAAGTTCTCATAGGTTCTAATTCCTCTTAATTCCCATTCTCGATTATTTTAATTCACATTAATTAAAATTCCCACGTTTCCGATTTCTATTCCCGTCGGTTTTAAATTATTGGTCTCAATTCCCGATTAATCCAATTTTCTTTGTTCTCATTTCTAATTGGAGATGATTCTTATCGAATTCACTTCTCATTGTGCCCAATTTTATAGAACCATTCTGTCATTGCATAGAAATGGTTTTAAATTCAATCCTTATTTGTTACAATTCCTGTCGGTCCACTTCCCATATTATTCAAATCTTACTGTTTCCAATTCTCATCGAAGCCAATTCGTATCTGGTTTAAGCATCGTTTGAACCTAATTATCACTAAATCCAATTCTCGTTGGATCCTACTCCCATTTTCAAATATTTATTGTTTTAAGTGCTTACTGCATTCTATTCTCATGTAATCAATTCACCTTGTGTCCAATTATCAGCGATTTCCATTTTATAGGCTCCTTGGTTACGTTTTCATTTGTTCTATTCATATTGATTTGCATTTCTCAATGGTTTCGTTCTTCGTTTGTTCGACTTCTCATTTGCTACAAATCTTATTGGTCCCAATTCTCATTGGCTCTACTTCTCTTCTTACAAATCTTGGCTGTATAGACCCTCGTTCGTGCCCTTTCTCTTTGCTTTTAGCTCTCGTTTTTACTAATTATCATTTTTCCAATTTTTATTTAGTTGAAGTAGCGGTGGTTTTGTTTCTCACGTGTGTAGATTATATTTAGTTTCAACTTTTACTGGATAGGCGAACTCGCATTGTTTTAGTTCTCATGATCCCCAATTCTCATTGCTTCCAATGCTTAATGCTTACAACTTTCGTAGGTCACAAAGTTCAGCTGTTTATGGAAATCACAATCAAAGAGCTTCTTTATCCTTACTATCTTTTGTTTATTATTAATTTCACCACAGGATGTTTCCATTTAATTTAAATCGCGGTGGTTCCGATTGTCACTTGTGTGAATTGTATTCGGTTTCAACCAATCTCGTTGGTTCCAATTTTAATTGATCCTAATTGTTGAGGGTTCAAGTTCTCATAGGTTCTAATTCCTCTTAGTTCCCATTCTCGATTAGTTTAATTTACATTAACTCAAATTTTTATATTACCAATTCCCATCGGTTTTAATTCTTATTGGTTTCAATTCTCGATTAATCCAATTTTCTTTGTTCCCACTTCTGATTAGAGATGATTTTTATCGTATTTAATTCTAATTGTGCCCAATTTTATGGTACCCTTTTGTCATTGCGTAGAACTTACTTTACATTCAATCTTTATTTGTTACAATTCCATCGGGTTCACTTCCCATATGCTTCAAATCTCACTGTTTCCAATTCTCATCGAAGCCAATTCTTATCTGGTTTGAGCATCGTTTGAACCTAATTATCACTAAATCCAATTCTCGTTAGATCCTACTTCCATTTTCAAATATTTATTGTTATAAGTGCTCACTGCATCCTATTCTCATGTAATCAATTCACCTTGTGCCCAATTATCAGTGATTTCCATTTTGTAAGCTCCTTGGTTACGTTTTCATTTGTTCTATTCATATTGATTTGCATTTCTCACTGGTTTCGTTCTTCGTTTGTTCGACTTCTCATTTGCTACAAATCTTATTGGTCCTAATTCCCATTGGCTCTACTTCTTTTCTTACAAATCTTAGTGGTTAAGACTGTCGTTTGTGTCCTTTCTCTTTGGTTTTAGTTTTCGTTTGTACTAATTCTCATTTTTTTCAATATTTATTTAGTTGAAATCGCGGTGGTTTTGATTCTCACTTATGTAGATTATATTTAGTTTCAACTTTTACTGGATACGCTAACTCGCATTGTTTTAGTTCTCATGATCTTCAAATCTCATTGCTTCCAATGCTTAATGCTTCCAACTGTCGTAGTTCACAAAGTTTAACTGTTTGTAAAAATCACAATCAAAGAGCTTTTTTATCTTTACTATCTTTCGTTTATTTTTAATTTCGGCAGAGAGTATTCCCATGTAATTTAAATCGCGGTGGTTCCCATTGTCCCTTGTGTGAATTTTATTTGGTTACAATTCCTACTGGTGCCAACTGACATATGTTCCAATTCGTATTGGTTTAAATTCTCATGAGTTCCAATTCTCATTGCTCCCCATGTTTAACGCTTCCAACTGTCGTAGGTCACAAGGGTCAAGTGTTTGTGGAAATCACAACCACAGAGATTCTTTGTCGTCATTGGGTATTTCCATTTAATTCAAATTGCGGTGGTTCCGATTCTCACTTGTGCTAATTGTATTCTATTTCAATTCTCGCTGGAGCCAATTGCATATGTGCCAATTTGACGTGTTGACATTCTAATAAGTTCAAATTCTCAATACTTCCCAGTTTTTGAAGGTCACAGGATTCTGCTGTTTGTGGAAATCGCCGGTGTCAATTCGTTTGTATATAAATTCTCATAAGTTCTAATCCCCCAATGGTTCCAATGTTTATTACTCTCAATTGACGTAGGTTACAAAATTTGGCTGTTTGTAGAAATCACAATCAAAGAGCTTCTTTATCTTTACTATCTTTTGTTTATTTTTAATTTCGCCACAGGATATTCAAATTTAATTTAAATGGCAGTGGTTCCGATTGTCACTTGTGTGAATTGTATTCGGTTCCAATTCCCACTGGTGCCAATTGGCGTATATGCCAATTCGCATTGGTTTAAATTTCCATGAGTTCCAATTCTCGTTGCTTCCGATGCTTAACGCTTCCAACTGTCGTAAGTCACAAGGATCAGCTGTTTGTGGAAATCACAAACAAAGAGTTTCTTTGTCATCAGCGGGTATTTCCATGTGATTCAAAATCGTGGTGGTACCGATTCTCATTTGTACTGATTGTTTTCGGTTTCAATTTTCGCTGGTGCCAATTGGAATATTTGCCAATTTGCAGTGTTGAAATTCTCATAAGTTCAAATTCACAAAATCTTTCTACTGTTGAAGGTCACAAGATTTAGTTGTTGCTAAAATCTACTGGTGCCAATTTGTATGATTTTAAATTCTCATAAGTTCCAATTCCCAATGCTTCCAATGATTATTACTCTCAATTGACGTAGGTCACAAAATTCAGCTGTTTGTGGAAATCACAATCAAAGAGCTTCTTTATCTTTACTATTTTTTGTTTATTTTTAATTTCGCCAGAGGGTGTTCCCATTTAATTAAAATCGCTGTGGTTCCCATTGTCACTTGTGTGAATTGTATTTGGTTGCGATTCCCACTGGTGCTAATTGGCATATGTGCCAATTCGCATTGGTTTTAATTCTCATAGGATCCAATTCTCAATGCTTTTAATGCGTTTGTTTCTAATCGTCATATGTTTCAAAGTTCTGCTGTTTAAGGAAATCAGAATCAAAGAGCTTGTTTGACGTAACCACTTTTATTTATTTTTAATTTTACCAGAGAGTATTCCTATTTAATTTAAATCGCGGTGGTTTCGATTGTCACTGGTGTGAATTGTATTCGGTTTCAATTCCCACTGGTGCCAATTCGCATTGATTTAAATTCTCATAGATTCTAATTCTCAATGCATCTAATGATTTTGCGTCCAACTGTCGTAGGTCACAAAATTCAGCTGTTTGTAGAAATCGCTGGTGCCAATTCGTATGTGTTTAAATTCTCATAAGTTCCAATTCCCAATGTTTCCAATACTTATTACTTTCAATTGACAGAAGTCACAAAATTCAGCTGTTTGTGGAAATCACAATCAAGGAGCTTCTTTATCTTAACTATGTTTTGTTTATTTTTAATTTCGCCAGATGATGTTTCCATTTAATTCAAATCGTGGTGGTTTCCATTGTCACTTGTGTGAATTGTATTCGGTTTCAATTACCACTGGTGCCAATTGGCTTATGTGCCAATTCGCATTGGTTTAAATTCTCATAAATTCCAATTCTCAAAGCTTCTAATGCTTTTACGTCCAACTTTCGTAGGTCACCAAGTTCAGCTGTTTGTGGAAATCAAAATCAATGAGCTTCTTATGTTTTAACATCTTTTGTTTATTTTTAAATTCGCCAGAGGATATTCCCGTTTATTCAAGTCGCGGGGTTTTGGTTTACACTTATGTGAATTGTATCTAGTTTCAATTGTCGCTGGTGCCAATTGGCATATGTGCCAATTCGTATTGGTTTAAGTTCTCATAGGATCCAATTCTCAATGCTTCTAATGCCTTTGCTTCCAATTGTCATAGGTCACAAAGTTCAGATGTTTATGGAAATCAGAATCAAAGAATTTCTTTGACCTAACCATATTTTGTTTATTTTTAATTTTACCAGAGAGTATTTCCATTAAATTTAATTCGTGGCGGTACTAACTTACACTTATGGGAATTGTATTCGGTTACAACTTTCATTGGTGCCAATTGGCATATGTTCCAATCGTATTGGTTTAAATTATTATAAATTCTAATTCTCAATGTTTTTGTGTCCAACTATCTTAGGCCACAAAGTTTAGCTGTTTGTGGAAATCACAATCAAAGAGCATCTTTCCCTTTACTATCTTTTGCTTATTTTTAATTTTACTAGAGGATGTTCCCAATTAATTCAAATTCTCATTGTCATTTGTGTGAATTGTATTCGGTTTCAATTCCCACTGGTGCCAATTGGCATATGTACAAATTCCCATTGATTTAAATTTGTATGAGTTCCAATTATCATTGTTTCCAATGCTTAGCGCTTCCAACTGTCGTAGGTTACAAGGTTCAGCTGTTTATGGAAAACACTATCAAAGAACTTGTTTGACCTTAACATCTTTTGTTTCTTTTTCTTATTTACATTTATATTTGTGTACATTGCGGTACAGAATCAACATGCGACTGAACAATAATTCGTATACATCTTCTGTTAATTTGAATTATCCTAGAGGGTATTCTTATTTAATACAACTCGCGGTCGTTCTGATTCTCATTTATGTGAGTTGTATTCGGTTCTAATTCTCACAGGTGCCAATTGGCACCTGTGCCAATACGCATTGCTTGAAGTTCTCGTAAGATACAATTCTCAATACTTTGGCTTCCAACTGTCGTAGGTTACAAGGATCAGCTATTTATAAAAATTACAATCAAAAAGCTTCTTTGGTTTATTTTTAATTTCGCCAGAGGACGCATTAGCCTAAAGCGGGTTCCTTTTCACAAACTGTTTTGTGTTTACGTTATGTTTATTGAACAGCTAGAAAGTCTATCAAAAGATTTCGTTGGAAGAGTTTTTACACTCTCATACATCCCGTTGCAACAGTACACTCTTTAAAGAATTCGGATCAGGTGTTTATACAGAACGAGAAGAAAACGAAAAGCGTTACATCCAAAAAGCTTCGAATTCTCTCGGCACGTCATCAGATCAATACTTCGCGCATGCGCCACACATTTACAAAGCTTCGAAAACGCTCGCGCACGTCATCAGATCAATACTTCGCGCATGCGCTACATGATCAGACGTCCTATAAAAATCAATAACCTCCAAATATTCCAAACATATCCTTTTAACTTCTGTTAAACGGTAGAGATATATATACATGCTCCGTTACAGAAGTTTCCAAAAATACGCACAAGTGAAATATATATCTTGCGTTGCACTGGCTTCTAAAAAGCAAAAGTGCAAGCACTCTGAAGTTAGCGGGTTATGATAGAGTTCAGCTTTTGAGCAGATACTAAACCTATTTACTTGGGGAAGTTTCCGGGTGAAGGTTTCTAAGGGTTCAGCTGTTGGGTTATTCCTGGAGATGTCAGGGTGTTTAACACGATCTTAGAGTATGTATGGAATTAGAACGCGTTATTTGTTGTGATTCGCTAGCGTTTCTATAGGCGCGTGTGGATGTGGCAGAATATTTACGGTAATAAAATCGATAAGATTGTACGTTTTGCACTCCTGCAAATAAAAAACAACGAATTTGGATCTTCAGAAGATCTGGCTTGCTTTTCTGACAGGCCACGCACACTCACTATTAGATTGCTCCACATCGTCTTGAAATCTGTAACTACTCGTCCCCGCTTTCTTGCGGCTTAAGAAAGCGATTTCGCTTAAACGGGTTTACGACGTGTTTGTATTCTGGCATTTCCTTGCAGAAAAACTGCTTGTAACGTTTGTATTTGTCCCTCATCTTCAGTTTGTTAAAGAAAGCTATCACGAACAAGCCGATGGTGATATTAAATAATAGCTATAGCTAGTGATTATATGAAAGTCGTTTTTCTCCCTGAAAGTCGGTTAATTTACGGGTTGTAAGCCACTATGTATTATTACAAAGAACACATTGGGGTTGTTCGCCCTACGATCTCGAGATCCTCATTGGTCTTCCTGATATCAACTCTTATTTAATTCATTTAACCTTCACGACGCTGTACGTTCGTATAGACACATCCAACTGAATCGCATTTTAGGTTAAGATAGTTTTCTCCTTGGAAGTTTATGCTTCGAACTTTCTCTTCGTTTTGGCGGTGCTTCCGGGTAATTCTAATGCAATTTGCTTGTACTAATAAAATGGACATTTTTAAATCACACTAGAAACTAAACTGTTTGGTATTTAGAAAACAATAACCTGAACTTTCTGACACCTGTTAACATGTCTTGCGCTAACAGTTCCGAAGTCTATATAACCACATTTCTAAACCCTCACCTATTTTGGATTTTCGAAAAGGCAAGTTTACCTAGAAGAGCTAAATTAGAAACAAAACTAGGGCAAGGGTCTCATTCGCCGCTTCGAACCGCCAACTTAGAACAGGTAGGTTAGAAGTAGATTTGTTTCTGTATTTAATCGTATGTTTAGTTTGTTCTAGTCGAAAATGGTTTTTACAAACGTGCAATAGTCAAGGATATAGCACCGCCTGATGTGTACTACTGCTGGCTTGTCGACTACGGTGTTATGTATACAGCAAACAAGATTTATAAAATACCCAACGGGTTTTCTGCAACGCTTCCTATGGCTAAACAGGCTGCTTTGTATAACGTGGTCTGTGTTGAAGAGGTGAGTTGTAGGTCGTACGTTGTAGCTTTTTACAACTCTTTTGGAACTTGTATTTGACGCTTCGATTCAATCGTTGGTCAAGTATCGAAACGTCAAATACGGTTTCTATCCTAAAAAAGGGAAAGAAGAGTATATAACTACAATAAACACGGGATACGTTACAGGTACTCGGCCCCGTCGAAAGAAGTCTCGTCGAACTCTTTTACTTTACACAAGGCACAACGTTCTACTCAAAGAACCTCATCAAATCAGCAGACGCTTTTTTCTTCGAGTGTGTTAGAGAAGACAACGGTATTCATTTGGGTAACGTTCGTATCCATACCCGCAACAGCGATCCGTACGACTTGGCGTCGCGGTTAATCGAAAAGAGACTCCTGTCGTACAATCCCGCAATGTTTGAACACGGTATGATATATTTGTTTAATGGGTACTTTATAATTTTGTTGTAGCTTTGGAGGTCAGCGTGAATTCCGATAGCGAAAATTATTTGAAATATGCACGAACTGTATCGCCGCAGTGTTCGTCAGTGGTTGAGAATAATTGTATAAACGAGTCGGCTTTTAGTATGGACACTGACAATGCAGGACGGAGTTTTCGAAGACAAGCGCATCTGGACGTAAGTATCTATGTATGTGTATGTATAAGAATGTGGACGGAGCTATCAAAGGCTGAAGCATTGAAGCGTATGCTTGGTAAAGTCTTCGAAGACACGCTTAGACATAAATGAATGCAGTAGGTACTTTCAAAAACTACAGCACCTATGGTACTCGATCAAGCTTGCAAAAGGTAGATTTAGACATAAGTATCTGTATCTGTATCAAAGACTAAAGCATTTAGAAGTAACTTAATTCTGTACGAAGGCTACCTTTTGCATTCTGTCACTTCTTGTGTTCCGTGAAAGTGTAGGTTCACTCACTTTACCGCCAGCATTTGGTTAAATTAATCCCACACCACCTTGACTCGCCTGAAGATGAGCGGGGAGTGTTTTTGACTCCATCAAAGTAAACCCTAGCTTATTTTTACATTGTTAGCTTACTCGTCTGACGGGCAATAATTGCTATCTAATTTGGGGCGGAATAAATTACGCTTGTCTTCGAGTTGTCAAACTTTCAACTCGTCCTGTTATCGTCGTATATGGTCTTGGTCTGATAAACTCCCAATTGTCAGTTCGGTAAGGTCTACTAGGGCAAAGTGGTCTTGATCGATCAACTCCCAGTTGTCGATTCGGCAAAGTGTACTAGGACTCACTCATTCAACTCACTCATTCAACTCACTCATTCAACTCAGTCACTCATCTCACTCGCTCAACTCAGTCACTCAAACCACTCAACTCACTCAACCCACTCACTCACCCCACTCCAACCCACTCACTCAACCCACTCACTCAACTCACTCATTCAACTTTTTAACTCGCCCAACTCCCTCTTTCAACTCACTCAACTCATGCATTCAACTCGCTCACTCAACTCGCACTTATTCACTCAGTCTACTCACTCAACCAACTCACTCACTAGACACTCGCTTAACTTACTCAACTCACTCACTCAGCGTATTCACTCAGCTCACTCCACTCACTCCACTCAATCACTCTGCTCACTCACTAACTCACTCACTCATTCTACTCACTCACTCATTCTACTCACTCACTCAATCTACTCACTCAACTCACAAACTCAACCCATTCAACACACTCATTCAACTCACTCCGCTCACTCAACTCACTCAATTCTCACTCGCTACACTCACTCAACTCACTTGCTCAACTCACTCGCTCAACTTACTCAACTCACTCAACTCACTCAACTCACTCCAACCCACTCACTCAACCCACTCATTCAACTCTCTCACTCAACTCACTCATTCAACTTTCTAACTCGCCCAACTCCCTCCTTCAACTCACTCAACTCATGCATTCAACTCGCTCACTCAACTCGCACTTACTTACTCAGTCTACTCACTCAACCAATTCACTGGACACTCGCTTAACTTACTCAACTCACTCACTCAGCGTATTCACTCAGCTCACTCTACTCACTCACTCCACTCAATCACTCTGCTCACTCACTCGACTCACTCACTCATTTACTCACTCACTCAATTTACTCACTCAACTCACCAACCCATTCAACTCACTCATTCAACTCACTCCGCTCACTCAACTCTCACTCGCTACACTCACTTAACTCACTTGCTTAACTAACTCGCTCAACTTACTCAACTCACTCAACTCAACTCACTCCGCTCACTCAACTCACTCATTCAACTCACCACTCAACTCGCTCACTCAATTCACTCCACTCACTCATTCAACTCACTCACTCAACTCATTCACTCAACTCACCCACTCAACTCACTCACTCAACTCACTCAACTTACTAATTCAACTCACTCAACTCACTCACTCAACTTACTCAACTCACTCAACTTACTCAACTCACTTAACGCACTCACTCAATTCACTCATTCAACTCACTCAACTCACTCACTCAACTCACTCACTCAACTTACTTGCGCACTCAACTCACCCACTCAACTTACTCAACTCATTTAACTCACTCACTCAACTCACTCAACTCACTCACTCATCTCACTCAACTCACTCAATCACCCAACTCACTCAACTCACTCACTCACTCAACGCACTCAACTCACTGAACTCACTCCACTCACTCGCTCAACTTACTCACTCACTCACTCAACTCACTCACTCAACTCACCCAACTCACTCAACGCACTCACTCAACTCACTCGCTCAACTCACTCTCAACTCACTCACTTAACTCACTCACTCAACTCACTCACTCAACTCACTCAACTCATTCAACTTATTCAACTCACTCACTCAACTCACTCAACTTACTCAACTCAATCAACTCACCCACTCAACTCACTCAACTCATTCACTCAACTCATTCACTCAACTCACTCAGCTGACCTATTCAAGGAATCTTTGGCATAATGGGTAAATGACGCCCAACGTAGTCCCAAAGGGACTACAAGTGGCTTCTAGTTTATTTTAAATCGCGGTGGTTCCAATTGTCACCTGTGTGAATTGTATTCGGTTTCAATTCCTACTGATGCCAATTAAAATATGAACCAATTCATATTGGTTTAAATTCTCATGAGTTCCAATTCTCATTGCTTTCAATGCTTAGCACTTCCAACTGCCGTAGGTCACAAGGATCAGCTGTTTGTAGAAATCACAATCGAAAAGCTTCTTTGGCTTTACATCTTTTGTTTATTTCTAATTTCGCTAGAGGATATTCCCATTAAATACAACTCGTGGTGGTTTTGATTCTCACTTATGTGAAATGTATTCGGTTTCAATTCTCACTGGTGCCAATTGGCATATATGCCAATACACATTGATTGAAATTTTCGTAAGTTATAATTCTCATTACTTTTGCTTCCTACTGTTGTAGGATACAAGTATCAGCTGTAGAAATTACAATCAAAAAGCTACTTTGGTTTATTTTTGTGTATTTTTGGGGTTGTATTGGTACCTGTTGGATTGCTTCTGCCTGTCCATTGGTCCAAATACAGCAATTTTGTTTGTAAACGAAGCTGTTTCACCTAAAACAAGCTTTGTTGCTAAACAGAATTTTACGATAAAAAGAAGGATCAACTTGATACTGTTGCAAGGCCCATAAACCGAAATTACAACGTAAACCAAGGTCACCCGGCTTCAATTCTTGAACGAGCTGTATTTTATACGCTTTTAAACCAAAATCGTGTTTCAAAATACGCCACTACGTTCCATAAGAGATGCCCAGAGCTTGAGAACGGCGACGAATTGATTGATCACGGTCTTCACGAACACTCTGCTACTGCAACAGTATTCTTATTACTACAGGCTGTACGCACTCATGTTGATGGATGTGTAAAATTGGTTTGTAATTTGGTTATGATTCCGCGAGTAGTGCGTTTAATGGGACGATTATGACGACCAAAATGTGGATGAAGTACTGAGTACTGATTTTGGAAATAAGTTTCCTCAATTAGTAAACGTTGTTCAGGCATACGTCTATTCATGATGAAATGGCAATGGATATTGATCACAAACGTCGTATAAACAAGACAGTTGACACAAGCTGTGAAAAACACCCTATTAGAAACTACTTCCAATTGGATCACCCGTTACAAGAACATTTCAATTATCCATGAGAATTTTTAAGGAAATTTTGTACGCACAAAATATTTGGGGTTTTCTAATTATTAACAAGGATTAGGTGAAGATTGTTTTAATATGTAAGTAGTGATAACAGTTTTTTTGTCTAAACTTAAGCTGTAAATTGCATTTATAAGCGTTATTTATGTGTGTGTAAATAGATTTCTTAGATAATGTGTAAAAGATTTCTACAAACAGCTGAACTTTGTGACCTATGACAGTCGGAAGCGTTAAACATTGGAAGCAATGAGAATTTAAACCAATGCGAATTAGCACATATGCCAATTGGCACAAGTGAGAATTGAAACCGAATACAATTTTTGAATGTATAGCCCTACACAAATTTAAATACAATGAAAAGCATCACAAGCTAAACAAGAATCGTAGTTTAAGGTAGGCCTTTGCGTTGTTTGTTTCTCGGAAACTCACGCTGGCACTTAAATGTTTAACGGGTTTTGCGAGGTCTGGATGTTAGTTTTAGTTTTCTTCAAATCCCTTGCAGTGAAGTCTGCCGAATCTACAACTTTAGGGAACAGACGATATTAAAATAATAGGTACGGGAGAGGTAAGGAATTCACGGATAAACTTCACTGCATTTTTCACGCAATAAACGTATACTTCGATACGGTAAGGTAATTGATGATTAAGTTCCATGTTTTGCGAGAAGCTTGTCGTTGTCCCACGCATCGTCTAGCGTTTTCATTGGTTAGGACAATAACCGCACATTCTTATATGGTAGATCATGACAGTGAACTAGGTTATTTCCTTACAGTGCGTGAGAACTTGAAATCGCATCGCAATTTTATGCGTTAACCTTAAACGGATGATGGGTTTGGATTCAAACCCCTTATTTCTAACAGTGTGAGGCCAAAGATGCGTAGCAATACGACAATGTTGTCGACCTGTCGACATAGATGTTAAAAAGATGGATCCTTGTGGTACTCTTGATGAATGATATTAGAATTGTTCTTATGCATCGCCTAGAATTGTTTCGTGTAATTTCTAAATAACTCAGTTCGACTGCTAATAGAAACTATAGGTTCAAATTCTATTCGCTTCTTAATTTTTTATCGTTTTTTAATCGTTGGTTTGATTTGAAACCTTATAAAAACTATATCGTTCCTTTAAAGGTTTGTTATAACCCCGTCGCCGCGTGTTCAGCGCCACTACTACAGTTGGCAACGCTGAAATGCTCCACGTTCACAATATTGCGATTGCGCAATAATAAGATTACGACAGAATTACGTGTCAAATTGTATCACATGCCAAATACGTTTACAATGATACAAGTTGCACCTTAAAAAGATAAAAAGTACTCACTTAAAAATGTGGAACGTTTCACGATTTTGCGTGTCATCCTTGCGCAGGGGCCATGCTAATCTCCGGGTATCTCGTTTAGGTGTGGGTTACGTCATGCCCTCGTTGAAACCAAATTTATCGTCTTTCCTTTTCTTTGTTCGTAGATAGGGCGAAGGAATAAAGGTAAAAAAGATACTTGAAGATGCAGGTAAAAGGACACCTACATCCTGAAAAGAGAAAAGACAAAAGAACGACACAGGCAAACGTCACCGTTCGACATCTCGTCATTAATAATATCCTGTCGTGTCTAAACCGCGCACTTACCCATCACTCCGCGTCTGCGCATTCTTTTGCGCCGACGCAACTGTCCGAAATGACGGAAATGAACAAGTCTGTTTTAAAAATAATGGCGGGAATTCATTCACAAATTTAAAAGTGTACATGTCCAAATTTGGAATGTAACAGGTTGCTTATATAGTTAAAGGGTAGCATACCCTAATTTTCATATTTATATTATACTAATAGATGTATCGTTTCAGTTAAGCCCAAACCCAGACGAACACAAACACAAAGACCTACAACAATGGGTCGACAACGTAGAACCTTCAATTGTTCCCATCACTGCAACGTATGAATCGGACAACGATTCCAAGAAGGATTCTAAATACGAAACCGGATCAAAAGGCGACACAGACCTGGACAATATAGATCCTTCGGATTCCGTTTCAGTAACTTGTCGAGTATCGCCGTCGCATTTCGACAAACTTCGTGAATTAAACAAGAAACATTTGAAAAAGATAGGTTCGCCTGCTTCACCAAACAAGCATACCCTTGACCAATCTGACCGCTCAACAGATACATCAAGTGGAAGTCTGGATAGTTTCAATCAATCGTCTGACCGACAAAATGAAAGTGTCGAGAAACCCCAAGAGAACCTAGATGTTGAAAACTACACAAAGTCTTCGCCTAAACCATTCAGCTGGAGTGATGACGCTTCGCAGGAATCCGGACAACCGCCCACAAACCGGCTGTTAAATATACCACCCGCAGGTGCTTGTTTTACCTTGCAGCAGGCAAAAAAGACACAGCGACCCCCTATTAAAAAATACAAACCCAAACATCTCCAACCGGTTGTTGCTAAACCAGAAACAAGCGGAACGACTGAAAGTGTTAGCAAAGACGAGGAAGTGTCATGCAACATCGAGGCAAACGTAACTAACGAGACACTCAAAAAAGATGTTATGAAAGAGATACACAACATCAGCCCGGAAGTTGTTTGTTCGTGTGATAATTGTAATAATTGGGTGAACGATACAGTTGTCAAGGACATTGAGCCAGTAGTGCGACAAGCCAAGAAATCGATTAAGCCACCATTACTGTTTAGATCGGAAGACGATAACAGCGAGGTCGTTGTTAAAAAATTTGCATCGGATATGAAATACCGCTCAAAACTGACGATAGATCCTAATATTCTCGTCCATGGGTAAGTATATCTTGTGTCTCTTGTTCTTACATTTACTTAGTTTATTACGCCTTATTAGGCGAGCACTATTTTGTAAACTTAAGAAAAACAAGTGAAATTACACTGCCCTGTTATACTTCATACTGTTCTAGTCTAAAGTAAACTGTTAAAGTCCCGGCGTAATTGATAAGAACCACTACGACAGTTGTGTTACGTGCCAAATTGGTACTAAACATTTTTTAGTTTAGTCTTGATATTCGGGAATTTCGCGCCACAAATTCAAAAGACTTGGCGTGTATTTCCGTCACGTCAGAAGTGGGTTGGACGAATTTCGCGCCGACGCGAGTGGCGGAAGGAAAAAGTGGGGTAGTGTTTCCGGGAGACTCTGTAACGTGGCTGTTTGCCTTTGAACATCAAGAGGAGTGGTTTGGTAACGTATCGTATCGTGCCTTTATCTTTATTTATGTAGATTTCCTTGCCTTATCTGATTGTCGCCCCTTATACCTGTTTCCTTATCGATCCCTACATAGGTAGAGGTAATTTGAAGCAGCCTAAGATGAACCGCAGTCCACGACCCTAGATGAACGAGTCCTGGTAGCAACTGCGACTGCCGTAGCTGGTCGGAGCGCTTTGGAAGGACTCTGGGCGTACCCTCCGGGAAATACCTTAAAGGGGGCCATCAGCAGCCCTCATGGACGTGCTGACGCCATCTTTATTTAATCTGAAGGAAGCTGTACCTATTTAGGTAAGTACCTTAATTGTTATACTGCATTTCGAACATTTATTTATTGCGTAATTGCGCATTTAATTTTGCATGTTGGGTGACGTCATTGACAGATGGGCGCGCCGAAATCTGTATAAAGATTAGCGCTACCAACCGCGCTTGCGAAATTGTAAATTATGAACTTTTAAATTGTAAGAGTTGGTAACAATAATAAATACATGCATAATGTTTCGCAACAAATTTTACGACAGATTTGTTTCAAATTACTGTATCACATGCAAAAAATGTTTATTGCGATTATAGGAAAAGATAAAATGTACTCGCGTAAACTGTGGAGCTCTTTACAACATTGCAGCTTTTTTGGCGTTAGTTGGTCGTTGTGGGCGTGGGTAGGGCTTCGCCCCCTCCGTCGAAACCAGATTAATTTGTCTTCCTTCTTCTTGTGTAGCGGTACGGTAAAGGATCAACCAGGTAGGAGGAACGATAATAGGTATAAGGCAGAAATCTACATATCTGAAAGATGTTACGTGCCAAATTGGCCCTTAAACATTTTTTTAGTTTAATTTTGATGTGCGGAAGTTTCGCGCCATAAATTCAAAAGACTCGGTGCGCGTATTTCCGTCACGTCAAAAGTGGGTTGGACGAATAACTTCGCGCCGACGCGTGAAAGAACAAAAGTGGGAGAAGTGTTTCCGTGAGGCTCTGTAACATGGCTTTTTTGCCTGAACCTTCGAGTGCAGTGGACGTTTTTCGGTAACGTATCGTTATCTTTATCTATGTAGATTTCTTTGCCCTGATTATTTTTGTTTGTCGCCCTTATGCCTGTTCCTGTCTTTCCCTGCATAGGTAGGAGGCAATCTGTAGCCGTTTGCCTTGGAACATCGAGGAGGGCGGTCGTGTCAGGCCGTTTTGCCTTTGAACATCGAGAAGGGCGGTCGTGACTGGTATCGTATCTTTATTTTTATTATGTAGATTTCCCTTGCTTATGTGTTTGTCTTTCCCTAATTAACCTATTCCTTATCGTTTCGCTACATATAGAAATCTGGTACGACCTTGGAGTGATCCACGACCCTAGAACGAGCCGGATGTCCATGCTCCGCCAACAGCACCGGAGCAAGCACCATCTTTAATCACCCCGGAGTAGAGCATGAGATCCCGTCCGAGCGCTTGGGAAGAGCGTTGGGCGTACCCCTGTTAATTGCCTTAAAAAGGGCCCTCAGTAGCCTTGATGGATTTCAACAGAAGCCAACTTTAACCCAGGGACATATTCATGTGAGTATTTGCTGTATAATTATTGTCTTAAATTTATATATGGCGTAATTGCGTATTAATTAGTGTATTGGTGACGTCATTGACAGATGGGCGCGCCGAAATCTGTACAAAGGTTAGCGTTACCAACCGCCAGTGGCGTCGTTTTTTCATCGCGCTTGCGCGATGTATTTATCGACTTTTTTAAATGTAAGAATTCGCGTTTTTAAACCGTAAGAAAGAGAAGACAAAAAAGGCTCACAGATCAACCTCACTGTTCGACGTTTCGTTGACTAGACCCTGACGTGACGGAAACCACCACTTACTTTTCCACTCCGCATCTGCGCATTCTCGGGCGCCGACGCAACTGTCTAAAATGACGGAAATGCACGCACAAGTCTATTTTTAAATTATTGGCGCAAATTCACTTACAAATTTAAAACTAAGACCAGAAATGTTTACATAGCCGATTTTTGGCATGTAACAGCCCTCGGAATTTTAGGTTAGGGTTAGGGTGTATGAGGTTTGTTTTGTTGTACTTGTGTTAGTTACATAATTTGCAATATACCAATCGTACAGGCACGTAAAGTCCCCTCCCACTCGTAAAATACCAAGAAAAGAGATGCTAATTAATAGTGCTTCTTTAGTTTAGTGCTTTAGTGCCACGAAAAAAATCGTTAGTGCTCTCATAGTTTCCGAAAAAAACAAAAACCCCATAGGGAAAACCTGTTATGGTAAATTTTGGAAATTTTTAAAAAGCCAAAATTCTTAGATATAGTGCTTCGTTAGTGTTCTTCAGTGTTGCAAAGCTCATTAAAGCTCTCGTGGTTTTTGAAGAAACGGGAATACCATGAAACGGCCTACTTAATGATCTGTCTTCTGAATTAAGAAGTGTGTCTTACTAGTATCTTTTAGTGCCGAAAAAGTTATCGTTAGTGCTCTCAAAACTTACTAAAAACAAGAAAAAGTGTTTTGGTAAATTTTATTAGTGCCGCAAACATATCGTTAGTGCTCTCATAGTTTCCGAAAAAACAAGAAGAACCCCATGGGGAAAAACTGTCATGGTAAATCTTGCAAATTTTTTAAAAGCCAAAATTCCTATAGATAGTGCTTCGCTAGTGTTCTTCAGTGTTGCAAAGCTCTCATGGTTTCTGAAGAAATGGGAAAACCATGGAACAACGATCGACCTTCTGAATTAAGAAAATGCTTATAAATTGTGTTTTATTAGTATTTTTAGTGCCGAAAAGGTTATCGTTAGTGCTTAAGTTTCCTAAAAACAAGAAAAAGCGCTATGGTTAATTTCATTAGTGCCGCAAAAATATCGTTAGTGCTCATACTTTCTGAAAAAGCAAAAACCCCATAGGGAAAAACTGTAACAGTAAATTTTGGAAATTTTTAAAAAGCCAAAATTTCTATAGGTAGTGCTTTGCTAGTGTTCTTTGGTGTTGCAAAACTCATTAAAGCTCTCGTGGTTTCTGAAAATAATCGGGAAAACCATGGAACGGCCTAGGTAATGATCTGTCTTCTGAATTAAGAAGTGTGCCTTATTAGTATCCTTTAGTGCCAAAAAAGTTATCGTTAGTGCTCTCAAAATTTCCTAAAAAGAAAAAGCGCTATGGTTAATTTCTTTAGTCCCGCAAAAATATCGTTAGTGCTCTCATAGTTTCCGAAAATACAAGAAGAACCCCATGGGGAAAAACTGTCATGGTAAATCTTGGAAATTTTTTAAAAGCCAAAATTCCTATAGATAGTGCTTTGCTAGTGTTCTTCAGTGTTGCAAAGCTCTCATGGTTTCTGAAGAAATGGGAAAACCATGGAACAACGATCGACCTTCTGAATTAAGAAAAATGCTTATAAATTGTGTTTTATTAGTATTTTTAGTGCTGAACAAGTTATCGTTAGTGCTCTCAAAGTTTCCTAAAAAACAAGAAAAAGCGCTATGGTTAATTTCATTAGTGCCGCAAAATATCGTTAGTGCTCTCATAGTTTCCGAAAAAACAAGAAGAACCACATGGGGAAAAACTGTCATGGTAAATCTTGGAAATTTTTAAAAGCCAAAATTCCTATAGATAGTGCTTCGCTAGTGTTCTTCAGTATTGCAAAGCACATCATTAAAGCTCTCGTAGTTTTTGAAGAAACGGGAAAACCATGGAACGGCCTGCTTAACGATCGACCTTCTGAATTAAGAAAAGTACTTATTAAGTGATCTTTATTAGTATTTTCTACTGTTGAACAAGTTATCGTTAGTGTTCTCAAAGTTTCCTAAAAACAAGAAAAAGCGCTATGGTAAATTCCTTTAGTGCCACAAAAAATATCATTAGTGCTCTCATAGTTTCCGAAAAAACAAGAAGATAAGGTTCTTCTACACTGGTGGTTTCCAATTTTCCTCGTTTACAAAGTCAAGATAATTTTATAGATTCAGGAAAGTGGTAGCAAGGAAAAGAATCACTTCGTCGAACGCAGCGTTTCAGGTCTGCAAGTCAATAATGGTCGATATTAAATTCGTCCTTTTTGAGGCTTAGTTCTCATCAACTAAAGTCCCCTTCATACAATTTTCATACTCCCATGCGAAAACCGCTAAACGCAGCTACATTTCCAAGGCCTAGGAACGCAACATTTGCTGTTTTCTACACCACATATCGTAGGTTAATGTCCTGAAATGCGTGACAATCTAATATTTATGGGACATACATAAAAGTTAAAGTTGAAATTATAAAGGAAAACTCCCATGCGACGTTAAAAAATCTCCCAAAATTGAATAGTAAAATAAAACGTTAAAAACTTTTTTTTTCTCTTCTAGACCTGTAAACGTTAAAAACCTTTTGTTTTCTCTTCCAACCCTGTACACGTTAAAAACCTTGTGTGTTCTTGTCCAACTTTGTAGACGTCGAAAACCTCTTGTTTTCTCTTCCAACCCTCTAAACGTCAACGACCTTTTGTTGTCCCTTCCAACCCCGACAACGTTAAAAACTTTTTGTTTTCTCTTCCAACTTCGTAAACGTCAACAACCTTTTGTTTCCTCTTCTAACCCTGAAAACGTTAAAAACTTTTTTCTCCTCTAACCTTGTAAACGTCGAAAAACCTTTTATTTTCTTTTCCAACTTTTGTTTTCTCTTACAATTCTGTTGAGGTTAAAAACTTTGTGTTCTTTCCAACCCTGTAAACGTTAAAAACCTTTTGTTTTCTCTTCCAACCCTCTAAACGTCAATGACCTTTAGTTACCTTTTCCAACCCCGAAAACGTTAAAAACCTTTCGTTTTTAATTCTACACCTGTAAAATGTTAAAAACCTTTTGTTTTCTTTTCCAGCTCTGTAAACGTCAACAACCTTTTGTTTCCTCTTCCAACCCTAAAAACGTTAAAAACTTTTTTCGCTTCTAACCCTGTAAACGTCGAAAAACCTTTTGTTTTCTCTTCCAACCCTGTAAACGTTAAAAAACTTTTGTGTTCTTGTTCAACTCTGTAGACGTCGAAAACCTTCTGTTTTCTCTTCCAACCTTCTAAACGCCAACTACCTTTTGTTTTTCCTTCCAACCCCGAAAACGTTAAAAACTTTTCGTTTTCTCTTCCAACTGTGTAAACGTCAACAACCTTTTGTTTCCTCTTCTAACCCTGCAAACGTTAAAAACTTTTTTCTCTTCTAACCCTGTAAACTTCGAAAAACCTTTTGTGTTCTCTTCCAACCCTGTAAACGTTAAAAACCTTTTATTTTCACTTCCAACTTTTGTTTTCTCTTCCAATCCTGTTGAGGTTAAAAACTTTTTGTTTTCTTTCCAACCTTGTAAACGTTAAAAGCCTTTTGTTTTCTCTTCCAACCATCTAAACGTCAACGACCTTTTGTTTTTTCTTCCCCGAAAACGTTAAAAACTTTTTGTTTTCTCTTCCAACTCTGTAAACGTCAACAACCTTTTGTTTCCTCTTCCAACCCTGAAAACGTTAAAAACTTTTTTTCTCTTCTAACCCTGTAAACGTTAAAAACCTCTTGTGTTCTCTTCCAACCCTGTAAACGTAAACAACCTTTTGTTTCCTCTTCCAACCCCGAAAACGTTAAAAACCTTTTATTTTCTCTTCCCACTTTTGTTTTCTCTTCCAATTCTGTTGAGGTTAAAAACTTTTTGTTTTTTTTCCAACCCTGTAAACGTTGAAAACTTTTTGTTTTCCCTTCCAACCCTCTAAACGCCAACTACCTTTTGTTTTCCCTTCCAACCCTGAAAACGTTAAAAACTTTTTGTTTTCTCTTCCAACTTCGTAAACGTCAACAACCTTTTGTTTCCTCTTCCAACCCTGAAAACGTTAAACTTCTTTTCTCTTCTAACCTTGTAAACGTTGAAAACCTTTTGTGTTCTCTTCCAACCCTGTAAACGTTAAAAACCTTTTATTTTCTCTTTAAATTGTTTTCTCTTCCACTTCTGTTGATGTTGAAAACTTTTTGTTTTCTCTCCAGCCCTGTAAACGTCGAAAAACCTTTTGTTTTGCTTTTCTAACCTTCTAAACGTCAACGGCCTTTTGTTTTCTTTTCCAACCCCAAAAACGTTAAAAACCTTTTGTTTTCTCTTCCAACTCTGTAAACATTAAAAACTTTTCTCTTCTAACCCTGTAAACGTTTTTTATTTTCTTTTCCAACTTTTGTTTTCTCTTCCAATCCTGTTGAGGTTATAAACTTTTTGTTTTCTTTCCAACCCTGTAAACGTCAAAAAACCTTTTGTTTTCTCTTCCAATCCTGTAAACGTAATAGTTGACGGTAAAGTCCCATCCTTTTAGGGGCTTAGTTCTCGGCAACTATAGTCCCCTTTATACAATTTTCGTACTCCCATGCTAAAACCGCTAACCGCAGCTGCATTTTCAGGAATGCAACATTTGCTGTTTTCTACACCACAAATCGTAGGTTAATGTCCTGAAATGCGTGACAACCTATTATTCATGCAACTTATACATAAAAGCTTCAATTGAAATTATAAAGGAAAACTTTCCGATGCGACGTTAAAAAATCCCCTAAAATTAAAAGTAAAATAAAACGCAGTCTTATTAAAGAAAGGTGTGACAAGTTTGTGCTGCTGCTTTGTGTTTATTTACGTCCGGCTACTTAAATTTATAGGAACACTTGACCGTTGTCTTCAAGACCTCGATTGTCTGTGCGTACCAAATCGAACTACGTCAACCCATTTCGACAAACTAGATTTTGTCGCGCCTTTTCGGCTTCACCGAATTTTATTTTGGTATATAGTTTAAGAGAATTTTTAAATCCAGAATGGGAAAGCTATTTTCCATCCTTAATTCACGTTTAAATTATCCCTCTTAAGGTTCTAGTAGCTTAAGCATTTGTTTCAATCTAACAAGGGCTCGAGCCGCTTACGTTGCTCAAAATCATCCAATACGATGTTCACACCTAATACTACCTTTTATTCCAGAACGATATTCCCTAAACCGATACATTCCGTTGCCGAAGCATCTTTCAATCCGGCAATACATAATTCGCTGCGAGCTTTCGAACAAGTTTACAGCATTCAGAGTTTTATTTGGCCATGTTTGCTTCGCAAAATGAACGTTGCAATGGTCAGCACGCCCAGATCCGGTAAGACGATGGGTTATCTACCAGTAATGTGTTCGAATCTTCTGGAACAACGCGAACGATACCAAGATTTACCAATAAGCACAACAAGTCCGATTGTTGTTATTCTATGTCCAGGGACGTTGGTAGCCGATGAGGTGTATGATCTCATAGATAAGATAATGGACAACGTGGAGAACCGACCGACTGTCGCTTTGGCGATTCCACCCATGGACCGTGCATGCATGGTATATTACATGAATTTGACTAATACACAGATTTAATTTTCAGAATCAGTTTCAAAAGCAGTGCGATTTGTTAATAACGACACCTGTGATGTTGACGAACCTTGTAGGCGCTCGGCTTATAACGGCGAAACGTGTTTGCCACCTAATCCTAGAACACGCAGACGTACTCTTAGAAAACTTCTCGACAGAAATGGCTACCATACTTAATTTAATGAATTCTATGTTAAAACATCGTAAATGTAATTTTGCAGTTCAATTAGTTGCGCTTTCGGAACACTGGACGATGCCATTAGAAAATTTATTGAAGAGCTTGCAGTATACGCCTATGGTTTGCATCAGCTCTCACTTGGAAGCGGCTTTGTATGGACGTTCTGACATACAAATATATTTCTTGGAGTCGCACTCTAAAAACCTAACACTTTGCGGTAAGAATTTGTTTTACACGTAACATTCACTTTTTACTTTCTAGATATGCTTAAAAATAATTACAAGACATGTCGAACCGTTGTTATATGCAACGACGACAAACAAGTTCACGAGCTTAAAGAGACACTGGAAGTTAAAGGCATTAAAGGTGCCTTTGTGAGCAAAAACATGGAGAAGGTTGAAATCGAAGAGATCGAAGTCAAATGGTCAGCGACAGTCGGCGGAAAACACATGGGTATCGCTCTCTTTCTTTTTACAAAGCTTTACGATTAACTTTCAGTGTTCGTTTGCACCGATGAAATTTTTAGCACAATCCTACGCATTACAACCGCTGTGATTCTTGTGCACTATAATCTACCGGCAACTTGGACGCAATTTTCCAACAGGTTCAGCAGCTTTATACAAAATTACGAGAGTCCTTTGAATACAAAGAAACAGGTTTGTTAGAGATTTCTTAGATAATGTTACATGATTGTTTTTTAGGATCATTGGATACGATGTAAGTCGTTTATTTTCTTGGACGAGACATGCACTAAACAATTTCCGAAGCTGATGCAGTTATTGACGCGAATGAATTGTCAAGTGCCTGCTAAATTTAAGGATTATTATGAAGTAAGTAAGGGAAATGAACGTTTCAAGAACTACTTGTGTAGCATCGTAAGACCAAACGCTCAGATAAATTAGTCCTATTCACTAGATGCTCTTCCAACTCTGTAAACGTTAAAAATTGCTTGTTTTCTCTTCCAACCCTGTAAACTTCAACGACTTTTCGTTTTCTTTTACAGCCCCATAAACGTTAAAAACCTTTTATTTTCTCTTACAACTTTTGTTTTCTCTTCCAACCCTGTAGACGTTAAAAACTTTTTGTTTTCTCTTTCAATCCTGTAAATATCAACAACCTTTTGCTTTATTCTCCAGCTCTGAAAACGTTAAAAAACCTTTTACTTTCAATTCTAGACCTGTAAACGTTAAAAACCTTTTGTTTTCTCTTCCCAATCTGTAAACATCAACAACCTTTTGTTTCTTCTTCCAACCCTGAAAACGTTAAAAGCTTTTTGTTTTCTCTTCCAACCTTGTAAACATTTTTCTTAACGACTTAATTCGACTTTTCTTTATACCAGCCCTATAAACATTAAAACCTTTTATTTATCGCTTCACAAACTTTTGTTTTCTCTTCCAACCCTGTAACTTAAAAGCTTTTGTTTTTCTTCAACCCTGTAATCGTTAATGACTTTTGTTTTCTCTTCCAACACTGTAATCGTTTAAACCTTTTCTTTACGAGACCTATAAACATTAAAACCTTTTTTTTCCTTACAACTTTTGTGTTCTCTTAACCTTGTAGCGTTAAAACATTTGTTTTCCTTCCAACCTGTAAACGTTTAATGACCTTTTATTTTCTCTTCCAGCTGTAAACATGAACGTTAAAAACTTTTGTTTTCATCTTCAACCTAAACGTCAACGATAACTTTGTTTTCATTTCAACCCTTAAACGTAACGACTTTCGTTTTCCTTCAACCCTGTAAACGTTAAAACCTTTATTTTCTCTTACAACTTTTGTTTTCTCTTCCAACCCTGTAAACGTTCAACGACTTTTGTTTTCTTTTCAACCCTTAAACGTTCAACGACCTTTTACTTTTCTCTTCTGAAAACGTTAAAACCTTTTACTTTCTCTTCTAACCCTGTAGACGTTAAAAACCTTTTGTTTTCTCTTCCAATCCTGTAAATATCAACAACCTTTTGCTTTATTCTTCCAGCTCTGAAAACGTTAAAAACCTTTTACTTTCAATTCTAGACCTGTAAACAGTTAAAAACCTTTTGTTTTCTCTTCCCAATCTTAAACCTTTATTCAACAACCTTTTGTTTCTTCTTCCAACCCTGAAAACGTTAAAAGCTTTTGTTTTCTCTTCCAACCTTGTAAACATTTTTTCTCAACGACTTGTTAAAACGTTTTCTTTACTTAGCCCTATAAACATTAAAAACCTTTTATTTTCGCTTCCAACTTTTGTTTTCTCTTCCAACCCTGTAGACGTTAAAAGCTTTTTGTTTTCTCTTCTAACCCTGTAATCGTCAATGACATTTTGTTTTCTCTTCCAACACTGAATGCGTTAAAAAACCTTTTGCTTTCAATTGTAGACCTATAAACATTAAAACCTTTTGTTTTCTCTTACAACTTTTGTGTTCTCTTCGAACCTTGTAGACGTTAAAAACATTTGGTTTTCCCTTCCAACCTTGTAAACGTTTAATACCTTTTATTTTCTCTTCCAGCCCTGTAAACAAACGTTAAAAAACTTTTGTTTTCTCTTCCAACTCTGTAAACGTCAACGACTCTTTGTTTTCATTTTCAACCCTATAAACGTCAACGACCTTTCGTTTTCTCGTTCAACCCTGAAAACGTTAAAAACCTTTTATTTTCTCTTACAACTTTTGTTTTCTCTTCTATCCCTGTAGACGTTAAAAACTTTTTGTTTTCTCTTTCAATCCTGTAAATATCAACGACCTTTTACTTTATTCTCCTGCTCTGAAAACGTTAAAAAACCTTTTACTTTCAATTCTAGACCTGTAAACGTTAAAAAACCTTTTGTTTTCTCTTCCCAATCTATAAACGACAGCAACCTTTTGTTTCTTCTTCCAACCCTGAAAACGTTAAAACTTTTTGTTTTCTCTTCCAACCTTGTAAACATCAACGACTTTTCGTTTTCTTTTACAGCCCTATAAACATTAAAAACCTTTTATTTTCGCTTCCAACTTTTGTTTTCTCTTCCAACCCTGTAGACGTTAAAAGCTTTTTGTTTTCTCTTCTAACCCTGTAATCGTCAATGACATTTTGTTTTCTCTTCCAACACTGAATGCGTTAAAAAACCTTTTGCTTTCATTTGTAGACCTATAAACATTAAAACCTTTTGTTTTCTCTTACAACTTTTGTGTTCTCTTCGAACCTTGTAGACGTTAAAAACATTTGGTTTTCCCTTCCAACCTTGTAAATTCAGCCTTTTACTTTATTCTCCAGCCTGAAAACGTTAAAAACTTTTCTTTCTTCCAGACCTGTAAACGTTAAAAACTTTTGTTTTCTCTTCCAACTATAAACGTCAAACCTTTGTTTTTCTTCAACCCTGAAAACGTTAAAACTTTGTTTTCTCTTCCAACCTTGTAAACATCAACGACTTTTCGTTTTCTCTTTCAACCCTGATAAACTTAAAACCTTTTATTTTCTGCTTACAACTTTTGTTTCTCTTCTAACCCTGTAGACGTTAAAAACTTTTGTTTTCTCTTCCAATCCTGTAAATCGTCAAGACCTTTTTTTTCTTTCCAACCTGAAAACGTTAAAAACCTTTTGCTTTTAATTCTAGACCTGTAAACATTAAAACCTTTTGTTTTCTCTTCCAACCCTGTAGACGTTAAAAACTTTTGGTTTTCTTTTCTAACCTTGTAAACGTTTAATACCTTTTATTTTCTCTTCCAGCCCTGTAAACGTCAATACATTTTGCTTTTAATTCAGACCTGTAAACATTAAAACCTTTTGTTTTCTTTCACAACCCTGTAAACATTAAAACCTTTTGTTTTCTTTCAACCTTGTAAACTTTAAACCTTTTGTTTTCTCTTCCAACCCTGTAAACGTTAAAAACTTTTGTTTTCTCTTCCAACCCTGTAAACGTCAATGACTTTTGTTTTCATTTCCAACCTGTAAACTAAGACCTTGTTTTCTCTCCAACCCTGTAACGTTAAAACCTTTTGTTTCAATTCTAGACCTGTAAACGTTAAAACCTTTTTGTATTTTCTCTTCCAACCCTGTAAACGTTAAAACTTTTGTTTTCTCTTCTGTAAACGTCAAGGCCTTTGTTTTCTTTCACACCCTGAACGTTAAAAACCTTTTGTTTTCTCTTTTTTCCAACCCTGTAACGTTAAAACCTTTTGTTTTCAATTCTAGACCTGTAAACATCTGAAAAACCTTTTGTTTTCTCTTCCAACCCTGTAAACGTAAAACTTTTGTTTTCTTTTCTAACTCTGTAAACGTTTAATACCTTTGTTATTTCTTTCACAGCCCTGTAAACGTTAAAAACTTTTGTTTTCTCTTCCAACTCCTGTAAACGTCAAAACCTTTGTTTTCTTTCCAACCCTGTAAAATCAACACCTTTCTTTTCTCTTCCAACCCTGAAACGTTAAACCTTTTGTTTCTCTTCAACTCTGTAAACGTTAAAAACCTTCTGTTATCTCTTTCAATCATGTAAACCTTAATAAGCTTTTGTTTTCTCTTCCAACCCTGAAAACGTAAAACCTTTTGTTTTCTCTTCTAACCTGTAAACTAACAACCTTTCGTTTTCTCTTCCAACCCTGAAAACGTTGAAAACCTTTTGTTTTCTCTTACAACTCTGTAAACATTAAAACCTTCTGTTATCTCTTTCAATCATGTAAACCTTAAGAAGCTTTTGTTTTCTCTTCCCACCATGAAAACGTTAAAAACCTTTTGTTATCTCTTCTAACCTGTTAAACTTGAACAACTCTTTGTTTTCTCTTCCAACCCTGAAAATGTTGAAAACCTTTTGTTTTCTCTTACAACTCTGTAAACATTAAAAACCTTCTGTTATCTCTTTCAATCATGTAAACCTTAATAAGCTTTTGTTTTCTCTTCCCACCATGAAAACGTTAAAACCTTTTGTTATCTCTTCTAACCTGTTAAACTTGAACAACTCTTTGTTTTCTCTTCCAACCCTGAAAATGTTGAAAACCTTTTGTTTTCTCTTACAACTCTGTAAACATTAAAAACCTTCTGTTATCTCTTTCAATCATGTAAACCTTAATAAGCTTTTGTTTTCTCTTCCCACCATGAAAACGTTAAAAACCTTTTGTTATCTCTTCTAACCTGTTAAACTTGAACAACTCTTTGTTTTCTCTTCCAACCCTGAAAATGTTGAAAACCTTTTGTTTTCTCTTACAACTCTGTAAACATTAAAACCTTCTGTTATCTCTTTCAATCATGTAAACCTTAAAAGCTTTTGTTTCTCTTCCCACCATGAAAACGTTAAAAACCTTTTGTTATCTCTTCTAACCTGTTAAACTTGAACAACTCTTTGTTTTCTCTTCCAACCCTGAAAATGTTGAAAACCTTTTGTTTTCTCTTACAACTCTGTAAACATTAAAAACCTTCTGTTATCTCTTTCAATCATGTAAACCTTAATAAGCTTTTGTTTTCTCTTCCAACCATGTTAAAGTAAAACCTTTGTTTTCTCTTCCAACCTGTAAACTTACAATCTTTGTTTTCTCTTCCAACCCTGAAAATGTTGAAAACCTTTTGTTTTCTCTTACAACTCTGTAAACATTAAAAACCTTCTGTTATCTCTTTCAATCATGTAAACCTTAATAAGCTTTTGTTTTCTCTTCCCACCATGAAAACGTTAAAAACCTTTTGTTATCTCTTCTAACCTGTTAAACTTGAACAACTCTTTGTTTTCTCTTCCAACCCTGAAAATGTTGAAAACCTTTTGTTTTCTCTTACAACTCTGTAAACATTAAAAACCTACTGTTATCTCTTTCAATCATGAACCCTTAATAAGCTTTTGTTTTCTCTTCTAACTCTGTAAACCTCAACGATCTTTTGTTTCCACTTCCAATCCTGAAAACGTTAAAAACCTTTTGTTTTCTCTTCCAACCGTGAAAACGTTAAAAATCTTCTGTATCCTCTTTTAATTATGTATACCTTAATAAGCTTTTGTTTTCTCTTCCAACCCAGTTAAAGGTCGAAAACCTTTGCTTTTCTCTTCCAACCCTGTAAACATCTACTATCATTTCTTTTTTCTTCCAACCCTAAAAACGTTGAAACCTTTTGTTTTCTCTTACAACTCTGTAAACATTAAAAACCTTCTGTTATCTCTTTCAATCATGTAAACCTTAAGAAGCTTTTGTTTTCTCTTCCCACCATGAAAACGTTAAAAACCTTTTGTTATCTCTTCTAACCTGTTAAACTTGAACAACTCTTTGTTTTCTCTTCCAACCCTGAAAATGTTGAAAACCTTTTGTTTTCTCTTACAACTCTGTAAACATTAAAAACCTACTGTTATCTCTTTCAATCATGAACCCTTAATAAGCTTTTGTTTTCTCTTCTAACTCTGTAAACCTCAACGATCTTTTGTTTCCACTTCCAATCCTGAAAACGTTAAAACCTTTTGTTTTCTCTTCCAACCGTGAAAACGTTAAAATCTTCTGTATCCTCTTTCAATTATGTATACCTTAATAAGCTTTTGTTTCTCTTCCAACCCATGTAAACGTCGAAAACCTTTGCTTTTCTCTTCCAACTCTGTAAACATCTACTATCATTTCTTTTTCTTCCAACCCTAAAAACGTTGAAACCTTTTGTTTTCTCTTACAACTCTGTAAACATTAAAAACCTTCTGTTATCTCTTTCAATCATGTAAACCTTAAGAAGCTTTTGTTTTCTCTTCCCACCATTAAAACGTTAAAAACCTTTTGTTATCTCTTCTAACCTGTTAAACTTGAACAACCTTTTGTTTTCTCTTCCAACACTGAAAATGTTGAAACCTTTTGTTTTCTCTTACAACTCTGTAAACATTAAAAACCTACTGTTATCTCTTTCAACCATGAACCCTTAATAAGCTTTTGTTTTCTCTTCTAATCTGTAAACCTCAACGATCTTTTGTTTCCACTTCCAATCCTGAAAACGTTAAAAACCTTTTGTTTTCTCTTCCAACCGTGAAAACGTTAAAAATCTTCTGTATCCTCTTTCAATTATGTATACCTTAATAAGCTTTTGTTTTCTCTTCCAACCCTGTAAACGTCGAAAACCTTTGCTTTTCTCTTCCAACTCTGTAAACATCTACTACCATTTCTTTTTTCTTCCAACCCTGAAAACGGTGAAACCTTTTGTTTTCTCTTACAACTCTGTAAACATTAAAAACCTTCTGTTATCTCTTTCAATCATGTAAACCTTAAGAAGCTTTTGTTTTCTCTTCCCACCATGAAAACGTTAAAAACCTTTTGTTATCTCTTCTAACCTGTTAAACTTGAACAACCTTTTGTTTTCTCTTCCAACACTGAAAATGTTGAAACCTTTTGTTTTCTCTTACAACTCTGTAAACATTAAAAACCTACTGTTATCTCTTTCAATCATGAACCCTTAATAAGCTTTTGTTTTCTCTTCTAATCTGTAAACCTCAACGATCTTTTGTTTCCACTTCCAATCCTGAAAACGTTAAAAACCTTTTGTTTTCTCTTCCAACCTTGAAAATGTTAAAAATCTTCTGTATCCTCTTTCAATTATGTATACCTTAATAAGCTTTTGTTTTCTCTTCCAACCCAGTTAAAGGTCGAAAACCTTTGCTTTTCTCTTCCAACCCTGTAAACATCTACTATCATTTCTTTTTTCTTCCAACCCTGAAAACGGTGAAACCTTTTGTTTTCTCTTACAACTCTGTAAACATTAAAAACCTTCTGTTATCTCTTTCAATCATGTAAACCTTAATAAGCTTTTGTTTTCTCTTCCCACCATGAAAACGTTAAAAACCTTTTGTTATCTCTTCTAACCTGTTAAACTTGAACAACCTTTTGTTTTCTCTTCCAACACTGAAAATGTTGAAACCTTTTGTTTTCTCTTACAACTCTGTAAACATTAAAAACCTACTGTTATCTCTTTCAATCATGAACCCTTAATAAGCTTTTGTTTTCTCTTCTAATCTGTAAACCTCAACGATCTTTTGTTTCCACTTCCAATCCTGAAAACGTTAAAAACCTTTTGTTTTCTCTTCCAACTTGAAAATGTTAAAAATCTTCTGTATCCTCTTTCAATTATGTATACCTTAATAAGCTTTTGTTTTCTCTTCCAACCCTGTAAACGTCGAAAACCTTTGCTTTTCTCTTCCAACTCTGTAAACATCTACTACCATTTCTTTTTTCTTCCAACCCTGAAAACGGTGAAACCTTTTGTTTTCTCTTACAACTCTGTAAACATTAAAAACCTTCTGTTATCTCTTTCAATCATGTAAACCTTAATAAGCTTTTGTTTTCTCTTCCCACCATGAAAACGTTAAAAACCTTTCGTTATCTCTTCTAACCTGTTAAACTTGAACAACCTTTTGTTTTCTCTTCCAACACTGAAAATGTTGAAACCTTTTGTTTTCTCTTACAACTCTGTAAACATTAAAAACCTTCTGTTATCTCTTTCAATCATGAACCCTTAATAAGCTTTTGTTTTCTTTTCTAACCCTGTAAACCTCAACAATCTTTTGTTTCCACTTCCAATCCTGAAAACGTTAAAAACCTTTTGTTTTCTCTTCCAACTGTGAAAACGTTAAAAATCTTCTGTATCCTCTTTCAATTATGTATACCTTAATAAGCTTTTGTTTTCTCTTCCAACCCTGTAAACGTCGAAAACCTTTGCTTTTCTCTTCCAACCCTGTAAACATCAGCAACCTTTTGCTTTCTCTTCCAACTCCAACAACGTTAAAACCTTTAGTTATCTCTTCCAACCCTGTAAACGTTAGAAACCTTTTATTTTCTCTTCTAACCCTGTAAACGTCAACAACCTTTTGTTTTGTCTTCCAACTTTGAAAACGTTTAAACCTTTTTTTCTTTTCCTGCCCTGTAAACATTAAATCCTTTTATTTTCTCTACCTCCTGTAAACATTAAAAAGCTTCTATATTCTCTTTCGATCATGTATACCTTAATAAGCTTTTTTTTCTCTTCCAACACTGTTAACGTCAAAAACCTTTCGTTTTTCTTCCAACCTTGTAAATGTCAACGACCTTGCATTTTCTTTTCCAACCCTGAAAACGTTACAAACCTTTGATTTTTTCCTCCAGCCCTGTAAACGTTAAAAATCTTTTGTTATCTCTTCAAACCCTGTAAACGTCAACAACCTTTTGTTTACTCTTTCAACCCTGAAGACGTTAAAAACTTTTTGTTTTTTACAGCCTTGTAAACGTTAAAACACTTTTATTTTCGCTTCCAACCCTGTAAACATTAAAAACCTTCTCTATTCTCTTTCAATCATGTAAACCTTAAAAACCTTTTGTTTTTTATAGCCTCTTCCAATCCTGTAAACGTCAAAAACCTTTGGTTTTCTCTTCCAACCCTGTAAACGTTAAAAAGTTTTTGGTTTTCTCTTCCAGCCCAGTAACCTTTAAAAACCTTTTATTTTCTCTTCCAACCCTGTAAACATTAAAAACCTTTTGTTTTTTACAGCCTTGTAAACGTTAAAAACATTTTGTTTTTTTTGCAACCCTGTATGCGTTGAAAACCTTGTGTTTTCTCTTCCATCCCTGTAAACGTTGTAAACCTTTTATTTCCTCTTCCCGCTTTTATTTTCTCTTCCAACCCTGAAAACATTAAAAACTTGAGTTTTTTACAGCTCGGTAAACGTTTAAAAACCTTTTGTTTTCTCTTCCAACCCTGTAATACATTCTTGTAAATGTTAAACACCTTTTATTTTCTTTTCCAACTTTTATTTTCTCTTCCAACCCTGAAAATGTTAAAAACCTTTTGTTTTTTACAGCGTTGTAAACGTTAAAAAGCTTTTGTTTTCTCTTCCACCTCTGTAAATGTCGAAAACCTTTTGTTTTCTCTTTCATCGCTGTAAACGTTAAGAATCTTCCCATTTTTATTTTCTCTTCCAACCCTGTTAACGTTAAAAACCTCTTATTTTCTCTTCCCACTTTTTTTTTTCTCTTCCAAGCTTGTAAACTTTAAAAACCTCTTGTTTTTTACAGCGTTGTAAACATTTAACACCTTTTATTTTCTCTTCCAACCCTGAAAATGTTAAAAACCTTTTGTTTTCTCCTTCAACTCTGTAAACGTCGAAAACCTTTTGTTTTTTTTTTATTCCTGTAAACGTTAAAAACCTTTTATTTTCTCTTCCCACTTTTATTTTCTCTTCCAATCCTGAAAACGTAAGACTTTTGTTTTTACAGCCCGATAAACGTTGAAAAACCTTTTATTTTCTCTTTCCACTTTTATTTTCTCTTCCAGCCCTGTAATACAGCCCTGTAAACGTTAAAAACTTTTTCTTCTTCCCATCTTCCAACCCGAAAACGTTAAAAACCGTTCGTTTTTTACAGCCCTGTAAATGCTAAAAACCTTTTATTTTCTCTTCCAACTTTTGTTTCTCTTCCAACCCTGTAAACGTTAAAAACTTTTTGTTTTCTCCTTCAACTCTGTAAACGTCGAAAACCTTTTGTTTTCTCTTCCATCCCTGTAAACATTATAAATGTTTTTTTCACTTCCCACTTTTATTTTCTCTTCCAACCTTAAAAACGTTAAAAACTTTGGTTTTTTACAGTCCAGTAAACGTTTGAAAACCTTTTATTTCCTCTTCCCACTTTTATTTTCTCTTCCAACTCTGAAAACGCTAAAAACCTTTTATTTTTTACAGCCCTGTAAATGCTAAAAACCTTTTATTTTCTTTTCCAACTTTTGTTTTCTCTTCCAACCCTGTAAACATTAAAAACTTTTTGTTTTCTCCTTCAACTCTGTAGACTTCGAAAACCATTTGTTTTCTCTTCCATCCCTGTAAACGTTATAAACCTTTTATTTCCTCTTCCCACTTTTATTTTCTCTTCCAACCCTGTAATACAGCCCTGTAAACGTTAAAAACTTTTTTCTTCTTCACACTTTTATTTTCTTTTCCAACCCTGTAAACTTTAAAAACTTTTTTCTTCTTCCCACTTTTATTTTCTCTTCCAACCCTGAAAACGTTGAAAACCTTTCGTTTTTTACAGCCCTGTAAATGCTAAAAGCCTGTTATTTTTTCTTCCCACGTTTATTTTCTCTTCCAACCTGTAGTGCGGTGAATTTCATTGCCAGAATAATTAACCTGTAATTATCAGTATCGCTTGCACTTTCCAATCTAAAAATATCTCTGGGGTTCCAGTGGGTACATTGAGTTAAACATTAATAAAAAAGTACATTATATTTTCAAAAACCGTCTAATTTATTAATTAATATTACACAAGCTAAGTATACTTTTCGATACATTCACGTACCATGACGCCACGCAAATCCCCGTTTCTTTTAGTGTGCATGCGTACACATTAAACCCCCGCTCCCCACATAAGTGCACACCTCCAGAAAGCTGGAACGCACCTTTACCTGACTGCACTACAAACCCTGAAAACGTTAAAAACTGTTTGTTTTTTACGGCCCTGTAAATGCTTAAAACCTTTTATTTTCTCTTCCAACCCTGAAAATGTTAAAAACCTTTTGTTTTCTCTACCAACTCTTTAAACGTCGAAAACCTTTTGTTTTCTATTTCATCCCAGTAAACGTTATAAACCTTTTATTTCCTCTTCCCACTTTTATTTTTTCTTCCAACCCTGAAAACGTTAAAAACTTTTTTTTACAGCCCGGTAAACGTTTAAAAACCTTTTATTTTCTCTTCCAACTCTGCAATACAGCCTTGTAAACGTTGAACACCTTTTATTTTCCTTTCCGACTTTTATTTTCTCTTCCAACCCTGAAAATGTTAAAAACCTTGTGTGTTTTACAGCTCTGTAAACGTTAAAAAACCTTTATTTCTTTTCCCACTCTTATTTTCTCTTCCAACCCTGAAAACGTTAAAAACCTTTCGTTTTTTACAGCCCTGTAAATGCTAAAAACCTTCGATTTTCTCTTCCCACTTTTATTTTTTCTTCCAACCCTGAAACGTTAAAAATCGTTCGTTTTTTTACAGCCCTGTATACGGCTAAAAACCTTTTATTTTCTTTTCCAACCTATATTTTTTTTTCCAACCCTGAAAATGTTTAAAACCTTTTGTTTTTTACAGCGTTGTAAACGTTAAAAACCTTTTGTTTTCTCTTCCAACCCTGTAAACTTTAAAAACCTTTTGTTTTCTCTTACAACTCTGTAAACGTTGAAAATCTTTTATTTCCTCTTCCCACTTTTATTTTCTCTTCCAACCCTGAAAACGTTAAAGACTTTTATTTTTTACATCGTTGTAAATGTTAAGCACCTTTTATTTTCTCTTCCCATTTTTATTTTCTCTTCCAACCCTGAAAAAGTTAAAAGCTTCGTTTTTTACAGCCCTGTAAATGCTAAAAATATTTTATTTTCTCTTCTAACTTTTGTTTTCTCTTCCAACCCTGTAATAAACGTTAAAAACTTTTTGTTTTCTCTTCCAACTCTGTAAACGTCGAAAACCTTTTGTTTTCTCTTCCATCCCTGTAAACGTTATAAACCTTTTATTTCCACTTCCCACTTTTATTTTATCTTCCAACCCTGAAAACGTTAAAAACTTTTTTTTACAGCCCGGTAAACGTTTAAAAACCTTTTATTTTCTCTTCCCACTTTTATTTTCTCTTTCAACCCTGTAATACAGCCCTGTAAACGTTAAAAACATTTTCTTTTTCCACTTTTTTGTTTTTTACAGTCCTGTAAATGCTAAAAACCCTTGATTTTCTCTTCCAACTTTTGTTTTCTCTTCCAACCGTGTAAACGTTAAAAACTTTTTGTTTTCTCTTCCAACTCTGTAAACTTCGAAAACCTTTTGTTTTCTCTTCCATCCCTATAAACGTTATAAACCTTTTATTTCCTCCTCCCTCTTCTATTTTTTCTCCCAACCTTGAAAACGTTAAAAACTTGTGTTTTTTACAGTCCGGTAAACGTTTAAAAACCTTTTTTTTTCTCTTCCAACCCTGCAATACAGCCTTGTAAACGTTAAACACCTTTTATTTTCCTTTCCAACTTTTATTTTCTCTTCCAATTCTGAAAATGTTAAAAAACCTTGTGTGTTTTACAGCTCTGTGAACGTTAAAAAACCTTTATTTCTCTTCCCACTTTTATTTTCTCTTCCAACCCTGAAAACGTTAAAAACCTTTCGTTTTTTACAGCCCTGTAAATGCTAAAAACCTTTGATTTTCTTTTCCAACTTTTGTTTTCTCTTCCAACCCTGTAAACGTTAAAAATTTTTTGTTTTCTCTTCCATCTCTGCAAACTTCGAAAACCTTTTGTTTTCTCTTCCATCCCTATAAACGTTATAAACCTTTTATTTCCTCCTCCCACTTCTATTTTTTCTCCCAACCTTGAAAACGTTAAAAGCTTGTGTTTTTTACAGCCCGGTAAACGTTTAAAAACCTTTTATTTTCTCTTCCAACCCTGCAATACAGTCTTGTAAACGCTAAACACCTTTTACTTTCCTTTCCAATTTTTATTTTCTCTTCCAATTCTGAAAATGTTAAAAAACCTTGTGTGTTTTACAGCTCTGTGAACGTTAAAAAACCTTTATTTCTCTTCCCACTTTTATTTTCTCTTCCAACCCTGAAAACGTTAAAAACCTTTCGTTTTTTACAGCCCTGTAAATGCTAAAAACCTTTGATTTTCTTTTCCAACTTTTGTTTTATCTTCCAACCCTGTAAACGTTAAAAACTTTTTGTTTTCTCTTCCAACTCTGTAAACGTCGAAAACCTTTTGTTTTCTCTTCCATCCCTGTAAACGTTAACGATCTTTTGTTTTCTTTTCCAACCCTGAAAATATTAAAAACCATTTGTTTTCTTTTTCAACCCTGTAATCGTCAATTACTTTTTGTTTTCTCTTTTGCAATTCTTTAATGTTAATAGAGGTTAAGTGTAGCTTGAATTTTATTTGCATTAAAAATTGCAAGCAACTCGTCGGCACATTTTTTTAGTAAAAATAATTGACGTGCTTAAGGATTGAAATGTGGTATTTTAATTTGAAATATATCTTCACTCGGAAAAGACCTGTAGGTGACTGTTTTTAGGGGGAAAGCGACCACATCGATTAGTAGAGCGCTTGAACTGTTACACAAGGTTGCTAACTTAAAATTATTTACAAAATCAAGCCATGGACGACTTAAGAATTATTACAAATACATAATTTCATTCCAATCATTTAAAAAAAATTATCTAACTGTTTGTATTCTAATAATTCATTTTGTTACAGGCATCGATTCAAGAACGTGAGGACCACAAAATATTTTTAAAAGTATCACTTTGTCCCAAACTAAAACAGTTCGGCAAGTGCATGAATTTAAAGTGTAAGTTGCGTCATACACTTTCCCACGATCTAGATTACTCGAGCAATCTACCAAAAAACGGCAGTATTAAATTCGAAATCCTCAAAATACGTAACGTAACATCATTCATCGTTAAGTTACTGGAACACACAGACCTCAACGACAATAAACAGGATTGCGTTAAATACCCGACATTACACGAGGACTTACAAAAAACCATGCGAGCTAAAAAACACGGAGTTTACGACGCTAAGCTGAACGTCAAATATGTGTTGTATTCTGAATCTGCTGGTATTTATCATCGGTGCGTTTTAACGAAGATTCTGCATGAAGAGCGTATTACAAAGACAGCGACGACGGTTATTGTTAAACTGATAGACGCTGGGTTTGCTTCGAAGGTGGCTGTTGCTGATTTGTACGAAATGCCTGAGGAGTTTCTAAGTATTCCCGCGCAAGGTTTGTATCGATGTCTGCATGTACGGGTTTATTTTTCCAATTTAGTTGCGGTACGGGATCGACAACTAAAACTGGAAAAATTTACTCGATCCCTACTTACAAACGTAACCACAATTTTATTTTAGGCGTCGAAGTGTACCTAGCAAATTTAATACCGCCAGATTCCGACGATCATTTTAGCATGTACTCCAAAAATAAAGTACGTAGCTCGATCGAGGCTGCTTTACACAACAAAGCGTATTGTTACGGGCATATTTTATTACAGCTCGGTAACACTATTTGGATTAAAAACTTGCTCGTACTCGAGGACTTGCCGATTGTAAACACAACCTCAACAAAATTAAATTTAGTCAAAGATTTACTTAAAGAAAACGTTGCGGATAAATCCGAAGAGTCGTTATCAAACTTGTACAAGCTCTGCGACGATATCGGTATCATCCTTCCGAGCTTCGCCAAAGAGAAAGTCGAGGGTGTCGTTTTTGAACAAGCAACTCCACAGTGGGCATTTTTAAAGGAAGACACGTATAACAAAGTCTTCTTGTCGACTGTCCAAGATCCGTCCGTATTTTACCTTCGAGTACGGAAGAACAATGCTTTGTACGTTACATACTGTGTAACAAAGTCTATTTTGTTTTCTTTTAGGGTTTCGGAGTTAGAAAACGCCATCATTGATACGATTACGAAACCATTTTATCCGACCATATTTGACATAATTGCTGGAAAGTATTACTTGGCTAAAGATACAGGCAGTGACATCATCTGCCGTGTTCAAGTACTTGAGATTGTTGAAGGAATCGCAGAGTGTTTTTATGTCGATTATGGTGATTATGGAAAAGTGGCTGTTGCCGATATTAAGTTCCTTTCAAACGAGCTAATTGAAAGGCTTCCTTTTCAGGTGCGTATTGTTGTTATTTATTTATTTATGTAATACCGAAAATCGGCACGTAAACATTTCTGCACGTTTCTAATTTCCAAGTGAATTCGCGCCAATAATTTAAGACTTGTGCGTGCATTTCCGTCCTTTTAGATAGTTGCGTTGGCGCCCGGGATTGCGCAGACGCAGAGTGGAAAGAACGTGGTGATTTCCGTCACGTCAGGACTAGTCAATCGGATGTCGAACGGAGTGGTTATCTTTGTGCCGTTATCTTGTCTTCTCTTTCAGATATGTAGGTTTCCTTTCATCTCTACCTGATATCGTTCCTCCTACCTGTATTCCTTTCGTATCTCTACAACAAGAAGAAGAAGACAAATTTAAATTTGGTTTCGACGAGGGGGCAGAGGATGACCCACGTCCGCAACGCTCAACTGACGCGAGAGTAGCTGCCATGTTGTGAAGGGTTCTATAGTTTACGTGAGTACATTTATCTTTTTTGCATAATAATTTGATCATAAATAAATATGACGTAGCTTATTGCGCAATATTATGCACGTATTCTTTCTTACCAACTGTCGTAGTGGCCCTTATACACTGCACGCTGGAACTTTAAAAGTATATCTCAGAGTTTAGAACCGGAGTATAACAGTGGCGCGCCACGTTGGGCGCCACTGTTATACTACGGTTCTAAACGCTAAGGTATACTTTTAAAGCCCCAGCGCGTAGTGTATAAGAGCCACGTTGGGCGCCACTGTTATACTACGGTTCTAAACTCTAAGGTATACTTTTAAAGTCCCAGCGCGAGTTAAGGTTCGTGGCTTCGAGCAATCCTTTTTAAAAAGACTTCTTTGAACGTTAACACATTTATTTGTTTTTAACAGATTTGAACAATGGAATTTTACAATCTTGAATTAAATTATTCTATGTCGAAATACATTAATTAAAAATTGTACAAGTGAGTTACTGACGAACTGCAATGTGAAAGCTGAACGTTGATGAACTGACCGCGAGTGGAGCTCCCGGTCCTTTTATAATCTCCCTACCCCTCACAATTCTGTGGGAATCTGCAGACCTAATGTCTGCTTACACTTGACTCTATTCATGCTACATAGTTGCATCTTAAAAGCTATTCATAATTACAATGTTGCAGGCTTATTCTGCGTAATCTCGGTACGTGACTTCCTACGACCGTCTGTGACCTGACATCTGCAGTGTCACTTATCTTTGTGCTACTTTGTAGTGCTTCCGTTCACATGAACGTTTATAAACTGAAATAATAAATTGTAATAAATTATCTTTTAATTACATTGTTGCATTTTCCTAATATTTCCTAATAACTTTCTTAGGTATTAGTTTTATATTGGTATAACAAATGGGGAATCACATAACTCGCGTAGTGTATAAGAGCCACGTTGGGCGCCACTGTTATACTACGGTTCTAAACTCTAAGGTATACTTTTAAAGTCCCAGCGCGCAGTGTATACGAGCACTAAGACAGTTGGTAACAATGAACACGTGCGTAATATTGCGCAATAAGCGGTTACGTCATATTTATGATCAAATTATTATCACTGCAAAAAAGATAAATGTCCTCACGTAAATTATAGAACTCTTCACAATATGGCAGCTACTCTCGCGTCAGTTTTGCGTTGCGGGCGTGGGTCATCCTTTGCCCCCTCGTTGAAACCAAATTTAAATTTGCCTTCTTTCCTATGTAGAGGTACGGTAAAAGAATACAGGCAGGAGGAACGATATCAGGTCGAGATGAAAGGAAACCTACATTACCTGAAAGAGAAGACAAGATAACGGCACAAAGATAACCACTCCGTTCAACGTCTGGTTGACTACTCCTAACGTGACGGAAATCACCACGCTCTTTCCACTCTGCGTCTGCGCAATCCCGGGCGCCGACGCAACTATCTAAAGGGACGGAAATGCACGCACAATTCTTTTAAATTATTGTCGCGAATTCACTTGCAAATTAGAAACTTACAGAAATGTTTACGTGGTGATTTTCGGCATGTAACAATTTCCAATCCTACGGTGTTTGTTTAAATATTTTATCGATAATTATTAAGCCGGGATTGCATCAAACATTTATTTTGATTTGGCTAGATTTTAGTAAGTCGCTGCCTTGTAATTTGAAAGGCGCTATGTTTCAACCGTGACAGAAGTTGCACATACGAGATCAAGCAGTTCAGGTAGGACGGTGTAGTTTTAATCAGCAGCCGTAGAGAAACACGAGTTGTACCAGCCACACTTTTAATTTGTTAAGTTTGTTTCAGGCGATAGAATGCCGCCTGTATGGAGTTGAGCCGTTATTCGACACCTGGGAAGAAGAATCAATCGAAACAGTTGATCGATACATCTTCGAGCCGGACAACACCACTTTTAGGATTTTACGTGCGACAGCATGCAAGACAGAAGAATCTTCAGCAACGGGTGGTCCAAAGTATGCCGTTCTATTGGTCGACACATTTTTAAAAAGATATACTGTCATCAATAAAATTTTAATAGATTGTGGTCAAGCCGTAAACGTCAATGGCGAGAACATTGATCTTGAAATCGTACAAGAAATGTGTGGTGACACCGATAGCGAGAACATCGATCCTGAAATCGAACAAGAAATGTCTGGTGACATCGATGGCGTGCCCATCCATCTTGAAATCAAACCAGAACAGTGTAGTGATAGCGAAAGCATGGTCAGTATAAATGACGAAGATGAAATTGAAGATGCAGGTAAAGTATAGTGAATGTTGCGAGTATAAGTCCTGCATTTTGTGACCCCTGGAATATTTTAGTAGAGCGATCGATTCTTATGGGATTGCGATAGTGAAAGCGATGTCATTAAAACGATCGACCTTGAAATTGTTTCGTTACTAAAATTGATAATGCGAGTTGTAAAATATAACGAAGTTTATAGGTTACTAGAAACGGTTTGTAGTCCCTACGAGACTACTTTAAGCGCGTCTACTCGCTTGTGGCCCACTCTTTTTACGCCCCACCATCTTTGCGCCCCGCTCTTCTACGTCCCGCCCTCTACGCCCCGCCTTCTTTACGCCCCACCCTCTGCGCTCCGCCCTATTTGCGATACGCCCTCGGTGCGCCACGCCTTCCCTATGCACCGCCTTTCCTACACCCCACCCTCCGTCTGACCGGCCCTTAGCACGCCCGGTTTTTCGTACGCCACGTCCTATGTACGCCCCGCCCTCTTTACAACCCGCCCTATGTATGCCCCGCCCTTTTACGTCCCGACCTCTTTACGCCCCGCCCTCTTTGCGTCACGCCTTCTGTGCGTCGGCCCTCTGTACGTCCGCCCTCTACACCCCGTCCTCTGTGCTTCCCGTTCTCTGTGCGCCCCGCCCTCTGTGCGGCCTACCTCCTTACGCCCCGCCTTCTCTACACCCCGTCTTCACTTCCCCGTAGTAGAATTCATTAAAACAACTTTGAGAAGTTGAGCGAATTAAGATCACTTCGCTCTAATAGACTTTGTCGAAATCACTTCTGGGCGTCAACTGGATCAAGATCACTGCGCTCTAGTAGACTTTGCCGAAATCACAGCGGGAGTCGATCGGATCAAGACCACTTCGCCCTAGCCAGACTTTGTTGAAATCACTTTAGGGAGTTGATAGGATCAAGATGCCCTAGTAGACTTTGTCGAAATCACCTCGTGGAACGATCGGATTAAGACCACTTCGCCCTAGTAGACTTTGTCGAAATCACTTCGGGGAGTCGATCGGACCAAGATCATTTGTCTCTAGTAGACTTTGTCGAAATCACTTCGGGGAGTCGACCGGATCAAGACCACTACGCCCTAGTAGATTCTGTCGAAATCACTTCGGGGAGCCGACCGGATCAAGACCACTTTGTGTAAGTAGACTTTGTCGAAATCACTTCAAGGAGTCGACCGGATCAAGACCACTTCGACCTAGTAGACTTTATCGAAATCACTTCGGAGAGTCGACCGGACCAAGACCACTTTGCCCTAGTAGACTTTGTCGAAATCACCTTGTGGAGCCGATTGGATTAAGGTCACTTCGTTCTAGTAGACTTTGTCGAAATCACCGCGTGGAGCCGATTGGATTAAGACCACTTCGTTCTAGTAGTCTTTGTCGAAAACACTTCGGAGAGTCGATCGGATCAACATCACTTCGCCCTAGTAGTCTTTGTCGAAATTACTTCGGAGAGTCGATCGGGACAAGATCACTTCACCCTAGTAGTCTTTGTCGAAATCACTTCAGAGAGTCGATCGGATCAAGATGACTTTTCCCTAGTCTTTGTCGAAATCACTTCGGGGAGTCGATCGGATCAAATCACCTCGCCCTAGTAGTCTTTGTCAAAATTACTTCGGGGAGTCGATCGGATCAAGATCACTTTGCCCTAGTAGTTAGGTTATAATTTCAATACTGCTGCGAATGTTACGCGAATTCACTTAAATAACAAATTTCAATAGTAATGAATAATTTTTGCCTGGCGTTCAGAAAGTAATTCACGTTTAGAAGAACAAAAATGAATGTAAAAATTGTTGGATTGTTACATGCCAAATTGGCATGTAGCATTTTTAGATTTAGTTATAATTTATAAGTTATTTCCTGCATATTTTTTAAATTAACAACATTAACTTCCGTCGTTGCGGACAGTCGCGTCTGCGCAGAGTGAATGCGGGGGTGCACGAGTGTCAAAAGGGGGAGGTGAATCAAGCAACATCTATCTGTGTGGTGTGTGTTTTCTCTTTTTAGAAATAGGTATGTAGGTTCCTTGTACCTTTACCTTTTGTTGTACCTTGCACCTGATCTCCTTTCGACCCGCTACGAGTGCAGTTGAAAGAAGGACGGATGGAAATCTGGTAAACAACATGGCGTAACTCAACCCACAAATCACCGTTGGATCCTGTTACATGCCAAAATTGGCATTGTAGGTTTTTAATTTGCGAGTGAATTCGCGCCAGTATTTTAAAAGACTTGTGCGTGCACATCCGTCACTTCAGACAGTTGCGTCGGCGCCCGAGAATGCGCAGACGCGGAGTGTGGAAGTAAGTGGTGGTTTCCGTCACGTTATGGACTAGTCAATGTAACATCGAACAGCGTGGTTATCTGTGATGTGCCTTTGTCTTCTTTTTTCAGATATGTACGTTTCCTGCCTTGTACCTGTTATCGTTTCTCCTCAACCAAATCTGGTATCAACGGGGGCGAAGGACGACCCACGCCCAACTAACGCCAAAATAGCTGCAATGTTGTGAAGAGCTCCACAGTTTACGTGAGTACATTTTGTCTTTTCTTATAATCAAAATAAACATTTTTTGCATGTGATACAGTAATTTGAAACATAAATATGACGTAACCCCTTATTGCACAATATTACGTACGGGTTTATTATGTTGTCTACTTTCATAGTGGCTCTTATCAATTACGCCGGAACTTTAACGGCGTAATTTATAAGAGCCACCACGACAGTTGGCAATACTTATAATAAACACGTACATATATTGCGCCACATCAGATTTACGTTTCAAATTATTGTATCACATGCAAAAAATGTTTATTGCGATTATAGGAAAAGATAAAGTGTACTCACGTAAACTGTGGAGCTCTTCACGACATTGCAGCTATTTTGGCGGCAGGATCTCGTTGTTGGGCGTGGTAGGGCTTCGGCCCCTTGTCGAAACCAGATTTGTTTGTTTTCTCTCTTTTTGTGTAGCGGTACGATAAAGGATACAGGTAGAGGTACGATAATAGGCTCAAGACAGGAAACCTACATATCTGAAAGAGAAGACAAAGGCACACCACACCGTTCGACGTCTCGATGACTAGTCCCTGACGTAACGGAAATCACCACTTACTTCCACACTCCGCGTCTGCGCATCTCGGGCGCCGACGCAACTGTCTGAAGAGACGGAAATGCACGCACAAGTCTTTTAAAATATTGGCGCGAATTCACTCGCAAATTAGAAACTTACAATGCCAATTTAGGCATGTAACAAGGCAATAAGGGAAGGATCACTTTACTGATTCAAACTTCAGCCACACACATCCGAATTAGTCCACAGTCAATAGTCAAATCCACCTCCTTTAATAGGGTTAGTTCTACCAGCTCTTGGATTCCTCAGTGGTGGTTTGTAATTTTCCTCATCGAACGAAGCACAGGCATTTTTATTTAGTTATAGAGAAAAGATAATAAAAGAAGGATTACTTCGCAGACTTGATGTTAACTCACGTCGGAATTAGTCCTCAGTCGATAGTCAAATCTCCTCCTTTGAGGCTTGGTTCTCACTAGCTCGTGTATTCTTTGGTGTTTCTAATTTTCCTTGCCGACAAAGCACATTTTTATTTAGATAGAAACAAGATAATAAGGAAGGGTCGCTTTGTTAACTCGAACTTCGCCCACACATGTTCGTATGCATCTACAGTCCATGTCCTTTAAGAGGTTTAGTTCTCATCAGTTTGTGGATTCTTCGGCGGTGGTTTGTAATTTTCCTCGCCGAACGAAGCACAGTTATTTTTATTTAGATAGAGGTAATAAGGAAGGATCATTTTACTGACTCGAATTTTGCCCACACACGTTTGTATGCGTCCTCAGTCAATAGTCAAGTCCACATCCTTTAACAGGTTTAGTTCTCACCAATTCGTGGATTCTTCAGCAGTGGTTTTTAATTTTCCTCGTTGAACGAAGCACAAGTATTTTTAGTTAGATAGAGAGAGAAGGTAATAAGGGAAGGATCACTTTAATTATTCAAACTTCAGCCACATACATCCGAATTAGTCCTCAGTCGATGGTCAAGTCCCCCCGTCCTTTAAGTGGCTTAGTTCTAACCAATTCGTGGATTCTTCAGCTGTGGTTTGTAATTTTCCTCGTCAAACGTGTTATACTCTACGCCTGTTCTAGTCTAAGGTATACTGTTAAAGTCCCACACGTAATTGATAAGAGCTACTATGGCAGTTGGCAACATAATAAACACGTACATAATGTTGCGCGACAAGGTATTACGTCATTATTGCGTCTCAAATTTGTATCACATACAAAGGAAAAAGATAAAATGTACTAATGTAAAATGTGGAGCTCTTCTTGCGGCAGGATCTCGGCGTTAGTTGGGCGTGGGTCGGCCTTCGCCCTTGTCGAAACCAAATTAATTTGTCTTTCCTCTTCTTTCTGTAGCGGTACGATAAAGGATCAACCAGGTAAGGAGGAACGATAATAGGTACGAAAGAGGAAACCTACATTACCTAAAAGAGAAGACAAAATAAAAAGACAGATAAACCTCACTGTTCGACGATTCGTTGACTAGTCCCGTCGTATCGGAAAAACACGCACTTTCTTCCGCACTCCGCGTCTGCGCATTCTCTGGCGCCGACGCAACTGTCTAAAGTGACGGAAATGCATGCACAAGTCTATTTTTTTAAATTATTGGCGCGATTTCAGTCACATATTTTAAACTAAAATCTAAAATGTTTACATAGCCGATTTTCGGCATGTAACAAACGAAGCACGGGTATTTTTATTTAGATAGAGGGAGTTGGTATTAAGGTAAGGATCAGTTTGCTGACTCGAACTTCATCTATGCAGGTCCGAATGAGTCCACAGTTGTTAGTCAAGTCCACCGTCCTTTAAGAGGTTTGATTCTAACCAGGCAGTGGATTTCTAGGATGTGGTTACTAATTTTCCACGTCGATGAAGCACAGGTATTTTTTGTTTAGATAGAGAAAAAACTTGCCCACACGTCGGAATTAGTCCACAGTCGATAGTCAAATCCCCGTTCTTTAAGAAGCTTAGTTTTCATCACCCCATGGATTCTTTGGCTGTGGTTTCTAATTTTCCTCGTTGACCAAGCACAAGAATTTTTTATTTAGATAGAATGAGAAGGTAATAAGGGAATGATCACTTCACTCTCTAGAACGTCGCCCACACACGTCTATATTAGCTCACAATGGATAGTCAAGTCCCCGTCCTTTTAGAGGTTTAGTTCTCACCAGCTTGTGGATTCTTTGGCAGTTGTTTCTAATTTTCCAAGCACAAGTATTTTTTATTTAGATGGAAGGAGAAGGTAATAAGGGACGGATCACTTTGCTGACTTGTACTTCGCCCATGCATGTCCAAATTAGTCCACAGTCGTTAATCAAATCCACCGTCCTTTAAGAGGCTTGATTCTAACCAGCTCGTGGATTTCTAGGATGTGGTTTCTAATTTTCCACGTCGATGAAGCACAGGTATTTTTTGTTTTGATAGAGAGAAAACTTAACCACACTTCGGAATTAGTCCATAGTCAATAGTTAAATCCTCGTCCTTTATAAGAAGCTTAGTTCTCACCACCCCATGGATTCTTTGTCTGTTGTTTCTAATTTTCCTCGTTGACCAAGCATAAGAATTTTTTATTTAGATAGAATGAGAAGGTAATAAGGGAAGGATCACTTTGCTGTCTAGAACGTCGTCCATACACCTCCATATTAGCTCACAGTGGATAGTCGACTCCCCGTCCTGTAAGAGGTTTAGCTCTCACCAGCTTGTGGATTCTTTGGCAGTGGTTTCTAATTTTCCTCATAGACCAAGCACAAATATTTTTTATTTAGATGGAAGGAGAAGGTAATAAGGGACGGATCACTTTGCTGACTTGAACTTCGCCCATGCACGTCCAAATTAGTCCACAGTCGTTAGTCAAGTCCACCGTCCTTTAAGAGACTTGATTCTAACCAGCTTGTGGATTCCTTGGCTGTGGTTTCTAATTTGCCGCGTCGATGAAGCACAGCTATTTTTTGTTTAGATAGAGAGAAGGCTGGCTTGAACTTAAACCACACACGTCAGCATTAGTCCACAGTCGATAGTCAAATCCCTGTCCTTTAAGACGTTTAGTTCTCGCCAGCTTGTGGATTCTTCGGCAGTGGTTTCTAATTTTTCTCATAGACCAAGCACAAATATTTTTTATTTAGATAGAAGGAGAAGGTAATAAGGGACGGATCACTTTACTGACTTGAACTTCGTCCATGTACGTCCAAATTAGTCCACAGTCGTTAGTCAAGTCCACCGTCCTTTAAGAGGCTTGGTTTTAACCAGCTCGCGGATTCCTCGGATGTGGTTTCTAATTTTTCGCGTCGTTGAAGCACAGGTATTTTTTGTTTAGATAGAGAGAAGGCTGACTTGAACTTAAACCGCACACGTTGGAATTAGTCCACAGTCGATAGTCAAATCCCCCTCTTTTAAGATGCTTGGTTCTCACCAGTTCGTGGATTCTTTGACGGTGGTTTCTAATTTTTTGCGTTGACGTAGTACATATTTTTATTTAGGTAGAAGTGGAAGGTAATAAGGGAAGGATTACTTTGCTGACTCGAACTTCATCCATGTACGTCCGAATTAGTCCACAGTCGTTAGTCAAGTCCACCGTCCTTTAAGAGGCTTGGTTTTAACCAGCTCGCGGATTCCTCGGATGTGGTTTCTAATTTTTCGCGTCGTTGAAGCACAGGTATTTTTTGTTTAGATAGAGAGAAGGCTGACTTGAACTTAAACCGCACACGTCGGAATCAGTCCACAGTCGATAGTCAAATCCCCCTCCTTTAAGACGTTTAGTTCTCACCAGTTTGTGGATTCTTCAGCAGTGGTTTCTAATTTGCCTCATCGACCATGCACAAGTATTTTTTATTTAGATAGAGGGAGAAGGTAATAAGGGAAAGATGACTTTGCTGACCTGAACTTCGCCCATGCACGTCCAAATTAGTCTACAGTCGTTAGTCAAGTCCACCGTCCTTTAAGAGGCTTGGTTTTAACCAGCTCGCGGATTCGTCGGATGTGGTTTCTAATTTTTCGCGTCGTTGAAGCACAGGTATTTTTTGTTTAGATAGAGAGAAGGCTGGCTTGAACTTAAATCACACACGTCGGAATTAGTCCACAGTCGATGGTCAAATCCCCATCCTTTAAGAGGCTTAGTTCTCACCAGCTCGTGGTTTCTTCGGCGATTGTTTCTAATTTTCCTCGTTGACGAAGCACAGGTATTTTTTATTTAGAGTGTTAGAATCCCGGCGTTTGTGTTCAGCGCCACTACTACAGTTGGCAACACTGATACGATCCACGTTCACAATATTACACAACAATGATATTATGACATAATTACGTGTCAAATTGTATCACATACTAAATACGTTTACAATGATACAATTTGCATTCAAAAGGGTAAATAGTGCGAAGTATTCACTTAAAACGCCCCTTGCAGTACAATCTCAGGGCCCTTGTTGTGATAGGTTGCGTCATGCCATCGTTGAAACCTAATTTATTTGTCTCTCCTCTTCGTCGTTCGTAGATAGGGCGAAGGAATAAAGGTAGAGGTACGATAGAAGGTAAGATAAGATACTGGAACCTACATCCTAAAAAGAGAAAAGACAAAAAAACGACACAGGCAAACGTCACCGTTTGACGTTTCGTGGCTAATAATATCCTGTCCTGTCGTGTCGCAAACCGCGCACTTCCCCATCACTCCGCGCCTGCGCATTCTTTTGCGCCGACACAACTGTCCGAAATGACGGAAATGAACAAGTCTATTTTAAAATAGTGGCGGGAATTCACTCACATATTTATACTTAATCTAAATATGATACATAGCCGATTTTCGGCATGTAACAAGATAGAAGGAACTAAAGAAAGGATCGATTCGCTGACTCGAACTTCAACCATACACGTTCGTATTTGTCTATAGTTTATAGTAAGTCCCCCGTCCTTTAAGAGACTTAGTTCTCACCACCTCGTCGATTCTTTGGCGGTGGTTTCTAATTTTCCTCGTCGGCGAAGTACAGGTATTTTTATTTTGCTAGAGGGAGAAGGAAGTAAGGGAAGGATCACCTCACTGATTCGAACTTCACTCATACTCATCCATATTCGTTCACAGTCGATAGTCAAGTCCCCCGTCCTTTAAGAGACTCAGTTCTCACCACCTCGTCGATTCTTTGGCGGTGGTTTCTAATTTTCCTCGTCGACGAAGTACAAGTATTTTTATTTTGCTCGACAGTTGATAGCCAAGTCCCTGTTCTTTAAGCAACTTAGTTCTCACCAGCTATCATCCCCTCCACAATTTTCATGTTCCCACACCTAAAACCGTTTAACACAGCTGCATTTTCATGACCTGGGAACGTAACGTTTTCTGTATTTTACACCACAAATCGTAGAATAATGTCCTGAAATACGCAAGAGCTTAATATTCATGGGACGTACACGTAAGAGCCTAAATAAAAAATGATAAAGAACAATTTTTCCATACTGGGTTTAAAAAATCTTCTAAAATTACATGGTAAAATAAGGCGTAAAGCCTAATATGAAAAAGAGGCCCAACACACTTTTGCGGAACGTTAGAAGTTTTTTTAGGTAAATAAGGGAAGGTACGAGGATAGGACGGGATCACTTTGCTGGAATTTCATGGAACATGACATTTTTTTAGGTAAATACGGGAAGGTGAGGTTAGGATGGGATCTCTTTACCAGGACTAATGCATGTGGAAGGTACAAGGATACCGGGGGTTACTTCACAGGAACTTTATAGAATATTACATTTTTTTAGGTCAATACGGGGAGGTGAGGATAGGATGGGATCACTTCACCAGAACTAACGCGTGGGGAAGTTACGAGGATAGAACGGGATCACTTCGCAGGAACTTCGTGGAACACATGTTGTTTTTAGGTGAATAAGGGAAGGTGTGAGGATAGAATGGGATCACTTTATCAGAGCGCGCACCCGGGTTTGATATGGTTCGATCGGTGCTTTGTTTTAAAATGCATCCTTTCCACGAACCTGTTATATCCTTTCCATACCATGCTTTTCATGACTAGCTGCACTAACCGCACCACATTCCTTTCCCTGAGGAATTACGTGCATATGCTGAATACAGGTAGTAAATTATCGGGTTATCATCTTGTTCATGCGAAATTAGAAACATTAAACCCTACACATTGTAGGTTAATTACATTCAGGACGGGGAAAAAGACTTTCCCGTACTGGATTCAAAAATCCACTAATCCTAATATTAAAATAAACTTTGATGCAGCCAAAAGTTGTAACAAGTTATAGGCTTAGAGTATGAATTTGTTGGGATTCCCTCGGAAGTACACATCACTCAGTGTTACATGCCGAAAATTGGCTATGTATCGTTTTTGATTTTAGTTTTAAATATGTGACTGAAATCGCGCCAATATTTTAAAAAGGGACTTGTGCATTTCCGTAACTTAGACAGTTGCGTCGGCGCCAGAGAATGCGCAGACGTGGAGTGCGGAAGGAAGTGGCGGTTTTCCGACACGAGGACTATGAACGAGACGTCGAACAGTGACGTTCACCGGTGTCTTTTATCTTGGCTTTTTTCTTTTAGGATGTAGGTTTCCCTTTATCTCTTGCCCTATTGTACCTCTACCTGTATCCTACCGTACCGCTGCAGACAGAAGAGGGAAGACAGAAAATCTGGTTTTAACGAGGCCGAAGCCCGACCCACGCTCAACCAACGCCGAGATCCACAAAGAAGAGCTCCACATTTTGTGTGAGTACATTTTATCTATTTCCTTTAGGAGCCTCTGTACCACAATAATATTTTTGGTATGTGATTGTTACATGCCAAAATTTGGCACTAAACATTCCTTAGTTTAGTTTTGATGTGCGGGAGTTCGCGCCTTAAATTTGAAAGACTTGGCGCGTATTTCCGTCACGTCAGAGTGCGTTTGCGCCAGATCGCGCTGACGCGAGTGGCGGGAGAACAAAAGTGGGGAGTTTCCGAGAGACGCTGAAACGTGACTTTTTGCCTTTGAACTTCGAGTAGGGTGGTCGTGTCTGGTGTATCGTATCTTTATCTTTTTATGTAGATCCTTGCCTTTGCTTATCTTTGATTGTCTCTCCCTAAACCCGTTCCTGTCATTACCCCTACATAGGTAGAAGAAAATATGGACACAACCTGGGAGCAGCCCACGACCGCCGTAGCTAGTCGGAGCAATCCCGAAGGACGCTAGGCGCACCTTTCGTAAATCATCTTGAAGAGGGCCCCTATCAACCCCGATGGACGTTGCAGACGCCATCTTTAACTTATTCTGAAGGAAGCTATCCTGTGAGACGCTTATATATTCATGTGAGAATTTTGCTTTTATATTGTATGAAAATTGGCATATTTCTTACAATTTAAAAATGCGATAATTCTTGCAATTAAAAAGTCGATAATTATTGTTAAAAAGTCGATAAATACATCGCGCAAGCGTGATGAAAAAGCGACTCCACGGGCTGTTAGAACGCCAACCTTATTACAGATTTGCGCGCCCAACTTCCAATGACGTCACCAATGCACAATTTATATTGCGCAATAATCGGAAATTTATATAAATATAAGGCAATAGATAATACAGCGAACAAATTAGATAATGGACTACTTACATCAGAAATCCGAACGTCCTGCGGGGTTGAGCTAAAGTAGGCCTCTATTAAAGTCCATCGGGGCTCCATCCCGGAGGGATTAAAGATGGTACGCTCGACGCTCTTCCAAAGCGTTCGGACCAGCTCCGGCAATCATGGGGCTTTTTCATCCAGGGTCGTGCAGTACGGTTCGCCTACGGCTCAAATTGTCCCCTACCTATGCAGGGAATGACGGGAACATGGTATAAGGGGCGACAAACAAAGACGAGCAAGCAAGGAAATCTATATAGGTAAAGATAAGACACGATACGATACCTGACACGACCACACTCCTTGAAGATCAAAGGCAAACAGCCACGTACAAGCGTCTAACGGAAACTTCTCCCACTTCTGTTCTTTCCGCGTCAGCGCGAACTTATTCGTCCAACCCACTCGCGTCGCGCGATCCGGCGCAACGCACTGTGACGTGACGGAAATACGCGCCCCGAGTCTTTTGAAATTATGGCGCGAAACTTCCGCACATCAAAATTAACCTAAAAACAATGTTTAAGGGCCAATTTGATTGGCACGTAACATATTACGTCTAATTATTTGCATATTGTGCGACGTCATTGACAGATGTGCGCGTTAATTTTCCACTTATTGGATTAGCGTTAACAACTGCCTTTGCGTCTAGTATACCGCGCTTGCGGGATTGTAAGAAGTACCTTTAAACGTAAGATGATAACAATTTGAGACGCAATTCTGACGTAATATCTTGTTGCGCAATATTATGTATGTGTTTATTATGTTGCCAACTGTTGTAGTGGCTCTTATTAATTACGCCGGGACTTTAACGGTTATACCTTAGACTATAACAATCGCGTGCATTATAACATCGAGTAGGATTTTTTATCGTTCTCAGGAAATGATGTGAAATTGCACCTCCAACTAATTCTGTCGGGACATGGATACTTTTGTACCGGGGCTGAACTACACTGGTTGGAGAACAGCTTAGTGCACGTCCTCCAACGTAGTGATCTAATTATCGTGCCCACTTTATTATCTCCCCGTGAACGCAATATACGTGACACAACAGCAGATGTAGCTTTACGTAAGGCTTGCACCATAACAAATTTAGAAAACCAATCGGTGACAACTAAAAGATATTGGTTACCTTTTTTCGATCGGGGAAGAGGTCCTAATAAGTCAAGCGATATTAATTGAAAGGGATAAGATACACGTTTCAAGTTACCCATTAAACCAGAACGAGCGTCCTGTGAACTCTTATGAGAACCACAAATTTTACAGTTCCTAATATAGCGACAAACAGATTGCTTTAGTGTGGGCCAGTAATATAATTCAGATATTTTAGCGAGAGTTTTTGTAACACCAAGGTGCGCAGCAATGGGATCATCGTGACATAATTTAAGCACCTCACTGCGGTTAGCGGTAGGCACGACAAGTTTCCATTCAGGAATATTAGATATTTTATGAGGTGAAGAAGATACTAATTTATATAATCTATTATTAGTTACGCGAAAGGTAGGAAATTTATCGGGATTATCGGAAACTTTTTTGATCATATTAAGATACCAGGTATCAGGAATTAGATTTGGAATGTTAAGAGAGACAACATCACGAGATAAGGCATCAGGTATGATATTTAATTTGCCAGGCCTATGCCTAACATCAAAAGTGAATTGAGAGATACGCAAGTTCCATCTTGCCAAACGACCTGCGGGTTGTTTTAAGTTATTTAGCCAAGTGAGGGCTGCACAATCAGTAATTACGGTAAAATGTGTACCTTCAACATATCTTCTAAATTTCTCGATGCCAAAGATAACGCCCAATAATTCTCAGTCGGTAGAGCATGAGACTCTTAATCTTAGGGTCTTGGTTTCGAGACCCACGTTGGGCGCCAATTCTTACATAACCGTCGGCGCGGTATGAGTGACACAACGTCAGTTGGTAACGTTAATCCAATAAGTGGAAATTAACGCGCATATCTGTCAATGACGTCACTCAATTTGCAAATTTAAACGCGCAATTACGGAATATATATCAAATTCGCAACAATTCGTAAAGGTTAAATACTCAGATGAATAAGTCCCACTTCCTTCATGGTTGCTAGGACCCCCTTCCGGGTTATTTAAAGATGGTGACTGCTCCGGTTAGCTGCTAGCGAGGCATGGACTCCGGTGCGTTCCAGGGTCGTGAACTGCTCCCAGGTCGTTTCAAATTCCTATATGTAGAGAACGGCAGGATCAGGTTTATAGGAACAAATAATCAAGGCAAGGAAATCTACATAATAAAATAAAGATACGTTACCTAAAACCCAACCACTCTTCTCGAAGTTCAAAGGCAAAAAGCCACGTTACAGCGTCTCCCGGAAACTTCCCACTTTTTCTTGTTCTCCCGCCACTCGCGTCAGCGCGATCTGGCGCAAACGCACTCTGACGTGACGGAAATACACGCCAAGTCTTTTGAATTTATGGCGCGAACTCACGCACAGCAAGACTAAACTAAAAAATGTTTAGTGCCAAATTTGGCACGTAACAACTTATCTTTACTTTTTTTTTACAGCTCTACTAAAATTAGAAGATCCATGTGACGAAAACTTGGTGAGAACCCAGACTACGGATCCTTGAAAACTTGAGAAAAACCCCGTTATAACCTTAGCATAGAAATTTGCATGCCTAAATCATAAATTTTGTAAGTGTTAAGGGACGTTTATCATGTAGCAATTGACGCTCGAATAGGTGTTGTAATTTGCACCCACTTTTGGGGCGTGATAATTTTGTACAATATAAAACCGGTATTAAATAAGTTAAGAAATACTAATTATGACGTAATCGGCCCCTGTTCTAAATACAGCACCTGGGAGACTACAAAGCAGATTAATTCCTCGCTGTTATAAAATCGAGACAACTTCGAGCAACAAAACGTCCCCAGTTTAAAATGCAGAACTTATATCAACTTGTACCATTTAAAATAACAGCATTAATAAAAATTCTCTTTGTCTTAGAGAAATTTGTAACCCTTCATGATCCTTCTTTGCCGAAATCGACACTTGAAGATCAAAGAGAAAAGATGATAAATTTCAAACTCAACAAGCGTTTTCGAGCTCTTCTCGGGGTAAGTAAAAGGAGTGTTGTATTATAGTTGTATGGGTGAGATGTGAGTCGGTGTGTTATGCCAAAACGGTTTCATAATCAAGGTCAAATATTTTAGCTTTGTAGTATGTGCTAGCGTTGATTTGTGTGTACGATCATAAGCTCATAGTATTTGTGGTTTTAGAAGCCAAAGAAGCGCAAACTTGCAAACAATAACTCCTTACCGCCAATGCGAGCACTTCCATCGCCTGGATATTCAACTCCCTATATTGAGTGGTACCAGAACGAAGAACACATCAAGCTTACGATTTTACTACCAAACTTACACGAGTACTACCTGCGGCTTCTGCGTAACGCTTCGTTAGTTTTCAAGTAAGTAGTTTTATCGTTACAAGAGGGTGTTGCGTAAAGCTTTAATTTCTTACATTTAAAAGTTGATAGTTACCAAACCGCAAGCGCGGTTTACTAGACACCACAACAGTTGGTAGCGCTAATCTTATACAGATTTTGGGCGCGCTCATCTGCCAATGACGTAACCAATGCACAAATTTAATACGTAATTATCGGAAAATATAAATTTAAGACAATAGTTTACTTACATAAGAAATCCGACGTCCTGCAGGGTTGAGTTAAAGTTGGCTTCTGTTGGAGTCCATCAGGGCTACTGATGGCCTTTTCAAGGCAATTAACGGAGGGTACGACTAACGTAATGGCTGGAGCCCCCTTTAGATAGTTACAGATGGTGACTGCTCCGGTGCTGTTGGCGGAGCATGGCCTCCAATTTGTTCCCGGAGTCGTGGACTCGGTTGCCCTAGGCGGCTTCAAATTTTTTTTACCTATGTAGGGAAAGACGGGAACATGGTATAAGGGCGACAAACAAAGATAATCGGGCAAGGATATCTACATAAATAAAGATAAGGCACGATACGATACCTAACACGACCACACTTCTTGAAGTCCCAGGCAAAAAAGCCACGTTCAAGCGTCTCACGGAAACACTTCCTCCACTTTTGTCTTTCAGGCGTCGGCGCGAAGTTATTCGTCCAACCCACTTTTGACGTGACGGAAATACGCGCACCGAGTCTTTTGAATTTATGGCGTGAAACTTCCGCACATCAAAATTAACCTAAAACAATGTTTAGTGCCACTTTGACACGTAACAAATTATTAACTTCATTGTTCCTTACGTGTATCATAAGTTCGTATGCGATACACGTACTATTTCCTATAGGTTAATGGACCTATGACGTCAAGAAAGTAACCTTTTTGAACAAGATCGTCAGTTTTTTAGCTGGTAACCTTATTGAACAAGATCGTCAGCATTTCTCCATCCGAATTACTGTGAATGAATATTAAATGAATCGGTATTTGTTAGTGATGTGAACGAATGCAAGTTACAAACAGTACGACACATATTTACAGAACAATTTTTAACTCTATCTGTATCAACACAAAGACAAAACACCTGTAACACCCATACGCCAAAGCACCGTAGAATACCCTTCATACTTGAATAAATAAAACACCGAGACCCTACACAAATTTACAACGCAATAAGCTCCTAAATAAATTAATCCTAGAACAATCTAGCAATGCCTTGCTATAAATTTTGACTTCGGATACGTCACTTGATTGACGTCGCGGTTAAAACGTAATATTTGGCTGGCGCTTCGCGTTTGGCGATAAATATTACGCGTTACTCGTTGACGGTAATAATTGCAACCAAATCTGGCGCGCAATAAATTACGCCTGGGTTTACGTAATCATTGACGTCGCGAATAAAACGTAATATTTGGCGCTCCAGACAAATATTACGATTTACCGTTTGGCGGCAATAATGGCAACCAATCTTGACGCGTAATAAATCCCGCGTGGGGTTTTGCTATCATTGACGTCGCAGCTAAAACGTAATATTTGACGCTTCGCATTGGGCGGCAAATATTACGTTATACTCGTTGACAGCAATAATTACAGACAAATCTGGCGCGTAATAAATTACGCCTGAAGTTACGTAATCATTGACGTCGCTGATGAAACGTATTATTTGGCGCTTTGCGTTGGGTAACAAATATTACGCTTTACTCGTTGACGGTAATAATTGCAACCAACTCTGGCGCGTAATAAATTACGCCTGGAGTTACGCAATCATTGACGTCGCGGGTAAAACGTAATATTTAGCGCTTCAGTGTCGCCGATAAATATTACGGTTTACCGTTTGGCGGCAATAGTTGCAACCAATCTTGACGCGTAATAAATCCCGCGTGGGGTTTTGCTATCATTGACGTCGCAGCTAAAACGTAATATTTGGCGCTTTGCGTTGGGCGGCAAATATTACGTTATACTTGTTGACGGCAATAATTGCAGCCAAATCTGGCGCATAATAAATTACGCCTGAAGTTACGCAATCATTGACGTCGCTGATGAAACGTATTATTTGGCGCTTTGCGTTGGGTGGCAAATATTACGCTTTACTCGTTGACGGTAATAATTGCAACCAACTCTGGCGCGTAATAAATTACACGCGAGGTGACGCGATCATTGACGTTGCGAATAATACGTGATATTTGGCGCTCCACTGTGGTCGACAAGTATTACGCTTTACCCTTTGTCGGAAATAATTGAACCAATTTTGAAGCATAATAAATTCCGCCTGGGGTTACGCGATCGTTAACGTCGCGGATAAAACGTAATATTTGGCGCTTTGCGTTGGGCGGCAAATATTACGCTTTACTCGTTTACGGTAATAATTGCAACCAAATCTGGCGCGTAATAAATTACGTCTGGGGTTACGCGATCATTGACGTCGCGTATAAAACGTTGTTTGGCGCTCCACTGTCGCCGACAAATATTACGCTATACCCTTTTGCAATAATTGCAACCAATCTTGACGCGTAATAAATTCTGCCTGGGATTATGCTATCATTGACGTCGTAGATAAAACGTAATATTTGCCGCTTCGCGTTGGGAGGCAAATGTTACGCTTTACACGTTGAAGGCAATAATCGCAAATTTGACGCGTAATAACTTACGTTTGGGGTTGCGCAATCATGGACGTCGAAGATAAAACGTAATATTTGGCGCTGCATTGTGGGTGGCAAATATTACGTTTTGTCCTTTGGCGGCAATATTTGCAACCAAATTTGACACGTAATAAATTACGCATGGGGTGCGCGATTATGGACGTCGCGGATAAAACGTAATGTTTGACGCTTCACGTTGGGCTTTAAATATTCCGGTTTACTCGGTGACGGCAATGATTGCAGCCAAATTTGACGCGAAACAAATTATGCTTGGGGTTACGCAATCTGCTCCGCGTTGGGCGGCAAATATTACGCTGTACTCGTTGACGACAATAACTGCAGCTAAATTTGAAGCGCAACAAATTACGCCTGGGGTTACGTTTTACATTTTGGCGGCAATAATTGCAAACAAATTTGACACGTAATAAATTAAGACTGGGGTGCGCGATCATTTCGCGCTTCACGTTGGGCGACAAATATTCCGCTTCATTTGGTTATGGCACTAATTGCAATCAAATCTGACGCGTAATGAATTACGCCTGGAGTTACGCAATCATTGACGCGCGTATAAATGATATTTGGCGCACCACCAATAATTTCGCTTTACCCGTTGGCAGAAATAATTATTGCAAATAAATTTGATGCGTAACAAATTACGCTTAGGGTTACGGAATCATTGACGTCGCGGATAAAACGTAATATTTGGCCCTCCACTGAGGGCGGCTAATATTACGTTTTACCCTTTGGCGGCAATAATTGCAAACAAATTTGACGCGTAATACATTACGCCTGGGGTTACACAATCTTTGAGGTCGCGAATAAAACGTAGTGTTGGGCGGCAAATATTCCGCTTTACTCGATGACAGCAATAGTTGCAGCTAAATTTGACGCGCAACAAATTACGCCCGAGTTTACGCAATCATTGACCTCGCCGATAAAACGTTATGTTTGGCGCTTTGCGATGGGCGTCAAATATTCCGTTTTACTCGATGACGGCAATAATTGCAGACAAATTTGACGCGTAATAAATTACGCCTGGGGTTGCGCAATCATTGACGTCGCGGATAAAACGTAATATTTGACGCTCCACTGTGGGCGGCAAATATTACGTTTTACTCGATGACGGCAATAATTGCAGCCAAATCTTATGCGTAATAAATTACGTCTGGGCCTACGCAATCATTGACGTCGCGGATGGAACGTAATATTTGGCGCTCCACTGTGGGCGGCAAATATTAGGTTTTACTCTTTGGCGGAAATAATTGCAAACAAATTTGACGCGTTATAAATTACGCGTGGGCTTACACCATCTTTGACGTCTCGAATATAACGTACTATTTTACGGTCCAGGTTGGGCGGCAAATATTACGCTTTACCCTTTGGCGGCAATAATTGCAAACAAATTTGACACGTTATGAGTTACGCCTGGGGTGCGCGATCATGGACATCGCGGATACAACGTAATATTTGGCGCTCCACTGTGGGCAACAAATATTACGTTTTACTCGATGACGGCAATAACTGCAGCCAAATCTTATGCGTAATAAATTACGTCTGGGCCCACGGAATCATTGACGTCGCGGATGGAACGTAATATTTGGCGCTCCACTGTGGGCGGCAAATATTACGCTTTACTCGTTAACGGCAATAATTGCAGCTAAATTTGACGCACAACAAATTACGCCTGGGGTTACGCAATCATTGACGTCGCGGATAAAACGTAATATTTGGCCCTCCACTGAGGGCGGCTAATATTACGTTTTACCCTTTGGCGGCAATAATTGCAAACAAATTTGACGCGTAATACATTACGCCTGGGGTTACACAATCTTTGAGGTCGCGAATAAAACGTAGTGTTGGGCGGCAAATATTCCGCTTTACTCGATGACAGCAATAGTTGCAGCTAAATTTGACGCGCAACAAATTACGCCTGAGTTTACGCAATCATTGACCTCGCCGATAAAACGTTATGTTTGGCGCTTTGCGATGGGCGTCAAATATTCCGTTTTACTCGATGACGGCAATAATTGCAGACAAATTTGACGCGTAATAAATTACGCCTGGGGTTGCGCAATCATTGACGTCGCGGATAAAACGTAATATTTGACGCTCCACTCTGGGCGGCAAATATTACGTTTTACCCTTTGGCGGCAATAATTGCAAACAAATTTGACACGTTATGAGTTACGCCTGGGGTGCGCGATCATGGACATCGCGGATACAACGTAATATTTGGCGCTCCACTGTGGGCAACAAATATTACGTTTTACTCGATGACGGCAATAACTGCAGCCAAATCTTATGCGTAATAAATTACGTCTGGGCCCACGGAATCATTGACGTCGCGGATGGAACGTAATATTTGGCGCTCCACTGTGGGCGGCAAATATTACGCTTTACTCGTTAACGGCAATAATTGCAGCTAAATTTGACGCACAACAAATTACGCCTGGGGTTACGCAATCATTGACGTCGCGGATAAAACGTAATGTCGGGCGGCAAATATTCCGCTTCATTCGATGACGGCAATAATTGCAAACAAATTTGACGCGTAATAAATTACGCCTGGGGTTGCGCAATCATTGACGTCGCGGATAAAACGTAATATTTGGCGCTCCACTGTGGGCGGCAAATATTACGTTTTACTCGATGACGGCAATAATTGCAGCCAAATCTTATGCGTAATAAATTACGTCTGGGCCTACGCAATCATTGACGTCGCGGATGGAACGTAATATTTGGCGCTCCACTGTGGGCGGCAAATATTAGGTTTTACTCTTTGGCGGAAATAATTGCAAACAAATTTGACGCGTTATAAATTACGCGTGGGCTTTACACCATCTTTGACGTCTCGATTGGGCGGCAAATATTACGCTTTACCCTTTGGCGACAAAAATTGTAGCCAAATTTTGGGCGCAATAAATTACACCCATGGTTACACAATTTTTGACGTCGCGAATAAAACGTAATATTTAGCGCTTCGCGTTGGGCTGCAAATATTACGCTTTACCCGTTAACGACAATAATTGCAGCTAAATTTGACGTGCGTCAAATTACGTCTGGGGATAAAACATAATATTGGGCGCTCCGCATTGGGTGGCAAATATTACGCTTTACTCGTTGGTGGCAATAATACAGCTAAATTTGACGCGCAATAATTTACTGTTATAGGGTTATACAATCATTGACGTCGTGGATAAAACGTAATGTTTGGCGCGTCACATTGGGCGGCAAATATTTCGCTTTACTCGGTGACGGCACTAAATGCAATCAAATCTGACGCGTAATGAATTACGCCTGGGGTTACGCAATCATTGACGTCGCGGATAAAACGTAATATTTGGCGCTCCGTGTTGGGCGGCAAATATTACGCTTTACCCGTTAACGGCAATAATTGCAGCTAAATTTGACGCTCAACAAATTACGCCTTGGTTTACGCAATCATTGACGTCGCGGATAAAACGTAATATTTGGCGCTCCGTGTTGGGCGGCAAATATTACGCTTTACCCGTTAACGGCAATAATTGCAGCTAAATTTGACGCTCAACAAATTACGCCTTGGTTTACGCAATCATTGACGTTACGGATAGAACGTCATATTGGGCGGCTCGCATTTGGTGGCAAATATTACACTTTATTTGTTGACGCCAATAATTGCAGTCAAATTTGTGTCGCAACAAATTACACCTGGGGTTACGCAATCACTGACCTCGCCGATAAAATGTAATATTGGGACGGTTCATGTTGGGCGCCAAATATTACGTTTACCCTTTGGCGGCAATAATTGCAACCAAATCTGACGTATAATAAATTACGTCTTGGGTTACGCAATAATTGATGTAGCTTTGCATTGGGCGGAATTTATTACGCTTTACTCGTTTACGGCAATAATTGCAGCCAAATTTATGAGGTTATTATAATTATTGATATCGCCGTTATAACGTAGTAATTTTCTATTTAAACTGAATGAATCTTGAGTTCATGAACGCGAGTCTTTATTTTTGGCGATGGCTGTGAGATTTCCCACGCCTTTCTATGAATCTGATAATTAGAGTGGCGGAGAGGACTCGAGGAGTATACGTGCTGGTTCTCTTCCTCCGTAAGACAACAGAAATTTCTAGCCATGTTTGTAATGGTCGTCGAGTTACGTTCTTACAATAATCACCTGCTAAAGAACTGGACGCGTCTACAAATAAAACTAACCCAAGCCTCGTTTAGTTTCTGATACTGGACAAACTATTAGCGCTTTCGGTATTTTGATACATAGTAAGGGTTTCAAAATTGAAGGATTTTTGGTTTAAAATGGAATTTATACACGAAGAACGAATTCTTTTAGCCTTGGTTTAAGACGGTCCCGGAAACGAACGACTTGCTTATCTCCGTACGATCAAATGGTAAGGCTTCTAACAATTTCAAGGTGCTCACGAGTGCAAAGGATACCTGAACTTGTTACGTGTGAAATAAATTAACCCGTAAGGATGCATTTTTCAATCATTGGATAACCAGTTTCCTACTTTTTGTATTCATTAAATTTACAGTGTTTTGTCGAAAAGTTAGAGAAATTCTTTTTGTTCCCTGAATCCGGTTCTGTTTAGTTTGTAGATTCTAAATGAATTGTAAGAATCGATCGATGTAATATTTAGAAATCTTAAGATGGGGGGGGGACTTCACTCGTGGGTTTTTTATCGTTCTCGAGGAAATGAAGTGAAACTTACTGAATCCTGAAGTAATTCTGCTGGGAATTACGTGTACACTTTTGTACCGGAGTTCAACTAGAGCGGTTGTTTTGGTCTAGTTGCTGTTTATTGCGCGGTTTTTGATGTAGTGACGTAACCAACGTCCCCACTCCTCTTACCTTATCCTTTTAAAGCGTTACTAAAATTGGAAAATTCATGTTACGAAGATTTGATCACAACTCAGAGACCACGGCTCCCTGGAAATTAGACGAAAATATAAGTAAAAACCTATTGGCATAGAAATTTGCACACCAAAATCATGAAATTATTATGTACGTGTTAAGGGATGTTTAACGTGTAACAATTGATGCCCGAACAGGGGTTGTAATGATTTTCGCCTATCGGGTAAAATGTAATAAGTGGCGTTCAACTTGGGGCGCCAATTATTACAGCTCACGGTTGCCATTTGATGATCTAGAACCCTAGTATTTATACTACATGCAACTCACTTTATCATAATTAAAACCTTACGACACCCTCTTATAAGCTTTATTAAAACAATAAGTAATGACTTGTTTTTACAGGGCTTTTACCAACGGAACACAGTACGAGCTCCAACTACCACTATTTAACAAGGTCGAAATGGGACAAGAATCCCCCAGCGGGCTTTGGCTTAAACTAGTGCTAATTAAATGCAATCCAGGCGTTTGGCCGAGGTTGACTATTAATAAAGAACGTCTACGATTTATTAAGTACGATATGGAACACTGTATCGAACCAGAGCCACCTAAAAAACCTATTTTAAGTTTTGGACAAGTTTTAGAAGATGGTGACGCGTTACCAGGCGATAATGTTCTAGAGTATGGATCGGACGGTGATAGCTCTAGCGATTATTCAATGAACGACGATGATTATTAATTTTGTAGTTTTAAATTAGTGAAGTAGGGTTATTTGTAAAGAGTTTTTGGTATTGTCTGGAGGTGAATTTACTTGCCGCACGGTTTTTTTTTAAATCGTATAACGACTGATTTGAAGTACTTTACGATTTTAGACTAATTGAATTCATAAAATTTTCGTTAGAAACAGTCACTACTTTCGTTAATGTTGTTTTAAATTATGTTTGATTTTTATAGACGGTACTAACACTGAGTTGTGTTACGACAACTTGATTTTCTGCTAACTGCTGTGGTTTCTTGAATAGTTTCCGACCAGAAATCGTATCCGTTGGTAGAAGAGAAACAATGACGCACGCCACTCATACCTTATTTGAAGAGAGAAATCTAAAACAATCAAGCGCTGTTAGATATCGGCTGACCAGCACACTTTGACATAAAGAGCCCGTTTAAATTTCTGACGTCAAAATTACAAACGGAAATATTAAACCTTATTAAATTAATTAATTATTGAGTTAATTAATTTATTATTGATTAATTACTAAATAATTTAATATTAATTAATTATTAAATGAATTAATTCATTGTCTAATTAATTAATTTTTATTAAAATGATCGGATGGAATTCTTACGATTATAAAATGTATTAAAACGTGAGAAACGAATAATATAAAAGAACGCTTACTGAATAATCTTAATTTAGTTTCAAATTCCGATGCGTTTACGCATGAAAACGATTTTTATACAGCGTCGTGCCGCTTTTGATAACGTTTCCGAAGGAAAAACCTGTTTTTGCATCCATAAAATATGAGATATATTGTTCCTCTGAGTGTTACTTTATGTTGTTATTAACAGGTTCTAAAGAGAACCGTTAGTGTTGTGGCTTTGGATTGTGGAAGGCACAAGGTAGGTTTGCCGAATAGGTACGATCAATCTGTTATGAACCATTGGGAAGATTAGAAAGTAAAGGTCATCAGCTCCAAAACTCATCAATTGTTAACAAACTCCTAAGATAAGAAAACAAAGTTCATCAATTTCTAACGAGCTCCTAAGAAAGTCGGCAAGAAAATCTCATTGGTTACTAACGAACTCCTAAAATAATAAGAAAGTGAAGCTCTTCTGTTGCTAAGAACCTCTGAGAACATCAGAAATCAAATTTCGTCAGTTACTTACGACTTCATAAGAGAAGAAAGCAACTTTTGTTAATTTCTAACGAACTTCTAAGGAAATCGGCAAGCAAATCTCATCAGTTACTATCGAACTCCTAAGAAAATAAAAAAGCGAAAGTTTTTTTGTTACTAACGAACTTCAGAGGATCAGAAAGCAAAGTTCGTCAGTTACTTACGCCTTCATAAGAGAAGAAAGCAACTTTTGTTAATTTCTAACGAACTTCTACGAAAATCGGCAAGCAAATCTCATCAGTTACTAACGAACTTCTAAGAAAATAAAAAGCGAAGTTTTTCTGTTACTAACGAACTTCAGAAGATCAGAAAGCAGAGTTTGTCAGTTACTTACGGCTTCATAAAAAAAGAAAGCCATTTTTGTCAATTTCCAATGAACATCTAAGAAAATCGGCAAGCAAATCTTATAGTTACTAACGAACTCCTAAGAAAATAAAAGGCGAAGTTTTTCTGTTACTAACGAACTTCAGAAGATCAGAAAGCAAAGTTCGTCAGTTACTTATGACTTCATAAGAGAAGAAAACAACTTTGTTAATTTCTAACGAACTTCTAAGAAATCGGCAAGCAAATCTCATCAGTTACTAACGAACTCCTAAGAAAATAAAAGGCGAAGTTTTTCTGTTACTAACGAACTTCAGAAGATCAGAAAGCAAAGTTCGTCAGTTACTTATGACTTCATAAGAGAAGAAAACAACTTTTGTTAATTTCTAACGAACTTCTAAGGAAATCGGCAAGCAAATCTCATCAGTTACTAACGAACTCCTAAGAAAATAAAAGGCGAAGTTTTTCTGTTACTAACGAACTTCAGGAGATCAGAAAGCAAAGTTCGTCAGTTACTTATGACTTCATAAGAGAAGAAAGCAACTTTTGTTAATTTCTAACGAACTTCTAAGGAAATCGGCAAGCAAATCTCATCAGTTACTAACGAACTCCTAAGAAAATAAAAAGCGAAGTTTTTCTGTTACTAACGAACTTCAGAAGATCAGAAAGCAAAGTTCGTCAGTTACTTATGACTTCATAAGAGAAGAAAACAACTTTTGTTAATTTCTAACGAACTTCTAAGGAAATCGGCAAGCAAATCTCATCAGTTACTAACGAACTCCTAAGAAAATAAAAGGCGAAGTTTTTCTGTTACTAACGAACTTCAGAAGATCAGAAAGCAAAGTTCGTCAGTTACTTATGACTTCATAAGAGAAGAAACAACTTTGTTAATTTCTAACGAACTTCTAAGGAAATCGGCAAGCAAATCTCATAAGTTACTAACGAACTCCTAAGAAAATAAAAGGCGAAGTTTTTCTGTTACTAACGAACTTCAGGAGATCAGAAAGCAAAGTTCGTCAGTTACTTATGACTTCATAAGAGAAGAAAGCAACTTTTGTTAATTTCTAACGAACTTCTAAGGAAATCGGCAAGCAAATCTCATCAGTTACTAACGAACTCCTAAGAAAATAAAAAGCGAAGTTTTTCTGTTACTAACGAACTTCAGAAGATCAGAAAGCAAAGTTCGTCAGTTACTTACGGCTTCATAAAAAAAGAAAGCAACTTTTGTTAATTTCTAACGAACTTCTAAGGAAATCGGCAAGCAAATCTTATCAGTTACTAACGAACTCCTAAGAAAATAATAAAGCGAAGTTTTTCTGTTACTAACGAACTTCAGAAGATCAGAAAGCAAAGTTCGTCAGTTACTTACGACTTCATAAGAAAAGAAAGCAACTTTTGTTAATTTTGAACGAACTTCTAAGGAAATCGGCAAGCAAATCTTATCAGTTACTAACGAACTTCTAAGAAAATAAAAAAGCGAAGTTTTTCTGTTACTAACGAACTTCAGAGGATCAGCAAGCAAAGTTCGTCAATTACTTACGACTTCATAAGAGAAGAAAACAACTTTTGTTAATTTCTAACGAACTTCTAAGAAAATCAGCAAACAAATCTTATCAGTTACTAACGAACTCCTAAGAAAATAAAAAAGCGAAAGTTTTTCTGTTACTAACGAACTTCAGAGGATCAGCAAGCAAAGTTCGTCAGTTACTTACGCCTTCATAAGAGAAGAAAGCAACTTTTGTTAATTTCTAACGAACTTCTAAGAAAATCGGCAAGCAAATCTCATCAGTTACTAACGAACTCCTAAGAAAATAAAAAAGCAAAGTTTTTCTGTTACTAACGAACTTCAGAAGATCAGAAAGCAAAGTTCGTCAGTTGCTTACGACTTCATAAGAGAAGAAAGCAACTTTTGTTAATTTCTAACGAACTTCTAAGGAAATCGGCAAGCAAATCTTATCAGTTACTAACGAACTCCTAAGAAAATAATAAAGCGAAGTTTTTCTGTTACTAACGAACTTCAGAAGATCAGAAAGCAAAGTTCGTCAGTTACTTACGACTTCATAAGAAAAGAAAGCAACTTTTGTTAATTTCGAACGAACTTCTAAGGAAATCGGCAAGCAAATCTTATCAGTTACTAACGAACTTCTAAGAAAATAAAAAAGCGAAGTTTTTCTGTTACTAACGAACTTCAGAGGATCAGCAAGCAAAGTTCGTCAATTACTTACGACTTCATAAGAGAAGAAAACAACTTTTGTTAATTTCTAACGAACTTCTAAGAAAATCAGCAAACAAATCTTATCAGTTACTAACGAACTTCTAAGAAAATAAAAAGCGAAGTTTTTCTGTTACTAACGAACTTCAGAAGATCAGAAAGCAAAGTTCGTCAGTTACTTATGACTTCATAAGAAAGAAAGCAACTTTTGTTAATTTCTAACGAACATCTAAGAAAATCGGCAAGCAAATCTTATCAGTTACTAACGAACTCCTAAGAAAATAAAAGGCGAAGTTTTTCTGTTACTAACGAACTTCAGAAGATCAGAAAGCAAAGTTCGTCAGTTACTTATGACTTCATAAGAGAAGAAAACAACTTTTGTTAATTTCTAACGAACTTCTAAGGAAATCGGCAAGCAAATCTCATCAGTTACTAACGAACTCCTAAGAAAATAAAAGGCGAAGTTTTCTGTTACTAACGAACTTCAGAGATCAGAAAGCAAAGTTCGTCAGTTACTTATGACTTCATAAGAGAAGAAAGCAACTTTTGTTAATTTCTAACGAACTTCTAAGGAAATCGGCAAGCAAATCTCATCAGTTACTAACGAACTCCTAAGAAAATAAAAAGCGAAGTTTTTCTGTTACTAACGAACTTCAGAAGATCAGAAAGCAAAGTTCGTCAGTTACTTATGACTTGATAAGAGAAGATAGCAACTTTTGTTAATTTCTAACGAACTTCTAAGGAAATCGGCAAGCAAATCTTATAGTTACTAACGAACTCCTAAGAAAATAAAAGGCGAAGTTTTTCTGTTACTAACGAACTTCAGAAGATCAGAAAGCAAAGTTCGTCAGTTACTTATGACTTCATAAGAGAAGAAAGCAACTTTTGTTAATTTCTAACGAACTTCTAAGGAAATCGGCAAGCAAATCTTATCAGTTACTAACGAACTCCTAAGAAAATAATAAAGCGAAGTTTTTCTGTTACTAACGAACTTCAGAAGATCAGAAAGCAAAGTTCGTCAGTTACTTACGACTTCATAAGAAAAGAAAGCAACTTTTGTTAATTTTGAACGAACTTCTAAGGAAATCGGCAAGCAAATCTTATCAGTTACTAACGAACTTCTAAGAAAATAAAAAAGCGAAGTTTTTCTGTTACTAACGAACTTCAGAGGATCAGAAGCAAAGTTCGTCAATTACTTACGACTTCATAAGAGAAGAAAGCAACTTTTGTTAATTTCTAACGAACTTCTAAGAAAATCAGCAAACAAATCTTATCAGTTACTAACGAACGCCTAAGAAAATAAAAAAGCGAAAGTTTTTTTGTTACTAACGAACTTCAGAGGATCAGAAAGCAAAGTTCGTCAGTTACTTACGCCTTCATAAGAGAAGAAAGCAACTTTTGTTAATTTCTAACGAACTTCTAAGAAAATCGGCAAGCAAATCTCATCAGTTACTAACGAACTCCTAAGAAAATAAAAAAGCAAAGTTTTTCTGTTACTAACGAACTTCAGAAGATCAGAAAGCAAAGTTCGTCAGTTACTTACGACTTCATAAGAGAAGAAAGCAACTTTTGTTAATTTCTAACGAACTTCTAAGAAAATCGGCAAGAAAATCGCATCATTTTCTAACGAACTCCTAAGAAAATAAAAAAGCGAAGATTTTTTGTTACTAACGAACTTCAGAGGATCAGAAAGCAAAGTTCGTCAGTTACTTACGACTTCATAAGAGAAGAAAGCAACTTTTGTTAATTTCTAACGAACTTCTAAGGAAATCGGCAAGCAAATCTTATCAGTTACTAACGAACTCCTAAGAAAATAAAAAAGCGAAAGTTTTTTTGTTACTAACGAACTTCAGAGGATCAGAAAGCAAAGTTCGTCAGTTACTTACGCCTTCATAAGAGAAGAAAGCAACTTTTGTTAATTTCTAACGAACTTCTAAGAAAATCGGCAAGCAAATCTCATCGGTTACTAACGAACTGCTAAGAAAATAAAAAGCGAAGTTGTTCTGTTACTAACGAACTTCAGAAGTTTAGAAAGCAATGTTCGTCAGTTACTTACGACTTCATAAGAGTAGAAAGCAACTTTTGTTAATTTCTAACGAACATCTAAGAAAATCGGCAAGCAAATCTCATCAGTTACTAACGAACTCCTAAGAAAATAAAAAAGCGAAGTTTTTCTGTTACTAATGAACTTCCGAAGATCAGAAATCAAAGTTCGTCAGTTACTTACGACTTCATAAGAGAAGAAAGCAACTTTTGTTAATTTCTAACGAACATCTAAGAAAATCGGCAAGCAAATCTCATCAGTTACTAACGAACTCCTAAGAAAATAAAAAAGCGAAGTTTTTCTGTTACTAATGAACTTCAGAAGATCAGAAAGCAAAGTTCGTCAGTTACTTACGACTTCATAAGAGAAGAAAGCAACTTTTGTTAATTTCTAACGAACTTCTAAGGAAATCAGCAAGCAAATTTCATCAGTTACTAACGAACTCCTAAGAAAATAATAAAGCGAAGTTTTTCTGTTACTAACGAACTTCAGAAGATCAGAAAGCAAAGTTCGTCAGTTACTTACGACTTCATAAGAGAAGAAAGCAACTTTTGTTAATTTCTAACGAACTTCTAAGAAATCGGCAAGCAAATCTTATCAGTTACTAACGAACTCCTAAGAAAATAATAAAGCGAAGTTTTTCTGTTACTAACGAACTTCAGAAGGTCAGAAAGCAAAGTTCGTCAGTTACTTACGACTTCATAAGAGTAGAAAGCAACTTTTGTTAATTTCTAACGAACATCTAAGAAAATCGGCAAGCAAATCTCATCAGTTACTAACGAACTCCTAAGAAAATAAAAAAGCGAAGTTTTTCTGTTACTAACGAACTTCAGAAGATCAGAAAGCAAAGTTCGTCAGTTACTTACGACTTCATAAGAGAAGAAAGCAACTTTTGTTAATTTCTAACGAACTTCTAAGAAAATCGGCAAGAAAATCGCATCATTTTCTAACGAACTCCTAAGAAAATAAAAAGCGAAGATTTTTTGTTACTAACGAACTTCAGAGGATCAGAAAGCAAAGTTCGTCAGTTACTTACGACTTCATAAGAGAAGAAAGCAACTTTTGTTAATTTCTAACGAACTTCTAAGGAAATCGGCAAGCAAATCTTATCAGTTACTAACGAACTCCTAAGAAAATAAAAAAGCGAAAGTTTTTTTGTTACTAACGAACTTCAGAGGATCAGAAAGCAAAGTTCGTCAGTTACTTACGCCTTCATAAGAGAAGAAAGCAACTTTTGTTAATTTCTAACGAACTTCTAAGAAAATCGGCAAGCAAATCTCATCGGTTACTAACGAACTGCTAAGAAAATAAAAAGCGAAGTTGTTCTGTTACTAACGAACTTCAGAAGTTTAGAAAGCAATGTTCGTCAGTTACTTACGACTTCATAAGAGTAGAAAGCAACTTTTGTTAATTTCTAACGAACATCTAAGAAAATCGGCAAGCAAATCTCATCAGTTACTAACGAACTCCTAAGAAAATAAAAAAGCGAAGTTTTTCTGTTACTAATGAACTTCCGAAGATCAGAAATCAAAGTTCGTCAGTTACTTACGACTTCATAAGAGAAGAAAGCAACTTTTGTTAATTTCTAACGAACATCTAAGAAAATCGGCAAGCAAATCTCATCAGTTACTAACGAACTCCTAAGAAAATAAAAAAGCGAAGTTTTTCTGTTACTAATGAACTTCAGAAGATCAGAAAGCAAAGTTCGTCAGTTACTTACGACTTCATAAGAGAAGAAAGCAACTTTTGTTAATTTCTAACGAACTTCTAAGGAAATCAGCAAGCAAATTTCATCAGTTACTAACGAACTCCTAAGAAAATAATAAAGCGAAGTTTTTCTGTTACTAACGAACTTCAGAAGATCAGAAAGCAAAGTTCGTCAGTTACTTACGACTTCATAAGAGAAGAAAGCAACTTTTGTTAATTTCTAACGAACTTCTAAGGAAATCGGCAAGCAAATCTTATCAGTTACTAACGAACTCCTAAGAAAATAATAAAGCGAAGTTTTTCTGTTACTAACGAACTTCAGAAGGTCAGAAAGCAAAGTTCGTCAGTTACTTACGACTTCATAAGAGTAGAAAGCAACTTTTGTTAATTTCTAACGAACATCTAAGAAAATCGGCAAGCAAATCTCATCAGTTACTAACGAACTCCTAAGAAAATAAAAAAGCGAAGTTTTTCTGTTACTAACGAACTTCAGAAGTTCAGAAAGCAAAGTTCGTCAGTTACTTATGACTTTATAAAAGAAAGCAGCTTTTGTTAATTTCTAACGAACTTCTAAGAAAATCGGCAAGCAAATCTTATCAGTTACTAACGAACTCCTAAGAAAACAAAAAAGCGTAGTTTTTCTGTTACTAACGAACTTCAGAAGATCAGAAAGCAAAGTTCGTCAGTTACTTATGCCTTCATAAGAGAAGAAAGCAACTTGTGTCTATTTCTAACGAACTTCTAAGAAAATCGGCACGCAAATCACATCAGTTACTAACGAACTTCTAAGAAAATCAGAAAGCAAAGCTCATCTGCTACCGATGAACCTTTGGGAAGATTAGAAAGTAAAGGTCATCAGCTCCAAACGAACTGATAAATCCAAAATTCATCAATTGTTTACATACTTTTAAGAAAAAAAAGTTTGTCAATTTCTAACAAGCTCCTAAGAAAGTCCGCTAGGAAATCTCATCATTTACTAACGAACTCCTAAGAAAATAAAGAAGCAAAGTTTTTCTGTTACTAATGAACTTCAGAAGATCAGAAAGCAAAGTTCGTCAGTTACTTACGCCTTCATAAGAGAAGAAAGCAACTTTTGTTAATTTCAAACGAACTTCTAAGAAAATCGGCAAGCAAATCTCATCAGTTACTAACGAACTCCTAAGAAAATAAAAAAGCGAAGTTTTTCTGTTACTAACGAACTTCAGAAGTTCAGAAAGCAAAGTTCGTCAGTTACTTACGACTTCATAAGAGAAGAAAGTAACTTTTGTTAATTTCTAACGAACTTCTAAGGAAATCGGCAAGCAAATATTATCAGTTACTAACGAACTTATAAGAAAATAAAAACGCTAAGTTTTTCTGTTATTAATGAACTTCAGAAAGCAAAGTTCGTCAGTTACTTACGACTTCATAAAAGAAAGCAACTTTTGTTAATGTCTAACGAACTTCTAAGGAAATCGGCAAGCAAATTTCATCAGTTACTAACGAACTCCTAAGAAAATGAAAAAGCGAAGTTTTTCTGTTACTAACGAACTTCAGAAGTTTAGAAAGCAAAGTTCGTCAGTTACTTACGACTTCATAAGAGAAGAAAGCAACTTGTATCAATTTCTAACGAACTTCTAAGAAAATCGACAGGCAAGTCTCTCAGTTACTAACGAACTCCTAAGAAAATAAAAAAGCGAAGTTTTTCTGTTACTAGCTAACTTCAGAAGATCAGAGAGCAAAGTTCGTCAGTTACTTACGACTTCATAAAAGAAAGCAACTTTTGTTAATGTCTAACGAACTTCTAAGGAAATCGCCAAGCAAATCTCGTCAGTTACTATCGAACTCCTAAGAAAATAAGAAAGCGAAGTTTTTCTGTTACTAACGAACTTCAGAAGATCAGAAAGCAAAGTTCGTCAGTTGCTTGCGACTTCGTAAGAGAAGAAAGCAACTTTTGTTAATTTCTAACGAACTTCTAAGAAAATCGGCAAGCAAATCTCATCAGTTACTAACGAACTTCTAAGAAAATCAGAAAGAAAAGCTTATCTGCTACTAAGGAACTTTTGGGAAAATTAGCAAGAAATAAGAAAACAAAGTTTATCAGTTTCTAACGAACTCTTAAGAAAGTCGGCAAGGAAATCTCATCAGTTACTAACGAACTCCTGAGAAAATTAGAAAGCAAAGCTCGTCGGTTGTCAACTAACTCATAAGAGAATAAAGCAAAGTCAATTTCTAACGCAATCCTAAGAAGATCGGCAAACAAATCTCATCATTTACTAAAGAACTCTTAAGAAAATGAAAAAACAAAGCTCAGTTATAACGAACTTACAAGAAAATCAGAAAGCATCGCTTTTTTGTTGCTAACAAACCTCTGAGAAGATTAGAAAGCAAAGATCGTCAGTTACTAACGAACTCATAGGAGAAGAATGCAAATTTTGTCAATTTTTAATGAACTCGTAAGAAAATCAGCAAGGAAATCTGATCAGTTACTAATGAACTTTTCAGAAAATCAGAAAGCAAAGCTCTGCCGTTACTAACAACCCTATGAAAAGATCAGAAAGCAAAGGCTCTCAGCTAGAAACGAATAATTGTAGAAGAAAGCAAATTTTGTGAATTTCTAATGATCTCCTAAGAAAATCAGCGAGCAAATCTCATCAAGTACTAAAGAACTTTTATGAAAATCAAAAACAAAGCACGTCGGTTACTAACAAACTCCTAAGAAAATTACAAAGCTAAGTTCATCAATTTCTAACGAACTCATGAGAAAGACAGCAAGGAAATCCGATTAGTTACTAATGAACTTTTTAGAAAATCAGAAAGCACAGCTCTACCGTTACTAACAACCCTCTGAGAAGATCAGATAGCAAAGCCTCTCAGCTAGAAACGAATACTTGCAGAAGAAAGCAAATTTTGTGAATTTCCAACGTACTCCTAAGAAAATCAGCGAGCAAATCTCATTGTTTACTAACGAACTTTTATGAAAATCAAAATTAAAGCACATCAGTTACTAACAAACTCCTAAGAAAATCCGAAAGCAAAGCTCATCTGCTACTAACGAACTTTCGGGAAGATTAGAAAAAATAAGAAAATAGAGTTTATCAATTTCTAACGAACTCCTGAGAAAGTCAGCAAGGAAATCCGATCAGTTACTAATGAACTTTTTAGAAAATCAGAAAGCAACACTCCACTGTTACTAACAAACTTCTGAGAAGATCAGAAAGCTAACCTTGTTATACTTAAGGTCTACAGTCTAAGGTATACTTTTAAAGTCCCGGCGGTAAGCCACTACGACAGTTGGTAACGCAAAAGATATTATTTGCAAAATGTTGCGCAATAAGGTATTACGTCATATAAATGTTTTAAATTATTATATCACATGCAAAAAACGATAAAGGTACTCACGTAAATTGTAGGACTCCTCACAACATTACGGCTACTCCCGCGTCAGTTGAGCATTGTGGGCGTGGATAGTCCTTTTGCCACGGTTGAAGTTATATTAAAGTTTGTCTTCTTCTTCCCTACGTAGAGGTACGGTAAAGGAATACAGGTGAGGATGAACGATATCAGGTAGAAATGAAAGGAAACCTACATATCTGAAAGAGAAGACAAGATAACGAAACGAAGATAACCACTCAGTTCGACGTCTCGTTGACTAGTCCCGACGTGACGGAAACTCACCACTTTCTTTCACTCTGCGCCTGCGCAATCTCGAGCGCCGACGCGACTATCAAAAGGGACAGAAATACACGCACGTCTTTTAAATTATTGGCGCGAAATCACTTGCAAATTAGAAACTAAAATTGGAAGTATTTACATGCCGATTTTTGACCTGTAACAACCGATCAAATAATTAAGAAAGTTTGTTTCGAAACATGTTCTTTATGCAAAGTACCGTTACGATTGCTTAATTCACCGCCAGACGCATGCCAAACGCTCTAACGATATTAACTCCAAGACGCACGCACTAGAATTAATCTCGAGTAGAATTATACAAGCTTTTGTAACCGGTTTAAAAATGTTTACGGTGCTTTTAGTAATTCATTCATTTGTTTACAAAGCTCCATTGTCATTATTAGGTTTTCAGTCGTAGAATTGGTCGGACACGTATTTCCATTGTTTTCTATTCCGAGCCAACCTATACGATCTCTAATTTGTATCAAAATCTCCTTCGTGTACAATTCAGCTAATTTTTACAGAGCAAAACCTGTTCGTTCGTGTTCGTAGTCTCGGCCAATTTTCGTAGCGCTTTCTCAACCAGTTCGTCGTACACATCTTGCATTTTGTTTGTTTGTTACATAATGGCTTGCGGTAAAAAATAAAACTCTGTGGTACCTTCTTTTGTTTGCGTAAACATACTTCGATGACATAGGTTAAGGTCTTGGAACGCATGGGAAACTAATAATCGTGGAACTTACAAGTAAAGCTTAAATTAAAGATGAGAAAGGAAAACGTTCCCATGTCGGGTTTAAAAATCCCCTAAAATTAATTAGAGATGCCTTATAAAAAGGCGCAACAGGTTAGGTTCCGCCTAGTTTCAAGATTTTGTACTTACGACTTCGTTATTCAGGCGAAGTCGTTTTCGATTTAAAACCGTCGTCAGTGACCTCGATTGGTGTACCGTACCGCACAGCTGTAATCTACGGCCGACTTCCCAAGAAAGGCACCTAATTATCTTTTGTGTTTTGACCTCGATTGGGGATGTTGATAATTATCAAATAGATCATCATCATTAGGTATTCAGGCCTGAAACTGGTTAGACGCTAACGTACACGATAGTGGGCGCGTTTTAAAATGTAAGAGTGAGTCGACAGAAGCTAACGTACCTTTCGACCAAAAATTCATCTCGAAAATGTCGGGAAACCAAGAATTAAAATCGTGGTCGCTCATAAACAACCTTACAAGAAACACGCTCATTACAACGGCGTACAAATATACCTTCACGTTTAATCAGGTTCAGGTAATCATTTGTTTTACTGCATCGTCTTATATAGTTCTGTAATAGCTTAAGCGTTAGTTCTTAGATGTTTCATTCCTTAGTATAAGAAAGTTGTTTATTTTTTTTATTTGCTGTTGTACAACAGCATTTATTACGATAAGCTTTTTGTAAATTTCGTTTATATGTATTAAAACCGGGGGTGTATGCTTTCGAAATATGAATTGATATCGATTTTTTGTGTTTAGATTGCAGGAGACGATGAAAATCAATTGCAGAAATCGTGGTCCGCATAGAAAGGAGTACGAGTCTGGTAAGCTTAGGTTACGGCTGTTGGATTTGACAACCCTGGACAAATATATATTTCTGCCGCTGCTAACATGCTAGCCGTTATGATTTTAGAAATGAATTTGTAATTGTTTTTTGGCTTAACGAAGTCTTTTAATATTTTCGTTGTATTTTAGACGCTCAGGTGAATCTCTAAAAAACATCGACGTGTAATTGGAGAAAAATTGATGACTGTTTGGTTTAAAGAAACCGTTACCTGTAATGTTTTTGTATCTAACTAAAAAACAAAAGCTGGATGAGGTAGTAATCTTTAATTAAACGCAAACAGTTTTCTGTATAAATAAATGTATAGGTATCCTATATTTATAGCATCTCTCGTCCACATTAAAAAACTTCCAGCTGTACTTATACAAGTTAAAAATCTCCAGCGACATGTCTCGATTAAAAAAATGTCTAGCGTCGCTTGTGCAAGTTGGTAGCCTCCAGCGTCGCTCGTCCTAATTAAAAAAACTCAAGTGTTACTCGTCGAAATTAAAAAAATCTTCAACATCCATCCGTACGAGTTAAAAAGATCTCCAGCGTCCCTCGTTTAAATTAACAAAAATTCCAACGTCACTCGTGTAAGTTAAAAACTCCAGCATCACTCGTTCAAATTAAAAAATCTCGATCGTCACTCTGTTACGTGCCGAAATCGGCACTAAACATTCTCAATTAAGTTTTAATTTGTAAGAATTTCGCGCCATAAATTTAAAAGGATGTGTACGTATTTCCGTCACTTTAGACAGTGGGTTGCGCGAGATTGCGCCGACGCAGTGTGCGAGGAAGGAAGAAGGGTGATTTCCGGCATACGTGTTGGGACGGGGCATCTAGAGGCCAACGAGGGTAGTTGTCTCGTGTCTTTTTTGTTATGTAGGTTCCTTGCCTTATCTCAGATTATCGTTCCTTATAAACCAGTTCCTTTATCGTACCTCTACATACAGAAGAGAGAAGACAAATCTGAATTTGGGTTCGACCGGGCTCAAAGAATTCCCACGCGTGAAAGATCAGCGAAGCCGCTGCCGACATCATGGAGTAATTCTGCAAGAAGCCCTGCAATTTATATGAGTACCGTTTTCGTTTTCTTTTTTATGTGATATAGTAATTTTATATAATTGCGTGACGTAATCTTTTATTTGCGCGTCATATCGCAATTATCTAACATTGCTACCAATTGACTGTAGTGGCTCGCGTACCGCACCGGCGGGGCTATAATAGTGGCGCCCAACGTGGAGCTCGAACCCACGACCCGAGATTAAGAGTCTCATGCTCTACCAACTGAGCCGAATTCAAAAATACCAACATACTTGTCCGAATTAAAAAAATTTCCACCGTCGTTCGGCCGAATTAAAAGAATCTCAACTGTCACTCGTTCAAATTAAAAAAATCTCCGCCGTCATTCGCTCGATTTAAAAAATCTCTAACATCATTCGTCCAAGTTAAAAAAGCCCCATCGTCACTCGTTTGAATTTAAAAATCTCAACATACTCGTTCGAATTAAAAGATCTCCATCATGACTCGTCAGAATTAAAAAATCTTAACTGTCATTCGTTCAAATTAAAAAAATCTTCGCCGTCATTTACCCGATTTAAAAAGTCTCTAGCATCACTCGTCCAAGTTAAAAAGTCTCCATCGTCACTCGTCCGAATATAAAAATCTCAACATTCGCTCGTTCGAATTAAAAAATATTCACCTTTACTCGTCCGAATTAAAAAGCTCCAACATCACTCGTCCAAGTTACAAATCTCCAACATCACTCGTCCAAGTTACAAATCTCCACCATAGCTCGTCCGTATTAAAAAATCTCCAATATCATTTGTTCAAGTTAAAAAAACTCCACCGTCGCTCGATCAAACTTAAAAATCTCTAGCGCTGCTCGTCCAAATTAAAGAATCACCAACGTTAATCGGTCAAATGAAAGGTCTGCATGATTTGTTTGAATTAAAGTCTCCATCGTCACTCGTTCGAATTAAAAAATTTTCACCGTCACTCGTCCGGATTAAAATATTTTCATCATCCAGCGCCAGTCGTTCGAATAAAAAATTCTACAATATCACTCCAAGTTAAAAATCTCCACTGTCACTCGTTTAAATTAAAAAAACTGCATTGTCACTCGTCCAAATTAAAAAATCTCAATTATCACTCGTTCGGATTAAAAATATTCACCGTCACTCGTTCGAAATAAAAAATTTTCATCAGCACGTGTTTGAATTAAAATTTCTATCGTCAGTTGTTCGAATTAAAAAATCTCCAATATCACTTGTCCAAGTTAAAAAAATCTCCACTGTCACCCATTCAAATTAAAAAATCTCCAGCGCTGCTCGTCCAAATTAAAGAATCGTCAACGTTACTCGACCAAATGTAGGGTCTTGGGCATGATTTTTTCGAATTAAAAAAATCTCCACCGTCACTCATTTGAATTACAAAAATTTTACTGTCACTCGTCCGAATTAAAAAATTTTCATCATCACTTGTCTCAATTAAAAAATCTCCATCGTTAGTCGTTCGAATTAAAAATCTCCAATATCACTCGAAGTTAAAAATCTCCACCTCACTCGTTTAAATTAAAAAAACTGCATTGTCACTCGTCAAAATAAAAAATTTTAATTATCACTCGTTTGAATTTAAAAATCTTCACCGTCACTCGTCCGAATTACTAAATTTTTCATCACTTGTCTGAATTAAAAAATCTCCATTGTCAGTCGTTCGAATTAAAAAATCTCCAATATCACTCGAAGTTAAAAAATTTCCACCGTCACTCGTTCGAATTAAAAAATATTCACCGTCGCTAGTCCGAATTAAAAAATCTCAACTGTCACTCGTTCGAATTAAAAAATCTCAAATATAATAGGAAGTTATAAATCTCCACCGTCGCTCGTTCGAATTAGAAAAATTTTACTGTCATCCGTTTCAATTAAAAAGTCTCAACTGGCATTTGTTCGAAATAAAAAATCTTCACCATCACTCGTCCGAATTAAAAAAATTTCATCATCGCTTGTCTGAATTAATAAATCTTCATCGTCAGTCATTCAAATAAAAAAATCTCTCCAATATCACTCGACGTTAAAAAATCTCCACGGTCACTCGTTTGAATTAAAAGTTTTCGCCATCACTCGTCTGAATTAAAAAAATCTCAACTGTCACTCGTTTGAATTAAAAAATCTTCACCGGTTCTTGTTCGAATTAAAAAATTTTCATTATCACTTGTCTGAATTGAAAAATCTCCATCGTCAGTCGTTCAAATTAAAAAATCTCCAATATCACTCAAAATTAAAGAATATCCACCGTCACTCGTCCGAATAAAAAAATTTCAATGTCACACATTCGAATTTAAAAAAATTTACATCATCACTTGTCTGAATTAAAAATCTCCATCGTCAGTTGTGCGAATTCAAAAATTTCCAATATCACTCGTTCAAGTAAAAAATTTCCATCGTCACTCGATCAAACTTAAAAATCTCCAGCGCTGCTCGTCCGAATTAAAGAATCATCAACGTTAATCGGTCAAATGAAAGGTCTTCATTATTTGTTCGAATTAAAAAGTCTTCACCGTCACTCGTTGGAATTAAGAAATCTCAACTGTCACTCTTTCGAATTAAAACATCTTCACCGTCATTTGTTCGAATTAAAAAAATCTCTACCGTCGCTCGTCGAAATTAAAAAATCATTAACGTTACTTGGAAAAATGAAAAGTCTTCATCGTCACTCGTCCAAATAAAAAAGTATCAACTGTCAGTTATTCGAATTAAAAAAATTTCACCGTCATTCGTCCGAATTAAAAAATCTCAACTGTAACTCGTTTGAATAAAAAAGTTACCGCCGTTTGTCCGATTTAAAAAATGTCCACCATTACTCGTGCAATTAAAAATCTCCAGCGTCACTCGTACAGATTAAACATTTTCCAGCATTCTTCATGCAAGTTAAAAAAATCCTCAGTGTCCCTTTCTCAAATTTAAAAAACTTCAGCGTCAACTTGTGCTAGTTAAAAAAGTTCAGCGTCACTTGTGGAAATTAAAAAAAATCTTGAGCGTCACCCGTGCAAGTTAAAAAATTTCAAGCGTCACTCGTTCGAATTAAAAAAATTTCACCGTCACTCATACGAATTAAAAAATCTCAACTGTCACTCTTTCGAGTTAAAAAATGTCCAATATCATTCGAAGTTCAAAAATCTCTACCCTCACTTGTTCGAATTAAAAAAATTTCACCGTCACTCATTCGAATTAAAAAAATCTCTAATATCACTGGAAGTTATAAATCTCCACCGTCACTCGTTCGAATTAAAAAGTTACTGCCATTTGTCCGATTTAAAAATTTCCACCATCACTCGTGCAAATTAAAAATCTCCAGCGTCATTCGTACAAATTAAAAAATTTCCAGCATCCTTTATGTGTTACATGCCAAAATTGGCATTGCACCCTTTTAAATTTGTAAGTGAATTCGCGTCAATATTGTAAAAGACTTGTGCGTGCATTTCCGTCACTTCAGACAGTTGCGTCGGCGCCCGAGATTGCGCAGACGCGGAGCGTGGAAGTAAGTGGTTATTTTCGTCACGTGAGAGACTAGTCAACGAAACGTCGAATAGTGTGGTTATCCGTGGTGTGCCTTTGTCTTCTCTTTCAGATATGTAGGTTTCCTGCCTTTTACCTATTATCGTTCCTCCTACCTGTTTGATCCTTTACCGTACCGCTACACAAGAAGAGAGAACACAAACTAATCTGGTTTCGACGAGGGGGCGAAGCCCTACCCACGCCCAACCAACGCCGTAGTCTTGCGCCAGAATAGCTGCAATGCCCTGACGAGTTCCACATTTTACGTTATATGTGATACAAATTCGAGACGACATAATGACGTAACATCTTATTGCGCCATATTACGTACGTGTTTATTATGTTGTCAACTTTTGTAGTGGCTCTTATCAATTACGTCGGGACTTTAACGAGTATATCTTAGACTAGAATAGGCGGGAGTATAATAGTGGCGCCCAACGTGAGCTCGAACTATTATACTCCCGCCTGTTCTAGTCTAAGGTATACTTGTTAAAGTCCTGGCGTAATTGATAAGAGCCACTACGAAAGTTGACAACATAATAAACACGTACGTAATATGGCGCAATAAGGTGTTACGTCATTATGGCGTCTCGAATTTGTATCACATATAAAAGAAAAAGATAGAATGTACTCACGTAAAATGTGGAACTCGTCATGGCATTGCAGCTATTCTGGCGTCAGGACCACGGCGAATTAAAAAATCTACCGTCCCACGCCCAAATTAAAAAATCATTAACGTTATTTGGCCAAACGAAAAGTGTTGAGCATTATTTGTCTAAATTAAAAAATCTCCACCGTCACTCGTTCGAATTAAAAAATCTCCACGTCACTCGTCCAAGTTAAAAAATCTCCGCCATCGCTTGTTTAAATTAAAAATCTCCAGCATCACTCATCCAAATTAAAAAACCTCCACCATCACTCGTCCAAATTAAAAGATTCTTCAACGTCACTCTATCAATTTAAAAATCGTCACTCGTCCAAGTGAAAAAATCTGCACTGCCACTCATCCGAATTAAAAAATTTCCAGTGCCACTCGTCCAAGTTAGAAATTTCCAGCGTCTCTCGTCTAAATTAGAAAACCTCCAGTTTCATTCGTCCAAATTAGTAAATCTTCAGTGTCACTCGTTCGTCCAAGTTAAAAACTCGGACGAACGAGTAACACTGAAGATTTACTAATTTGGATGAATGAAACTGGAGATTTTCTAATTTGGACGAGCGACGCTGGAGATTTTCTACTTTGAACGAGCGACGCTGGAGACTTTCTACTTTGGACGAGCGACGCTGAAGATTTACTAATTTAGACGAGCGACGCAGCGATTCCCACTATTTTAAGTTACAGGAATCCCAGTCGATCTGATTAGTTTTCCAATAAAATAAAAAACTCCTAGCATTTATTTTTATACAAAAGTCCTTAAATTTATTAAACATTAACCCTGAGCTATTCGTCCGTACATAACCGAACTAAACTAGATTTACGAACAAGTCTTCTCACAGCACCAATCCCACTTGGGGTGTCTACAACTGCGTCAGCTCAAAATGTTTCTTCAAGTTTGTCATAATTTTATCTCTCTGATAAGCAACTTCGCGTTGACAGAACCCAGACCATGCCGGTGGACACCAGTATTCGACAAAGTCTTCGCATACGGCACCATCTCCAGCACTACCTCTTGAGAATTTGAACTCGTTGTTCGATTGCACTAAAATAAAACGTGTTGAAGAAATACCTTCGCATGCAGGTACTTACGACAAAGTAATCCATGGAAAAAGCAGGTATTATGGATGGACCTTACGTAAAATACCTCGAGCGTTGAAATTGCTTTAACGTCGAAGCTACCGACTCCTGTATTTTGTAGATAGGGCCAGTGCGAAAGGTTCTCTATGTATTTAACGGAGTATTTCCAGTGTTCGTAGTTACCACTTTCGCTTATGACGTTGAAGCTCTTTCTGAAACAAATTTGACATCAGTTTGCTACTTCTACATTTTATACACAGCAAGGCTCCTCCGTTGGGAACCAATTACAAAGTCAAGAAAAGTCAGAGCAACCGTATCAAAGAGATCAAACTAATAGATGTAACAGTCCCTTTCAGTTGTTACAAAGGTGGTAGTCTGGGTTGGGTTTGTAAGATCGTCCAACTGGTACTACCTGGCAGGCAAGAGGAAACGGCAGTTGTTCTTTTTCCCAACAGCAGGCAGCTCATGTGTGGTTTGTTGATGACATCGTCCCTGGTAAAATTTCCATATTCCCACAACTCGAGATGGAGTCTTCGCAAGGGATAAACAGCATTCTGAGTCAGAGTCTAAAGTCTGTCATCGTCCCTGGTGAAATTTCCATATTCCCACATTTTGACCCCCTCGAGTAGAAGTCATCGCAAAGGATAAACAGCATGCTATTAGTCAGAGTTTAAAGTCTGTCATCATCCCTGGTAAAATTTCCATATTCCCACATCTCGAGATGGAGTCATCGCAAGAGATAAACAGCATTCTGTGAGTCGGAGTCTAAAGTCTGTCATCATCCCTGGTAAAATATCAGTATTCCCACATTTTGACCCCCTCGAGATGGAGTCTTCGCAAAGGATAAACAGCATGCTATGAGTCAGAGTCTAAAGTCTGTCATCATCCCTGGTAAAATTTCCATATTCCCACATCTCGAGATGGAGTCATCGCAAAGGATAAACAGCATTCTATGAGTCAGAGTCTAAAGTCTGTCATCATCCCTGGTAAAATGTCCATATTCCCACATTTTGACCCCCTCGAGATGGAGTCATCGCAAGGGATAAACAGCATTCTATGAGTCGCAGTCTAAAGTTTGTCATCGTCTCTGGTAAAATTTCCATATTCCCACATTTGACCCCCTCGAGATGGAGTCTTCGCAAGGGATGAACAGCATTCTATGAGTCAGTCTAAAGTTTGTCATCATCCCTGATAAAATGTCTATATTCCCACATTTTGACTCCCTCGAGATGGAGTCTTCGCAAAGGATAAACAGCATTCTATGAGTCAGAGTCTAAAGTGTGTCATCATCCCTGGCAAATTGTCCATATTGCCACATTTTGACCCTCTCGAGATGGAGTCTTCGCAAGTGATAAACAGCATTCTATGAGTCAGAGTCTATAGTCTGTCATCATCCCTGGTAAAATGTCCATATTCCCACATTTTGACTCCCTCGAGATGGAGTCTTCGCAAAGGATAAACAGCATCCTATGAGTCAGAGTCTAAAGTCTGTCATCATCCCTGGAAAATGTCTCTTATTCCCACATTTTGACCCTCTCGAGATGGAATCTTCGCAAAGGATAAACAGCTTTCTATGAATCATAGTCTAAAGTCTGTCATCATCCCTAGTAAAAGTTCCATATTCTCACATTTTGACCCCCTCGAGATGGAGTCATCGCAAGGGAAAACAGCATTCTATAAGCCGGAGTCTAAAATCAGTCCGAAGTTTGGATCGTAGTCAAATAGGTGGCACTTTAATAAGTGGAAGCAACATGCAAGGGATAGTTTCAGACAAAGTATCAAATTGAAAAGGGAGAAAGTATTCTAGGGGTGGAGCGGTCAGTGCTGAATCAGTAGGTAAAAAGTAGGAAAAAGACCAGGCCCGGGAGAAATCCACGCGTACGACAAGATCCTGGATGTGATAGATGACTGATGAACGCAGAGGATCAGACAGGCAAAAAGTAGTATAAGAACCTTCAGGAATGCGATCGAGAAATACAAGTTGGTGAAGGAAGAGAAACGCACTGTATGGCTGTGGTTTACTGGAAAGTCAAAGAAGCATTTGAAGAGAAGAAAAAGCTATACAAATCTAAACGACTCCAAAGAAGACGGAAGGAACGCGTAGAAGGACTTACTTTAGGTGCTCGAAAGAGAAGACACAGTTGATGAGGTTGATAAGGACTTTGAAAGTTCTAAGTAGGAATAAGACACCTCGAGTCGATGAAATCACGCAGTGGGAAATACAGCCATGATAACTATGCCATCTGATAAGTAAGACGTAGGAGACAGGTCTGAATTCAAAAAAAATTCCCATACCAAAGAAAATAGGAGCTTAGATGTGAAAACTATCGAACCATAAGTTTAGTGAGTCGTGCATGCAAAATTCTATAGCCTACAGACGATGTTGCACTTTTTTCCATTTTTCTTACTCATATTTTCGGTATTTTTTACTATCGCGTTTTCGTTTTCTTTTAATTTTCGGTTTCTTTTTCGTATTCGTGTATTTTCGTTGTGTTATTCTATTTTCGGTTTTTGTATTGTTTTCTTTTTTTTATTTTTGTTTTTGTATTTTTGTATCTTTATATCTTTTTCTTTTCTTACTCTAATGTTTCCTGTTTCTTTTGTATTTTCGCCTGTTTTCTACTTTTATACTTTCGGTTGCTTTATTTTTATATTTTTGTATTCTACTCTTTGCCTTTTTCTTCTTATATATTTTCGACTTTCTTTATTCTCGTATTTTTGTTTTTTTACTATTAATTTTCTGTTTCGTAATTTTCGTCTTTTTGTATTTTCGTTTCTTCACTTATCTTACGTTTATATTTTGATTCTTTTATTTTTGTGTTTCTGTATTTTCGTCTTTCTTATACTTATTTTTTTGTTTTTTTATTATAGGTCGGTTTTTGCATACTCGTCTTTTTGTATTCTCTTATTTTTGTTTCTTTTACTTTAATTTTTCCAGTTTCTTTTAATTTTTGTCTTTTCATTATCTACTCTATTTTTGTATTTTCGAGTTTTCTTTTTTCTTATTTTTATCATTTTCGTTGTTTTGTATTCTCTTGCCTTTGTATTTTTCTCTTCAACTCCTATATTTTCAGCTTTTTTCTTCTCGTGTCTTCTTTTTTTCTTACTATTAAGTTTCTTTTTCATATTTTTGTAATTTTGTGTTTTCGCCTTTTCGCTTTTCTACTTAAACTCTAGGTTTTTTATTTTCGTATTTCTGTAGTTTCGCTTTCTTTGTGTTTTTTTACAATTATATGTCGGCTTTTTGTATTCTCGTGCTTTTGTATTTATTATTTTTGTATTCTCGGATTTTCTTACTTGGTCTTCAACTTTTTTAATTTTCTTCTTTTCGTTTTGTACTTTTGTATTTTCTAGTTGCTTTTATTTTTGTATTCTTGAGTTTTCGTAACTTTTATTTTTATAATTTTCGATTTTTTTGTATTCTCTTGCTTTTATATTTTTGCTTCTTATTATTTTGTTTTTTTTTGTATTTTCGTCTATTTTATATTTTCGGTTTCTCTGTTTTTGTATCGTTGTCTTTTAGCCCTTTCGTTGTTCCTACTTTAAAATTGTTGTTTTTATTCTTGTATTTTTCTATTTTCCCCTTTTCGTTTTTCCAATTTTTATATTTTCTTCCTTTTTTGTATTCTAGAGTTTTCGTTTTTCTTACTATTAATTTTCGGTTTCGTTATTTTTGTATTTTCCTTTCTTCGTTTTCGTATTTGTGTATTTTCGCATTTCTTATTCTTATATTTTCTGTTTTTATATTGTTTTTTTTCGTTTTTGTTACTTTTATATTCTTGGATTTTTGGGCTTTTTGTATTCTCGTGATTTTCTATTCTCGACTTTACGTCCTTTTACTTTTGTATTTGAGGCTTTTTATTGTTATTTACTTTTCTTTTGTTTTTATTTTATATTTTCGAGTATTTGTATGCTGGTGTTTTGTATTTCTTACTTACATATTTTTGTATTCGCGTATTTTCGTTGTGCCTCTTATATTTTGATTTTTTTTGTATTCTCATCTTTTTGTTTTTCACTCATATTTCCGGGATGTTTTGAATTCTCGTCTTTTTGCTTTCCTCATATTTTTCGTGTTTTTTTGTATTTTCGCGATTTCCCATTCTTGGCTTTTCGTTTTTTTACTTTTGTATTCGATTTTCCTTTATTTTACTTTTATATTTTCGAGTGTTTTGTATGCTCGTGTTTTGTATTTCTTACTTAAATATTTTTGTATTTGCGTCTTTTCGTTATTCCTCCTATATTTTCAGTTTTTTGTATTCTCATGTTTTCGTTTTTTTTTCATTCATATTTTCGGGTTGTTTTGTATTTTCGTCTTTTCGGTCTACTATTTTTTTGTGCTTTTTCTTGTATCCTCTTGTTTCTATATTCTATTTTTTTCGTCTTTTGTGTTCCGGTATTTTACATTTTTCTTTTGTATTCCCTTTTCTTTTGCTTTAACTTTTATATTTTTGGGTTTTTCGTATTTCGCGGTTTGTATTTCTTACTTATACATTTTTGAATTCGCGTCTTTCTCCTCTTTCTTTTATGTTTTCGTTGTTTTTGTATTTCTTACTTCGGGTTGTTTTTATTTTCGTCTTTTAGTCTTTTTACTCTTGTATTATACGTTTTTTTTTAATTCGCTTTTGCATTTGTTTTTATTTCCATACTTTCGGTTTCTTGTATTACCATGTTTTGTATTTCTTATATATTTGTGTATTCGCGTCTTTTCGTTCTTCCCGCTGTATTTCTTATCTTTGTATTTCTTTTTTATATTTTTTGGATTTTTCGTGTTTTTCTTCTCATTTTTTCGTCCTGTTACTCTTGTATTTTACGCTTTTCCTTTGTATGTGCATTTTTAATTTACTTTTATCTTTTCGTTTTTTTCTATTGTCTTTTTATTCTTGTATTTTGCGTTTCTTTATGTATTCGCTTTTTTTTGTTTATATTTTCCGGTTTTTTGTCTTTTCGTGTTTTGTATTTCCTACTTATATACTTTTATCATCGCATCTTTCCGTTCTTCCTTTTATATTCTTGTTTTAGTTTCGTATTTCTAAATTGTGTATTCTCATCTTTTCGTTTGTTTTCATTCATATTTTCGGGACGTTTTGTATTCTCTTTCTTTCGTTTTCCTCTTATATTTTTTGCTTTTTTTATACTCGTTTTATTTGTATTCGCTTTTTCTTTTGTTTTTGCTTCTATTTTCAGGTTTATATATTTTTGTATTCTCAGCCTTTCACTGTTCTTACTTTTATATTTTGATTTTCGTATTTTTTTCCTTCTTTTGTTAATATTTCGTTTTTTCCCGTCTTTTAGATTGTCTCACTCATATCTTCGGGGTGTTTTGTATTTGTCGTTTCTGTTCTCCTCTTACATTTTTCGGGTTTTCTGTATTCTGCTGTTTTTCTATTCTTGTCTTTTCGTTATTTTACTCTTGTATTTTATGTTTTTTCTGTAATCGCTGTTTCTTTTGTTTTACTTTTATATTTTCTGTTTTTTTTGTATTCTCGACTTTTCGTTCCTCCACTTATATTTTCGTTTCTTTTTTGTGTTTTGCTTTCGTATTCTCATCTTTTCGTTTTTTTCCATTCGTATTATCGGGACGTTTTGTATTCTCGTTCTTTCGTTTTCCTCTTATATTTTTCACCTTTTTTGTATTCTGGTTTCTTTTGTATTGGCTTTTTCTTTTGTTTTTATTTGTGTCTTCAAGTTTTTGTATTCTCGTGGCTTTGTATTTCGTACTTTTGTATTCTCAGCTTTTCATTGTTCTTACTTTTATGTTTTGATTTTCGTATTGTTTCTTCTTCTGTCTCTCAAATTTTCTTTTGTATTCTCGCGTTCTTCTATTATCGTCTTTTTACTCTCGTACTTAACTTTTTTTTTGTATTTGTTTTTTGTTATATTTTTACTTATATATTTTGTGTATTCTCGTGTTTTTTTCTTACTTGTATATTTTTTTATTCGCGTCTTTTCGTTTTTCCTTTTGTATCTACTTTCTTTTTGTAATTCTTATTTTTGAATTATCATTTTTCATCATTCGTATTTTTAGTATGTTTTGTATTCTCGTGTTTTCGCTTTTTCTTTTGTTTGTAATTCTATAGTTACGATTTTTGTATTCTCGTGTTTTGTATTTCTTACTTATATATTTTTGTATTCGCGTTTTTTTTCTTTCTCTATACTTTCGTTTTTTTATTTATTACTTATGTATCCTCATCTTTTAATTTTTTCACTCCTATTTTCAGGATGTTTTGTATTCTCGTTCTTTCGTTTTTTTCTTATATCCTTTGGGTTCTTTTTGTATTCTCGTGTTTTTGTACTTGCTTTTCCTTTTGTTTTTACTTACATATTTTGAGGTTTTTGTATTCTCGTGTTTTATATTTCTTACTTATACATTTTTGTATAGGCGTTGTTTTGTTCTTCATCCTATATATATTTTTTTTGTTTTTCCTACTTCTGTATTTTCAACTTTTCGTTTTTCTTATTCACATTTTCGGTGTGTTTTGTATTCTTGTCTTTTTCTTTTTTCTCTTTACTTTCTTCGGATTTTTTTATTCTGATGTTTTTGTAATATCGTCTTTACTCTTGATTTATGACTTTTTTTTGTATTCAAATTTTTTGTTATGTGTGTCTTTCATATTTTCGAGATAAAAACATTGGGTTTCAACAAAAAAGAAAATTCTAAGTGCTTATCCGACTTTCAAGGTAAAAGAAGAAGTAATAGAGGTTAATCAATTTCAAGGGAAAAGCAACAAAGTTTCGGTTGCTTATCTGATTTTTACAATAAAAGTAATTTGAATTTCAAGGCAAAAAAAGAAGGTAGTAGCCGATTATCCTATTTTCAAGGCAAAAAAAGAAGTGATAGAGGTTCATCCGGCTTTTAGGGAAAACCAAGAAAGGTGGGAGTGCGTATGTGATTTTTAAAAAAAAGATCAATTGATTTTCAAGGCGAAAAAGGAAGGTAGTAGGAGATTATCCTATTTTCAGGGCAAAAGGAGAAGTACTAGACGTTCATTCAACTTTCAAGAAAAAACCAAGAAATGTGCGGGTGCTTAAGTGATTTTTAAAAAACATTTGATTTTTAAGGCAAAAAACAAGGTAGTAGGAAATTATCCGATTTTCAAGGCAAAAGAAGAAATAATAGAGGTTCATCCAGCTTTCAAGGAAAAAACCAAGTACGGTGCGAGTGCTTATATGATTTTTAAAAGAAGAATCATTTGATTTTCAAGGCAAAGAAAGATGGTAGTAGCAGATTATCCTATTTTCAAGGCAAAAAAGAAGTGATAGAGGTTCATCCGGCTTTTAGGGAAAACCAAGAAAGGTGGGAGTGCGTATGTGATTTTTAAAAAAAAGAACAATTGATTTTCAAGGCGAGAAAGGAAGGTAGTAGGAGATTATCCTATTTTCAGGGCAAAAGGAGAAGTAATAGACGTTCATCCAACTTTTAAGGAAAAAACCAAGAAATGTGCTTGTGCTTATGTGATTTTAAAAAAAAATTTTGATTTTCAAGGCAAAAAAAGATGGTAGTAGGAGATTATCCTATTTTTAGGGCAAAATGGGAAGTAATAAAAATTTATCCAGCTTTCAAGGAAAAACCAAGAAAGGTGCGCGTGCTTGTCTGATTTTTAAGAAAAATATCATTTGATTTCAAGGCAAAAGAAGAAGGTAGTAGGAGATCATCTTATTTTAAGGCAAAAAGAAGTGATAGAGGTTCATCCGGGTTTTAGGGAAAACCAAGAAAGGTGGGAGTGCGTATGTGATTTTTAAAAAAAAGATCAATTGATTTTCAAGGCGAAAAAGGAAGGTAGTAGGAGATTATCCTATTTTCAGGGCAAAAGGAGAAGTACTAGACGTTCATTCAACTTTCAAGAAAAAACCAAGAAATGTGCGGGTGCTTAAGTGATTTTTAAAAAACATTTGATTTTTAAGGCAAAAAACAAGGTAGTAGGAAATTATCCGATTTTCAAGGCAAAAGAAGAAATAATAGAGGTTCATCCAGCTTTCAAGGAAAAAACCAAGTACGGTGCGAGTGCTTATATGATTTTTAAAAGAAGAATCATTTGATTTTCAAGGCAAAGAAAGATGGTAGTAGCAGATTATCCTATTTTCAAGGCAAAAAAAGAAGTGATAGAGGTTCATCCGGCTTTTAGGGAAAACCAAGAAAGGTGGGAGTGCGTATGTGATTTTTAAAAAAAAGAACAATTGATTTTCAAGGCGAGAAAGGAAGGTAGTAGGAGATTATCCTATTTTCAGGGCAAAAGGAGAAGTAATAGACGTTCATCCAACTTTTAAGGAAAAAACCAAGAAATGTGCTTGTGCTTATGTGATTTTAAAAAAAAATTTTGATTTTCAAGGCAAAAAAAGATGGTAGTAGGAGATTATCCTATTTTTAGGGCAAAATGGGAAGTAATAAAAATTTATCCAGCTTTCAAGGAAAAACCAAGAAAGGTGCGCGTGCTTGTCTGATTTTTAAGAAAAATATCATTTGATTTCAAGGCAAAAGAAGAAGGTAGTAGGAGATCATCTTATTTTTAAGGCAAAAAAAGAAGTGATAGAGGTTCATCCGGCTTTTAGGGAAAACCAAGAAAGGTGGGAGTGCGTATGTGATTTTTAAAAAAAAGATCAATTGATTTTCAAGGCGAAAAAGGAAGGTAGTAGGAGATTATCCTATTTTCAGGGCAAAAGGAGAAGTACTAGACGTTCATTCAACTTTCAAGAAAAAACCAAGAAATGTGCGGGTGCTTAAGTGATTTTTAAAAAACATTTGATTTTTAAGGCAAAAAACAAGGTAGTAGGAAATTATCCGATTTTCAAGGCAAAAGAAGAAATAATAGAGGTTCATCCAGCTTTCAAGGAAAAAACCAAGTACGGTGCGAGTGCTTATATGATTTTTAAAAGAAGAATCATTTGATTTTCAAGGCAAAGAAAGATGGTAGTAGCAGATTATCCTATTTTCAAGGCAAAAAAAGAAGTGATAGAGGTTCATCCGGCTTTTAGGGAAAACCAAGAAAGGTGGGAGTGCGTATGTGATTTTTAAAAAAAAGAACAATTGATTTTCAAGGCGAGAAAGGAAGGTAGTAGGAGATTATCCTATTTTCAGGGCAAAAGGAGAAGTAATAGACGTTCATCCAACTTTTAAGGAAAAAACCAAGAAATGTGCTTGTGCTTATGTGATTTTAAAAAAAAATTTTGATTTTCAAGGCAAAAAAAGATGGTAGTAGGAGATTATCCTATTTTTAGGGCAAAATGGGAAGTAATAAAAATTTATCCAGCTTTCAAGGAAAAACCAAGAAAGGTGCGCGTGCTTGTCTGATTTTTAAGAAAAATATCATTTGATTTCAAGGCAAAAAAGAAGGTAGTAGGAGATCATCTTATTTTCAAGGCAAAAAGAAGTAAATAAATTCATCCAGCTTTTAATTAAAAACCAAGAAAGGTGCGAGTGCTTATGTGATTTTAAAAGAAGAATCATTTGATTTTCAAGGCAAAAAGGAGATGATAGGAGCTTTTCTGATTTTCAAGGTACAAGGACAATTAATAGAAGTTCATCAAGTTTTCAAAGGAAAACCAAGAAAGTTATGGTTGTTTATCTGATTTTTAAAAGAAAAATCATTTCATTTTCCAGGCAAAATAGGAGGTGGTGGGAGTTTATCCGATTTTCAAGACAAAAGTAATAGAAGTTCTTCAAGTTTTCACGGGAAAAATCAAGAAGGTTATGGTTGCTTATTAATTTCTAAATTAAGAATCATTTGATCTTCATGGCCAAAAAGAGGTGGTAGAAGATTATCCGATTTTCAAGGTAAAGGAAGAAGTAATGGAAGTTCATCCAGCTTTCAAGGAAAATCCAAGAAAGGTGCAAGTGCTATCTGATTTAGAAAACATCATTTGATTTTCAAGACAAAAAAGAAGATAGTCCGATTTTGAAGGCAAAGGAAGAAGCAAGAGTAGTTAATCCAGTTTTCAAGAAAGGCGTGGATGCATATCTGATTTTTAAAAGGAAAATCATTTGATTTTCAACGCAAACAAAGAAGATAGTAGAAGATTTTCCTATTTTGAAGGCAAAGGAAGAAGCAATAGGAGTTCATACAGCTTTCAAAAAAGGTGTGAGTGCTTATCAAATGTTTAAAAGAAAAATCATTTGATTTTCAAGGCAAAAAGGAAGATAGTAGGAGATTGTGCGATTTTAAAGGCAAACGAAGAACAGCTTTCAAAGAAAAAATCAAGAACGGTGCGAGTGCTTATCTGATTTATAAAAGAAAAATCATTTGATTTTCAAGGCAAAAAAGAAGATCGGAAAAGAGTCTCCGATTTTGAAGGTGAAAGAAGAACAGCTTTCAAGGAAAACCAAGAAAGGTGCTAGTGCTTATCTGATTTTTAAAAGAAAAAATTGATTTTTAAAGTAAAAAAAAGATAGAAGGAGATTGTCCGATGTTGAAGACAAAGGAAGAACAACTTTCAAGGAAAAAACTAAGAAAGGTGCGAGTGCTTATCTGATTTAAAAAAAATTATTTGATTTTCAAGGCAAAACAAAGGTAGGAGATTGTCCTATATTGACGGCAAAAAAAGAAATAATAGGAGTGCATCCAGCTTTCAAAAAAATGCCAAGACAGGTGTGTGTGCTTATCCGATTTTAAGAGAGAAATCATTTGATCTTCAAGGCAAAAAAAAGATAGTAGGAGATTGTCCGATTTTGAAAGCAAAAGAAGAACAGCTTTCAAGGAAAAACCAAGAAAGGTGTGAGTGCTTATCTGATTTAAAAAAAATCATTTGATCTTCAAGGCATAAAAAGAAGATAGTAGGAGAATGTCCGATTTTGAAAGCAAAAGAAGAACAGTTTTCAAAGAAAAAATCAAGAACGGTGCGAGTGCTTATCTGATTTTAAAAAAATTATTGGATTTTCAAGGCAAAAAAAAGAAGATAGTAGAAGATTGTCCGATTTTTAAGCAAAAGAAAAACAGCTTTCAAGGAAAACCAAGAAAGGCGGGAGTGCTTATCTGATTTTTTAAAAAAAATTGATTTTCAAGGTAAAAAATAGCAGGAGATTGTCCGATGTTGAAGACAAAATAAGAACAACTTTCAAGGAAAAGACAAAGAAAGATGTGAGCGCTTATCTGATTTTTAAAAGAAAAATTTGATTTTCAAGGCAAGAAGAAGATAGTAGACGATTGTCCGATTTTTAAGGCAAAAGAAAAACAGCTTTCAAGGAAAAACCAAGAAAGGTTCTTAAAAAATCATTTGATTTTCAGGCAAAAAGGTTATCGGATTTTTACTTTTATACTTTTGTTTCTTTTTGGTATTGTCGTCCTTTCGATGCTACTGTTTTGCGATTTTCGTATGTTTTGTCCTCGTTTCTTGCTCATTTTTTATTCTTGCGTTTTTGCATTTCTTACTTTTATATTTTTTATTCCGGCTCGGGTTTTTGTATCCTAGTGTTCTTGTATGTTTCATCTTAGTCCTCGTTAATACTTTCTGCCTTGTTTTTTTGTATTCTTGTCTTTGTATTCTCGTGCTTTTGTCTTGTCGGTATTTTCGTAATTTTACAGTATCTGGCTCCGAACAATCCAACCTAACAACATCAAATACAGAACATTTCTCCGTCCCCAACGGCACACGGAAGACAGGTTTACTTTTCGGTCTTACTTTCTTTTTTAAATCGATATTTACAAATATTTGTTCTTTATTAAGATGTCGAATACGAACTAGAAGCCAAAACAAGCCTTTTAAAGTGGGTTGCGGCGGTCAAAAAGGCTTTAAAACCTACAGCAACAAGGCATGTGATAGGTTGTATTTGCTAGCCGAGCGATCTGATTGGTCGCTTCACTGTGACTAGGGTAAATTTTCCTTTCGCCAATCAACCGTAAGCGCCACATAACCTCCACAAATTGGCGCCAATTTTAAAAATCAATTCGTACTTACATGGTAGGATTCAAATACTTCATATTACTGAAATCGGCCACAAATTCCCACACTTTTCAGGATGTATATCGGGTATAAACCCACTTTCCGCATAACTATACTTGCTCGGTTTTAAAAACAAATACAAACTAACACATAACAAACTAACCAAAATAACCTTTCTATACTTCGACCACTTGTTCGCCTGCATTTTCACGAAAAAGAAACACACGCGAGTTGCAAGGGTTGTTTATACGTAAATTCAGGGCGGAACGGTTGTGCGAAGATGTCAATGATCTAAGCGTCGGTACCCGTTTAAAATTCAGTTTCGCTTCTAAATTTAGATAAAGCTGGAGCGTCGACGTTGAGGATGTGTTTATCGGCGTTCGCCCACATGGTAACATGTAAATAAACCTTAAATTATGGGAATTGTGGCGCGTGTATACGCGAGGGTATGCAACCCACGTTACGTTGCTTAATTTAACGTTTGTATTAACCTTGAACGTCTAGTCTGCGTTTAAATTAAACTAAACGCATAGGAAAGGTTTGTTCTGTGAGTGAACGTGAAGCAACTACGGTTTTTGTGGGTCAAGCTCAACGGACGTTGGGTTTAACGCCCTGAAAAAGCATGCTGAAGAGCCTAAGCGTCGTATTTAGAGAAGTGATATTGGTTGCCTATACGCATTTTTACCCATACTTATTTGTTGATTGCTAATAAGCTCTTGGTTTTCTTTCATTGCCACCATCGCTTACGAGCTGCATAAAAATCAACAACGCTTAAACAAATTTGGGATCAAATTGCAGTTCCTGGTCAGTAAAGACACACTTCGTTTCTTTTTTTATAGACGCATGTCCCAAATAATTAGCTTTTGGTGAATTAGTAGCGTTTTAGTACGATTCGTATCGTGATTTCGATGAAAAACTGCAACAGTTATCGAAATTCTTGTAGTTTTTCATCAGAATCACGAATACGAAACGTGCAAAAACACGAAAATGAGAAATTATCGCAGCTTTCGGAAATCTACGTGCAAAAAACCACGATAAAATCAAGGAAACGGGAAATTATCGCATTTTTGACATTTTATGTTTTCGATACGAAACGTGCAAAAACAGAGTAAAATCGCGAGAACGAAAAATTTTCACCGATGTCGATATTTTTTAAGCTGTTGTCATAAATCACGACACGAAACGTGCAAAAACACGATTAAATCACCAAAACGGAAGCGTCGTCATTGTCGATATTTTGCGTTTTTTGGCAAAATCACGACACGAATTGTGCAAAAGCTCGATAAAGTCAAGGAAACGGAAAATTATAGCAAGTTTTGATAATATACGTTAATCCCCACGATACGCGCAAACACACGTTAACATTACGAAAACGAATATTGCCACCAAAAATTACGACTAGAAACGTGCAAAAACACGTTAAAATAAATAAAACGAAAACGTGTCGCATTTTTCGATATTTTACGTTTATCGGCACGAAACGTGCAAGCACAAATTATGCAAAAACTCGATAAAAAATCACGAAAACAAAAATTGTTACAGTTTTCGATACTTTGTACGTTTTTCACCAAAATCACGACACGAAACGTGCAAAAACACGATAAAAATATGAAAACGTGAATCATCGCAGCACTCAATATTTTTTACGTTTTTCACCAAAATCAAGACACGAAACGTGCAAAAACACGATAGAATCGACGAAACGAAAAATTATTGCAATTATCGATATTTTACGTTTATCGGCACGAAACGTGCAAAAACGCGATAAAATCACATAAATAAAAAATGTCACAGTTTTCTATTCCTTTTACGTTTTTCGGCGAGATCACGACGCGTGAATGAAAAAAACACCACAAAATCGTTAAAACGAAACTTTTAGGTAATTGTCGACATTTTGCGTTTTTGGGCAAAATCGCGGCACAAATTGTGCAAAAACTCGATAAATAAAATCACGGAAACTAAGATTGTCAGTTTTCGATACATTTTACGTTTTTCACCAAAATCACGACACGGAGCGTGCAAAATACGATAAAATCACTAAAACTGAAACGTCGTCATTTCTGATATTTTGCGTTTTCGGCAAAATCACGACACAAATTGTGCAAAACTCGATAAAGTCGTAAAAACCAAAAATTGTGTCAATTTTCGATATTTACGTTTTGGTACAAAACGTACAAAAACGCATTAAAATCACAAAAAAAAATTCTCAGTTTTTAGATACTTTTTACGTTTTTCAGCAAAATTTCGACACAAAACGTACAAAAACATGATAAAATCGCTAAAACGGAAGCGTCGTCATTTTCGATATTTTTCGTTTTCGGCAAAATTCGGCACGAATTGTGCAAAAACTCGATAAAATTAAGAAAACGGATAATTATCGCAATTTTCCATTTTTTACATTTATCGACACGAAACGTGCAAAACGCGATAAAATCACGAAAACAAAAATTGCCACATTTTTTGATAGTTTATACGTTTTTCATCAAAATCACGACCCGAAACGTACAAAAACACGATAAAAATCACTAAAACGGAAACATCGTAATTAGATATATTGCGTTTTTCGTCAAAATCACGGCACGAATTGTGCAAAAACTCGATAAAATCGTGAAGACGAAAAATTGACGCAATTTTCGATTTTTTACGTTTTCGGTACGAAACGTGCAACAACACGATAAAAACACGAAAACGGAAAATTTTCACCGTTTTCGATATTTTAAGTTTTTCACATAAATTACGACACGAAACGTGCAAAAACACGATAAAATCACTAAAACGGAAACATTATAAATTTCGATATTTTGCGTTTATCGGCTAAATCACCGCACGATTTGTGCAAGAACTCGATAAAATCGTGAAAACGGGAAACTGTAGCAATTTTCGATATTCTACGTTTTCGGTACGAAACGTGCAAAAACACGATGAAATCGCGAACGCGTACATTTTCACCGTGGTCGATATTTTTTAACTTTTTCACATAAATCACGACACGAAATGTGCAAAAACACCATAAATCCACTAAAACGGAAGCGTCGACATTTTAGAAAATTTGGAGCTTTTCGGCAAAATCATGGCACGAATTGTGTAAAATTCGATAAAATCAAGGAAACGGAAAATTATCGCAAGTTTCGATATTTTTCGTTTATCGGCACGAAACGTGCAAAAACACGATAACATCACGAAAACGAAAATTGCCGCTGTCTTCGATATTTATTACATTTTTCACCACAAATCACAACTAGAAAGGGGCAAAAACACGATAAAATGAATAAAACGGAGTCGCATTTTTCGATATTTTACGTTTATCGGCACGAAACGTGCAAAAACCGCACAAAATCACGAAAACGCAAAATTGTCACAGTTTCGATACTTTTTACGCATTTCACCAAAATCACGATACAAAACGTACAAAAACACGATAAAATCACTAAAACGGAAACGTAATTTTCGATATTTTGAATTTTTCGAGAAAATCGCGCACGACTTGTGCAAAAACTAGATAAAATCGTGAAAACGGAAATTATTGCAATTTACGATATTTTTCGTTTATCGGCACGAAACGTGCAAAAACGCGATAAAATCACGAAAATAAAAATTATCACAGTTTTCGATACTAAAAAGTAAAAACGTTTTTCACCAAACTCACGACACGAAACGTACAAAATCACGATAAAATCGCTAAAACAGAAACGTCGTATTTTTTGATATTTTACGTTTTTCAGCAATTTCACGACACGATAGTGCAAAACTCGATAAAATCGTGAAAATGGATAATTGTCGCAATTTTCGATATTTTACGTTTTCGGTACAAAGCTTGAAAAACACGATAAAATTACGAAAGTGTAAATTTTCACCGTTTTCGATTTTTTTTAAGTTTTTCACGTAAATCACAACACGAAACGTACAAAAACACGATAAAATCACTAAAACCGAAACGTCGTAATTTGAGATATTTTGCGTTTTTCGGCAAAATCACGGCACGAATTGTTTAAAAACTCGATAAAATCAAGGAAACGGAAAATTACCGCAAGTTTCGATATAATTCGCGCGATACGTGCAATAATACGATAACATCACGAAAATGGAAATTGTCAGTGTTCGATATTTATTACGTTTTTCACCAAAAATTACGACTAAAAAAATGTGCAAAAACACGATAAAATGAATAAACGGAAACGTCGCATTTTTCGATAGTTTACGTTTATCGGCACGAAACGTGCAAAACCCGATAAAATCACAAAAACAAAAATATTCACAGTTTTCGATACCTTTTACGTTTTTCATCAAAATCGGTACACGAAACGTGCAAAAACACGATAAAAGTCAAGGAAACGAAAATTATCACAATTTTCGATATTTACGTTAAATCACAATAAAATCACTAAAAAAAACAAAATAAAATCACTAAAACGAAAATTTGTCGTAATTTTCGACATTTTGCGTTCTTTGGCAAAATCACGGCACGAATTGTGCAAAAATTCGATAACATCGAGGAAGGGCAAATTATCCCACTTTTCGATATTTTAAGTTTATCGGCATGAAACGTGCAAAAACGCGATAAAATCACGAAAACCAATATTATCAAATATTTTCACAGTTTTGGATATTTTTACGTTTTTCAGAAAAGTGCAAAAACGCGATAAAACAAGGAAACTGAAAATTATCACGATTTTCGATTTTTACATTTATCGGCACGAAACGTGCAAAAACACAATAAAATCACTAAAACGGAAACGTGTCGCATTTTTCGAAATTTTACGTTTATCAGCACTAAACGTGCAAGCACAAATATGCAAAAACTCGATAAAAAAATTACGAAACAAAACTTGTCACAGTTTTCGATACTTTTTACGTTTTTCACCAAAATCACGACACCAAACGTGCAAAAACACGATAAAAATACGAAAACGTGAATCATCGCAGCACTCAATATTTTTTACGTTTTTCACCAAAATCAAGACACGAAACGTGCAAAAACACGATAAAATCAACGAAACGAAAAATTATTGTAATTATCGATATTTTACATTTATCCGCACGAAATGTGCAAAAACGCGATAAAATCACATAAATAAAAAATGTCACAGTTTTCTATTCCTTTTACGCGACGCGAAAGTGAAAAAACGCCACAAAATCGTTAAAACGGAACTTTTAGGTAATTTTCGACATTTTGCGTTTTTCGGCAAAATCGCGGCACAAATTGTGCAAAAACTCGATAAATAAAATCACGGAAACTAAGATTGTGAGAGTTTTTCGATAAATTTTACGTTTTTCACCAAAATCACGACACGTAGCATGCAAAACACGATGAAATCACGGAAACGTCGTCATTTTCGATATTTTGCGTTTTTCGGCAAAATCACGGCACGAATTGTGCAAAACTTGATAAAGTCGTGAAAACGATAATTGTCTCAATTTTCGATATTTTACGTTTTGGTACGAAACGTACAAAAACGCGATAAAATCACAAAAACAAAAATTCTTACAGTTTTAGATATCTCGTTACGTTTTTCAGCAAAATCTCGACACAAAACGTGCAAAAACACGATAAAATCGCTAAAACGGATGCGTCGACATTGTAGATATTTCGCGATTTTCGGCAAAATCACGGAATGAATTGTGCAAAAACTTGATAAAATCATAAAACGAAAAATTGTTGCAATTTTCCATTTTTTACGTTTATCAACACGAAACGTGCAAAAACGCGATAAAATCACGAAAACAAAAATTGACACATTTTTCGATACTTATACGTTTTTCATCAAAATCACGACACGAAACGTACAAAAACACGATAAATTTGCTAAAAGGAAATTTTTGAAAATTTTCGATATTTACGTTTCTCGGCACGAAACGTGCAAAAACGCGATAAAATTACGAAAATACAAATTGTCAGTTTTCGATACTAAAAAGTAAGAATGTTTCTCGCCAAAATCACGATACGAAACGTACAAAAACACGATAAAATCACCAAAAAAAAATTTGTCGTAATTTTCGACATTTTACGTTTTTCGCCAAAAACACGGCACGAATTCTGCAAAAACTCGATAAAATCAAGGAAACGGAAATTATCGCAATTTTCGATATTTTACCCTTATCGACAGGAAACGTGCAAAAACGGATTTTTTACAAAACACAGTTTTCGATTCTTTGTACGTTTTTTACCAGAATCCGGAAAGAAAACGTACAAAAACAAAATGGAAAGTTGTTGCAAATTTCGATATTTTGCTTTTTCAGTTCACCGTTGTCGATATTTTTTAATTTTTTCACATAAATCACGCCATGAAACGTGCAAAAACACGTAAAATCACGAAAACGGAATATTGTTGTATTTTTCGATACTTTACGTTTATCGGTACGAAACTTGCAAAAACAGAACAAAATCACAAAAACGGAAAATTTTCACCGTTTTCAATATTTTTTAAGTTTTTCACATAAATCACGACACGAAACGATAAAAATACGAAAACATAAATTATCGCAGCACTCAATATTTTTACGTTTTTCACGATAAAGTCACTAAATCGGAAATGTAGTAATTTTCGATACTTTGCGTTTTTTATCAAAATTATGGCAGGAATTGTGCAAAAACTCGGTAAAATCGTGTAAACCAATAATTGTTGCCATTTTCGATATTTTACGTTTTCGCTACGAAACGTGCAAAGACACTAAAAAATCACCAAAAAGGAAGCGTCCCCATTTTCGATATTTTGTGTTTTTCGGCAAAATCACGACTCGAAACGTGCAAAAATACGATAAAATCACGAAAACGGAAACGTCGTAATTATGGATATTTTGCGTTTATCGGCAAAATCACCGCACGGAATGTGCAAGAACTCGATAAAATCGTGGAAACGGAAAATTGTCGCAATTTTCGATATCTTACGTTTTCGGTACGAAACGTGCAAAAACACGATAAAATCAAGGAAACGGAAATTATAGCAAATTTCCATATATTTTACGTTTTTCGGCTCGAAACGTACAAAAACGCGATAAAATCACAAAAACGAAAATTGTCAAAGTTTTCGATACTTTTTACGTTTTACACCAAAATCAGTACACGAAACATTCAAAAAAGCGATAAAATCAAGGAAACGGAAAATTATCACAATTGTCGATATTTTACGTTTATCGGTATGAAACGTGCAAAAACGCAATAAAATCCCAAAAACAAAATTCTTACAGTTTTCGAGACTTTTACTTTTTTCCAAAATCACGTCACGATGCGTGCAAAAACCCGATAAAAATACGAAAACGTAAATTATCGCAGCTTTCAGTATTTTTTACGTTTTTCACAAAAATCACGGCACGAAAAGTGCAAAAACACGATAAAATCACTAAAATGGAAATTTGTCGTAAATATCGACATTTTGCGTTCTTTGGTAAAATCACGGCACGAATTGTGCGAAAATTTCATAAAATCAAGAAAACGGAAATTATGGCAATTTTCGAACGAAACGAGAAACAACTCGATAAAATCACGAAAACAAAAATTGTCAGTTTTCGATAATTTTTACGTACAAAAACACGCTAAATCACTAAAACGGAAGCATCGTACTTTTCGATATCTTGCATTTTTCGGCAAAATTACTGCACAAATAATGCAAAAACTCGATAAATTGAAAAAAATGTAAATTACTGCAATTTTTGATGTTTTAGGTTTATCGGCATGAAACGTGCAAAAACGCGATAAAATCACAAAAACAAAATTATGACAGCTTTCGATACTTTTTTACGTTTTTCACCGAAATCAAGACACAAAACGTACAAAAACAAAATGGAAAATTGTCGCATTATCGATATTTTACGTTTTTGGTACGAAACGTGCAAAAACACGATAAAATCACTAAAACGGAAACGAAACATTCGATATTTAGCATTTTTCGGCGAAATCACGGCACGAATTGTGCAAAAACTCGATAAAATCGTAAAAACGGAAAATTATCTAAATTTTTCGATATTTTACATTTATCGACACACAACGTGCAAAACCACGATAAAATCACAAAAACCAAAATTGTCAGTTTTCGATACTTTTTACGTTGTTCGACAAAATCACGACACGAAACGTGCAAAAACACGATAAAATCACTAACACGAAAGTTTGTCGTAATTTTCAACATTTTGCATTTTTTCGGCAAAATCACGTCACGAATCGTGCAAAAATTCCATAAAATCGAGGAAACGCAAATAATCGCAATCTTCGATATTTTACGTTTATCGGCAAGAAACGTGCAAAAACGAGATAAAATTACGAACGTAAAAATTGTCATAGTTTTCGATATTAAAGAGTAAAAACGTTTTTCATCAAAAACAGACACGAAACGTACAAAAACACGATCAAATCACTAAAAAAGAAATTTGTCGTAATTTTCGACATTTTGCGTTTTTCAGCAAAATCACAGCACAAATTCTGCAAAAACTCGATAAAATCAAGGAAACGGAAATTATCGCAATTTTCGATATTTTACGTTTATCGGCACGAAACGTGCAAAAGCGAAATAAAATCATGCCACAAATTTTTTACCGTTTCCGATATTTTTTTAAATCACGATACGAAACGTACAAAAAGCACGATAAACTCACTAAGACGGAAACGTGGTAATTTTAGATATTTTGCGTTTTTAGGCAAAATCACGGCACCGATTGTGCAAGAACTCGGTAAAATCTTAAAGACGAAAAGTTGTTGCAATTTTCGATATTTTAGGTTTTCGGTCCGAAACGTGCAAAAACACAATAAATTCACTAAAACGGAAGCGTCATCATTTTTGATATTTTGCGTTTTTCGCCAAAATCACGGCACGAAACGTGCAAAAACACGATAAAAACACGAAAACGGAAATGTCGTAATTTTGGATATTTTACGTTTATCGGCAAAATCAACGCACGTATTGTGCAAAAACTCGATAAAATTGTGGAAACGGAGAATTGTCGCAATTTTCGATATTTTACGTTAGTTATGTATCCCCCAATTACATATATATATTGATGTATTGAATCTAATATGAATTATTAGAAATTATTAAGTAAAAGTATAAGTTCAATGCAACATTGTAACACAAGGATAACCCAGAGAGGTTATCGACAGTTCATGAGAACGGAATGCAGCTTTGCATCCGTGAGGGCAGTGATACTGCAGGTGGCAGGTCACAGGCGGTCAACATACCGCAGTTACTTAGAATTAAGTTGTTACATTGTAATAAAGTGTACAATTAAGGAGAAACGCAGACATGAGATCTGCAAGTTCTCACAGCCGTGTGAGGGGCAGGTTATTATAAAAGGCCCGGGAGCTCAATGCCCGGCAGTCAGTCTTCAAACTCCATACTTCGTTGTTTGAGCTACTCAACCGAGTCAGTCTTCGAACTCCATACTTCGTTGTTCAAGCTACTCACTAGTACAATAATTATTTTAGTATTATGTACAAGTTATCTAAATTTTAACTTAATAAAAATTTGTTAAAGTCAAAGTGTTTTTAAAAAACCAGCTCCAAAGGCCCGAACTTTAACTGGCGCAGTCGTAACGGATGTCAAAAGGGCACTGAAAATCCAAAAATCGGAAGATTGGTGACCAAGAATTTTTATTCGAAATTTTGGCAGAACCCAAACCAAGTTGGAGGAAGAACAAGCATCGTCTAAATCCAACAAACAAACCAAGGTGGACAAGATACAGAATCGATCGAACCCACCAAAGAAACAGATGAAATTAATGTAAGTTCATTTCCATAATTTTCTTTCAAACCAAAAATTATAATTGATATATGCTAGTATTATAACTATTGAGTACCATTTATTATTACTGTTTATGAATTGTATTTTTATGAATATTTTCTTGAAAATAATTACAAAGTGAATTATTTTCAAAACGAGACTGTAAAACATTTTATGAGACGAATGTTAAAAGAGATAAAAATTTTTTCTTTAAAAAGCAAATGAAACTTAAAGTTTAAAAGAAATTTTCTTTTAAAATAAATAAGAATTGAATTTAAAAAGAAACCCTTACCATAATTAATAGAACGAACTCAAAATAATCCAAAAATAAACGGGCGCACATTCACTAACACCAAAATAAGAAGCGCGATTCAAACCCACGTTTATAAACCGGTAAACTAACGCGAAATTAATTTCAAAGCTAAAGCTAATTCGAACAAACTGTACAGAACGATTAACTAAACCATTGACCTCTATAATACTGAATAAATCACAGCAAGAACTCTGCAGTAACCTAAAACCGCTGTAATCTAAAACGCCATCCGAAGAAAGCAAGAAGCACCTTTATTACACATTTTAAACCTCAGAGAAAATCGCTTTCAGAACTAAACTTTCAACTTTCAGTACTAAAGCAATTTGCATCATACACGGGATAATAAAAGCGACGCAGTTTCTACATTAATACCTACAATCCATAAAAGCAGCATTATAAGTAATTAAATACATCACGGAATTATAGAAGCGCATGAAAATTACACCACAACACTCTATAAATAATTTGCAGTACAAAATCAGCATTATAAAGTGCAGTAAAACGGTCATCATAAGAAGCTTTAATTAAAACGCTGAAAACCTACATTACGGAGAGATTCAATTACCAACAAGCATTATAATACCAAGAGATCTAAAAATAAATAGACGTAACACTTTATACAAAGTACGGAAAGTAATTCCTATAATTTCTATTAACACCTGTAAGTGCAATTACCTCAACGTACGTGACAAAGATTACATCCTTTAGTATTCAATTTCAACAGTAAAGTACAAAAGTAAGTAACCTCAGGTCATAACTACGCAACTCAGTAAAACCCACGGAAGAGTATTAATTACGAGTTAACCGAACGGAAATAAAACAACGCTAAACGAGAATAAATCCATCCATTTAAGATTCCTTAAGAAGCAAAAACTCAAGATAAATTAAAAGTTGCATAAAAACAATTAATCCAAGACTACGGTAATAAATTCAACGTTATTGAAGATAAATCTCACAATTACATCACCACACTGTGTAATTAAAAATAAATAACAGCAACTACGATTAAAAAAATAACCAGACCAGTCTGAACTTAAAATTAATAAATCAAAACCGAAAATTAACAAATCCTAACTAAAAAATAACGCCGAAAAATAACGAAATAAACCTCAACCTTTACCAAATTTTATCCACCCAATCCAAACTGAAAATTAACAAACCAAAACCAAAGTTAACGTCACAAAAAGCAAAACCAACCCCAATTTTTACAAAATTCGAAATTATTTCATCCAAAAGAAAAACTAATACATCCAAAGCATAATTAACGTTACAAATAGAAAATTAACCCCAATTTTTACAAAATTTGAAATTTCACAACCCAAACGGAAAATTAATAAATCCGAAGCAAAAGTAACAATACAAATAGCGAAATAAACCTTAATTCAAAAAAAAAATTTTTTTTAAATTTTCCAAAAATCGAAAACAACCCTTAACCAACATGAGTAACACAGACTTACGTCTCTATTTAGAGACAATACAGACGTTTGATGGCACGCAGGCCCATCTCTCGAATTTCATTGGAGCATGTGAAATGTTCCTAAAAACCTTTTACAAACCCGGAGATGACGCAAGAAATTCATTGCTTATACGCTTAGTAATAAGTAAACTAGCCGGAAGGGCACTAACCTTAATCGCCAGTAGGGACGACTTATCGGAATGGGACCAGTTTAAACAGCTACTAATTGCATATTTCGGGGACCAACGTAATATAAAATGCCTGGTACGAGACCTAATAAACCTTAGAATGGAACACAATCAATCCCCTACCAATTCGGAATGAAATGCCAAGACGTGAGAAGTTTAATTTTAACAAAATTAAAATCGAAGAACCCGATCAAAACGTTAGACATTTAAAAACAAAAATGTACGACGAAATGGCACTAGACACATACATAAACGCTTTACCAGAACGACTATCGGATAAAATCAGATTCCAACGACCCCAAAATTTAGAAGAAGCTATGAGCCTAGTAATAGAAGAAGAAAATGTAATGTATTACCGCAACAGACTATACAACCCCAACGCGAATAAAAGTTATTCACCAACAAAACTATACAAGCTACAAGACAAACAATCCCTCAACAAAAATTCACACCCTTTAACCCACAAACAAATCAACCGCGAAGTAACAACCCAAGTTTTAACAATACCAATTTTAATAATCAATATAAACATTTTTCAAGACCAACATTCAACCCAACTTTTACGAAACCCGCATTCCAACCGAGATTCAATCAAAACCTAAACCAACAAAGACCAGCATTCAATGCAAACCCTAATAGAAATACACCAATGACTAATACTCATAACAACCCTAACAATTATTACAAACCAACGCCAATGGATACCTCATCTGGTAACACCAGACAAAACACAAAAATAACACATATCCGACCAAACCCTCATCAGAAACGTAATTTTACATCGGAAGAATTATTTCATCAAGAAATAGAAAAATTTGACACTGACCAGAATAATGACATTGAGACACCTACGAACAATGAAACAAACCATGCAGAAACTTACGAACGTGACGAACAATACGAAACTTACGAGGAGTACGACGAAGAAAACTCAAACTCAAATTTTCAAATGGACCAATTCATAACCGACCAAACTTAATAAACTTAAATAACATAAATCACTTAGTATTACCATACATAGAAATACCCCACGCCGAATTCAAACTATTAATCGACACTGGATCATCAAAAACATTAATTAGCCCCAGAACCGTACAAAAACATTATTTAGATTATGTAGAAAGAGAACCATTTAAAATCAAAACAGCCCATCAAACAACACTACACCAATTCGTAGCAAATATACCCTTACCGAGAACATTTAATGTTAAAATGAAACATAAATTTTGTGTATTCGAATTTAACGACAAATATGACGGATTAATCGGAATGGACCTTCTAAGAAAATTAGGAGCCAACATTGACATTAAAAATCGCTTATTAAGGACAAAATACGGAAAAATCCCAATTAAATTTCAAAACACACAAATTGAACAAAAATACACAATAGAACCCCGAACGGAAAGAAAAATAAAAATCCCAGTAAAATCTAACAAAAATTTAGGAATAATAAATCATATGACATTTCAACAAGGAGTAGAAACCCCAACTGCCTTAGTACAAATAAAAGATAACTTTGCAACCACAACAATATTAAATTCAAATGACTATCCCGTAGAATTATCATTGACAGACCCAATTAACGTAGAAGAACTAAATTTTAACGAAATGGAAATAGACGAGAATTTAGAAAATAACTACAACCCAATAGAACATGACGAAATGTTAAGAGAAAATTTAACTAACATCCGCTTCAATACCGATATCAATCAAGAAGAAGAAAGAGCAATTAAGAACTTATGTTTTGAATACCGAGACATATTCCATTGTGAAGGAATACCATTAACATTCACCAACACAGTAAAACATAATATCGAGTTAACAGACAATAAACCAATCTTTACAAAAGCATATAGACTACCTCATGCAAGCCAAGAAGAAGCTGACAGACAAGTAATAGACTTATTAGACCAAGACATAATCCAGCACTCCAATTCACCATGGAGCAGCCCCGTGTTAATAGTACCTAAGAAATTAGACGCAACCGGAAAGAGAAAGTACAGAATGGTAATAGATTATAGAAAGTTAAATGAAAAAACGGTAGATGACAAATATCCACTACCAAATATTACCGAAATTTTAGACAAATTAGGCAAATGCCAATATTTTACAACATTAGACCTAGCATCAGGATACCATCAGGTAGAGATGGAAGAAAAAGACATCAAAAACAGCCTTCAGCACACCTAGAGGACATTACGAATACAAACGAATACCATTCGGATTAAAGAACGCACCCGCTACTTTCCAGAGAGTCATGGACAATATACTACGAGGAATACACAATGAGAAATGCCTTGTATACCTTGACGACATCATAGTTTATTCCACATCATTGGTAGAACACATAGAAAGATTGAAAGAAGTATTTGAAAGACTTAGACAAGCACATTTTAAAGTACAATTAGACAAAAGTGAATTTTACAAAAGAAGTATCATTTTAGGACATGTAATAACACCCCAAGGAGTAATGCCAAATCCAGACAAAACAAATGCAGTTCTAAATTACCCATTGCCAAAAACAAACAAAGAAATTAAAGGATTTCTAGGACTTAGTGGTTACTACCGCAAATTCATTAAAGGTTACGCTCAGATAACCAAACCCCTGACAAACTGTTTAAAAACGGGAAACAAAATTGAACACACCCCAGAATTTATTAAAGCTGTAGACAAAATTAAAAACATATTAACGAATCACCCTGTATTAGAATACTCAGACTTTACAAAACCATTTATACTGACGACAGACGCATCGAATGTAGCATTAGGCGCAGTATTGAGCCAAGGAAAAGTAGGTAGCGATAAAGCCATCAGCTACGCATCCAGAACCCTAAATGAAACCGAACAAAAATATAGTACCATAAAAAAAGAATTATTAGCCATAATTTGGGTAACAAAATATTTTAGACCTTACCTATACGGAAGAAAATTTTACATATATACTGACCATAGACCATTAGTATGGTTATGCAAACTGAAAGAACCAAATTCAAAATTACAAAGATGGAGAATCAGACTCGAAGAGTATGATTACGAAATTATATACAAAAAAGGAATCTATAACAACAACGCAGACGCTTTAAGCAGAATTCAACTCAATGCATTAGAAACGGAATCCATTATAGGAAACGTAGACGAAGCAGAAATAAGGGAAGATCCAGACGAGATCGACACAATACATTCGACACAAAACGAAGAACCAAAAAACGCGATTAAAATCTTAAACGAAGCAATCGATATGAAACCTAACCAATTTATAATAACCGAAGTTTTAAATAACCCCAATCCAGTAAAATATACAAAAGTAGACAAAAAAAAATATATCAAATTCAAATAACTAAAGACGACAACGAGGAACAAATGATTAAAATTTTAAAAGAATACACCCCCGAGAAAAAACGATTTTATTTTTATTTCAACACCGAACATTTATACCAAAGATTTTCAGAATTATACATTAAACTATTCAATAACTCTGGACCTGAACTCATCAGATGTACTAGAAAACTAATAACACTAGACGACCCTGACGAAATAAACGATGTAATTAGAAATCAACACGAAGGAAAAACCAACCATCGTGGAATTAACGAAACAATAAAACAACTCATAAGACGTTATTATTTTAAAGCCATGAAGGACTTGACCACAGATTTCATTAACCAATGCGAATTATGTGACAAAGCGAAATACGATAGGAAACCCACAAAGATACCCTTAATGTTAACCAAAACACCCGACAAACCATTTCAAAAACTACACGCCGATACTCTAGTAGTAGAAGCGCAAAACTATCTAACAATTATAGACGCATTCACAAAAATAGGCCAAGCCATACCAATCACATCCAAAAATAGCATTGACGTGACCCAAGGATTTTTACAATATTTCACATTTTACGGAACACCCGAATCAATAACTTTAGACAATGGTAGCGAATTTAAAAATGAGACAATACAAAATACTTTAGAACTCCACAAAATAAAAATTCATTTCATAACGGAAAACCACCCTGAATCAAACGGACTAATTGAACGATTACATTTAACCCTGTTAGAACAAATTCGATTATTAAGAATAAACTATAAAAAGGAACATATAACCAATTTAATGTCATACGCACTAATCGCCTATAATAACACAATTCACTCATCAACAAATTTTACACCCTTAGAATTAACATAAGGACATTCAGATTCACGAAATCCCTATGACATACACTACAATAAAGAAGTATATCAACAATATGCGAAAGATCACAAACAAAAACTAAAAATAACTTACGACAAGGTAAAAGATAAACTAGAGAACGATAAAAACGTATCACCACAACCCGAAACAAAAATACCGACTCAAATAAATTTTCAATAGGACAAACCGTATACGAGAAAAACTTTCAGAGCAAGCGACATAAGACAGCACCCAGAAATTTAGGACCATTTAAAATTAAGAAAATATCAGATAAAAATATAGCAGTAGTAGACAACGGTAAAATAACAAAGTACATTCATTTAAAAAACCTAAGACACCTTGTAATTTCAGATGGACAATCATCACCCTTACCGTCAACCTACACCCAGGTAGAACGGACAACCCAATAATATAAATAAAAAACAACCCCGGTATACTACCAAGTAAATTAGGCAGTATGCAAAACCCAATTAACATTTTAAAAATTAAATACCCTACACTCTAGCATTATTGAACCAACCGATTTATTAAACGAATTAATAAAAATTAGATCACTTATAATTAACAGTAAATTACCCTTTGATGTAACCGAATCGAACATTCTAATATTTGAAAAGATAGCTATAGTAAAAGGCTACATTAAGAATAACGAAACAATATTTTTGATAGAAATCTATATAGTAGAAAGTAACAGTTATCATTATTATCATTTATTTACTTTTCCAACAAAGGTTACTAGCACATACCAAGTAATCATACCCAAAACCAAATTCCTATCCCTAAATGAACTGAGATATGGTTATACAAACGAAAAATGTACTGAAGTAACACCAAACCAATATTTATGTCAATCGATGACGACAACAACCATTCAAGAAGACAGTCCTTGTGAAGTACAACTATTAAAATTCTCAAATCATTACGAAAACTGTGAAACTAAACAAGTGCAAATAACTAATATGAAAATTCAAAAAGTTACAGATAACAAATGGATAGCCATTTTCCCAACAGAAGTAATAGCAACCATCCACTGCAACCAAGATGAAAATAACCAAGCATTAATCGGAAGCAAACTAATTACCCTCAAAGAAGATTGTTATGTGAAATTGAAAGATGAAGTTATCAGAGTTTATCAAGATCCCATAGCAACAAAGAAACTTGCAAACCTACCGGAACTACAATTCAAGATACAACAAGAAGACGAAGAAATAATTAAGAAACCCATGAAGCTAGAGCATCTAGACTTAGACGATCTCAACCACGCCGTGAAATTAGTGGAAAGTTATAAAGAACAATTAAGTGAACTCAAAACGCCAAAGTTACATTATAACAATATAAGTGTTTGGACAATTGTATTAACCATTTTAATAATTTTTGTAATCATGTATGTATTATACAAAATGTACCTTAGATATAAGAATGAAGGAAACAGTTCTAGATATAAGGAAACAAAGAGAAAAAAGGAAACAATAAGTATACCCTTAGAAACAATGAATTTTAAATAATGAATTTTATGTATCTAAAAATTAAGAAAAACCTTAATTTTTCATTTACGGTGGGAGGAGTTATGTATCCCCCAATTACCTATATATATTGATGTATTGAATCTAATAAGAATTATTAGAAATTATTAAGTAAAAGTATAAGTTCAATGCAACATTGTAACACAAGGATAACCCAGAGAGGTTATCGACAGTTCATGAGAACGGAATGCAGCTTTGCATCCGTGAGGGCAGTGATACTGCAGGTGGCAGGTCACAGGCGGTCAACATACCGCAGTTACTTAGAATTAAGTTGTTACATTGTAATAAAGTGTACAATAAAGAGAAACGCAGACATGAGATCTGCAAGTTCTCACAGCCGTGTGAGGGGCAGGTTATTATAAAAGGCCCGGGAGCTCAATGCCCGGCAGTCAGTCTTCAAACTCCATACTTCGTTGTTTGAGCTACTCAACCGAGTCAGTCTTCGAACTCCATACTTCGTTGTTCAAGCTACTCACTAGTACAATAATTATTTTAGTATTATGTACAAGTTATCTAAATTTTAACTTAATAAAAATTTGTTAAAGTCAAAGTGTTTTTAAAAAACCAGCTCCAAAGGCCCGAACTTTAACTCGTTTATCGGCACGTACCGTGCAAAAACACGATAAAATCACAAAAACTTAAAATTTTCACGGTTTTCAATATTTTTAAGTTTTTCACATAAATCACGTCACGAAACGTGCAAAAACACGATAAAATCTCTAAAAGGGAGACTTGTCGTAACTTTCAATATTTTGCATTTTTCGGCAAAGTCACGACACGATAGTGCAAAAACACTATTAAATCACGAAAACGGTAACGTGTAATTTTATATATATTGCGTTTTTCGGCAAAATCACGGTTCCGAATTGTGCAAGAAATTGATAAAATCGTGAAAACGGAAAATTATCGCAAGTTAAGTTTTTCGGCAAAATCACGATACGAAACGTGCAATAACACAATAAAATCAAGAAAATGGGAAATTGTTGCAGCTTTCCATATTTTACGTTTCTTGGCAGGTGCCGTGCAAAAACATTATAAAATCTCGAAAGCCTAAAATGTCGCTTTTCGTTATTTTGCGTTTGCGGCAAACTCAAGAAACGAAACGTGTAAAAACACGATAAAATCACGAAAATCGGAAATAGTCGCAGTTTTCGATATTTTGCGTTTTTCAACAAAATCACGGCATGAAACGTGCAAAAACACGATAAAGTCAAGGAAGCGGAAGATTATAGCAATTTTCGATATTTTACGTTTATCGGCACAAAACGTGCAAAAAACGCGATAAAATCACGAAAACAAAAATTATCACCGTTTTTGGTATTGTTTACGTTTTTCAGCAAAATCACGACCTGAGACGTACAAAACAGATTAAAATCGATAAAACAGAAACTTGTCGTAATTTTCGATATTTTACGTTTTCCAACAAAATCACGACACAAAACGTGTAAACAGTATATAAAGTCACAAACGGAAAATGCTACAATTTTCGATATTGCACGTTTATCGTGTACGAAACGTCATGAACTCGATGTAATTGACGATACGAAAATCGTTACAGTTTTGTATTTTTGATTTCTTAGCAAAATCGTTGTTCAAGCGTGCAAACACTATAAAATCACTAGAACGAAAATTATTTTGATATTATGTAAAGTTATCTAAATTTGTAACTTTAATACAAATGTTGTTGCACGATTAGTGTCAAAGTGTTTTGAAAAACGTAAACATGTCAAAAGGCAAATCCGAACTTTAACTGATTTATGCGTTTGCACGTTTAGCGCGATTTTGCAGAAACACGATAAAATCACAAAACTTAAAATTTTCACGGTTTTCATATTTTAAGTTTTTCACATAAATCACGTCACGAAACGTGCAAAACACGATAAAATCATTAAAAGGGAGAATTGTTCGTCTTTCAATATTTTCGCATTTTGGCAAGTCGCCGAATGCAAAACACTATTAAATCGACTGAAAATCGTGTAATTTTATATATATTGCGTTTTCGGCAAAATCACAGGTTCGAAACGTGTAAAAACTTGATAAAATCACGAAAATCGGAAATAGTTTTCGATATTTTACGTTTTCGGCAAAATCACGACACGAAACGTGCAAAACACAATAAAATCAAGAAAATGGGAAATTGTTGCAGCTTTCCATATTTTACGTTTCTTGGCAGGTGCCGTGCAAAACATTATAAAATCTCGAAAGCCTAAAATGTCGCTTTTCGTTATTTTGCGTTTGCGGCAAACTCAAGAAACGAAACGTGTAAAACACGATAAAATCACGAAAATCGGAAATAGTCGCAGTTTTCGATATTTTGCGTTTTCAACAAAATCACGGCATGAAACGTGCAAAACACGATAAAGTCAAGGAAGCGGAAGATTATAGCAATTTTCGATATTTTACGTTTATCGGCACAAAACGTGCCAAATTGCGATAAAATCACGAAAACAAAAATTATCACCGTTTTGGTATTGTTTACGTTTTTCAGCAAAATCACGACCTGAGACGTACAAAACAGATTAAAATCGATAAAACAGAAACTTGTCGTAATTTTCGATATTTTGCGTTTTTCAACAAAATCACGGCACAAAACGTGTAAACAGTCAATAAATTTTCGATATATGACGTTTATCGGTACGAAACGTGCAAGAACACGATGTAATTACGAATACGGAAAATCGTTACAGTTTTTGTTATTTTTTGGATTTCTTAGCAAAATCGGGACTCAAGACGTGCAAAAACACTATAAAATCACAGAAGCGCAAAATGTCGCATTTTTTGATATTTTTATATTGTGTTTTCGTGACTTTATCGTGTTTTTGCACGATTAGTGTCGTGATTTTGATGAAAAACGTAAACAATGTCGAAAAGTATAAAATCTTACAATTTAATGATTTTTGCATGTTTTGCACGTTTAGTTTCGCGATTTTGCCGATAAACGTAAAATACTGAAAATTACGAACATTTTCCGTTTCCTTGATTTATACTGTTCTTGCACGTTTCGTGTCGTGTTTTTGACAAAAAACGTATAATATTAAAAACTGAGAGAATTTTCCGTTTTCTAGATTTTGTCGCATTTTTGCACGTTTCGCGACATGATTTTGCTGAAAATCTTAAAAAATATTGTCGCTTTTCAAAAAAAATCACAAAGCGAAACGTGTAAAAACTTGATAAAGTCACGAAATGTCAATGTTTTTGATATTTTACGATTTTCGGCAAAATAACGACACGAAACGTGCAAAAACACAATAAAATCAAGAAAATGGGAAATTGTTGCAGCTTTCCATATTTTACGTTTCTTGGCAGGTGCCGTGCAAAAACATTATAAAATCTCGAAAGCCTAAAATGTCGCTTTTCGTTATTTTGCGTTTGCGGCAAACTCAAGAAACGAAACGTGTAAAAACACGATAAAATCACGAAAATCGGAAATAGTCGCAGTTTTCGATATTTTGCGTTTTTCAACAAAATCACGGCATGAAACGTGCAAAAACACGATAAAGTCAAGGAAGCGGAAGATTATAGCAATTTTCGATATTTTACGTTTATCGGCACAAAACGTGCCAAATTGCGATAAAATCACGAAAACAAAAATTATCACCGTTTTTGGTATTGTTTACGTTTTTCAGCAAAATCACGACCTGAGACGTACAAAAACAGATTAAAATCGATAAAACAGAAACTTGTCGTAATTTTCGATATTTTGCGTTTTTCAACAAAATCACGGCACAAAACGTGTAAACAGTCAATAAATTTTCGATATATGACGTTTATCGGTACGAAACGTGCAAGAACACGATGTAATTACGAATACGGAAAATCGTTACAGTTTTTGTTATTTTTTGGATTTCTTAGCAAAATCGGGACTCAAGACGTGCAAAAACACTATAAAATCACAGAAGCGCAAAATGTCGCATTTTTTGATATTTTTATATTGTGTTTTCGTGACTTTATCGTGTTTTTGCACGATTAGTGTCGTGATTTTGATGAAAAACGTAAACAATGTCGAAAAGTATAAAAATCTTACAATTTAATGATTTTTGCATGTTTTTGCACGTTTAGTTTCGCGATTTTGCCGATAAACGTAAAATACTGAAAATTACGAACATTTTCCGTTTCCTTGATTTATACTGTTCTTGCACGTTTCGTGTCGTGTTTTTGACAAAAAACGTATAATATTAAAAACTGAGAGAATTTTCCGTTTTCTAGATTTTGTCGCATTTTTGCACGTTTCGCGACATGATTTTGCTGAAAATCTTAAAAAATATTGTCGCTTTTCAAAAAAAATCACAAAGCGAAACGTGTAAAAACTTGATAAAGTCACGAAATGTCAATGTTTTTGATATTTTACGATTTTCGGCAAAATAACGACACGAAACGTGCAAAAACACAATAAAATCAAGAAAATGGGAAATTGTTGCAGCTTTCCATATTTTACGTTTCTTGGCAGGTGCCGTGCAAAAACATAAAATCTCGAAAGCCTAAAATGTCGCTTTTCGTTATTTTGCGTTTGCGGCAAACTCAAGAAACGAAACGTGTAAAAACACGATAAAATCACGAAAATCGGAAATAGTCGCAGTTTTCGATATTTTGCGTTTTTCAACAAAATCACGGCATGAAACGTGCAAAAACACGATAAAGTCAAGGAAGCGGAAGATTATAGCAATTTTCGATATTTTACGTTTATCGGCACAAAACGTGCAAAAACGCGATAAAATCACGAAAACAAAAATTATCACCGTTTTTGGTATTGTTTACGTTTTTCAGCAAAATCACGACCTGAGACGTACAAAAACAGATTAAAATCGATAAAACAGAAACTTGTCGTAATTTTCGATATTTTGCGTTTTTCAACAAAATCACGGCACAAAACGTGTAAACAGTCAATAAAGTCACTAAAACGGAAAATTGTTACAATTTTCGATATATGACGTTTATCGGTACGAAACGTGCAAGAACACGATGTAATTACGAATACGGAAAATCGTTACAGTTTTTGTTATTTTTTGGATTTCTTAGCAAAATCGGGACTCAAGACGTGCAAAAACACTATAAAATCACAGAAGCGCAAAATGTCGCATTTTTTGATATTTTTATATTGTGTTTTCGTGACTTTATCGTGTTTTTGCACGATTAGTGTCGTGATTTTGATGAAAAACGTAAACAATGTCGAAAAGTATAAAAATCTTACAATTTAATGATTTTTGCATGTTTTTGCACGTTTAGTTTCGCGATTTTGCCGATAAACGTAAAATACTGAAAATTACGAACATTTTCCGTTTCCTTGATTTATACTGTTCTTGCACGTTTCGTGTCGTGTTTTTGACAAAAAACGTATAATATTAAAAACTGAGAGAATTTTCCGTTTTCTAGATTTTGTCGCATTTTTGCACGTTTCGCGACATGATTTTGCTGAAAATCTTAAAAAATATTGTCGCTTTTCAAAAAAAATCACAAAGCGAAACGTGTAAAAACTTGATAAAGTCACGAAATGTCAATGTTTTTGATATTTTACGATTTTCGGCAAAATAACGACACGAAACGTGCAAAAACACAATAAAATCAAGAAAATGGGAAATTGTTGCAGCTTTCCATATTTTACGTTTCTTGGCAGGTGCCGTGCAAAAACATTATAAAATCTCGAAAGCCTAAAAATGTCGCTTTTCGTTATTTTGCGTTTGCGGCAAACTCAAGAAACGAAACGTGCAAAAACATGATAAAATCACGAAATTCGGAAATAGTCGCAGTTTTCGATATTTCGATATTTTGCGTTTTTCAACAAAATCACTGCACGAAACGTGCAAAAACACGATAAAGACAAGGAAGCGGAAGATTATAGCAATATTCGACATTTTACGTTTATCGGCACAAAACGTGCAAAAACGCGATAAAATCACGAAAACAAAAATTATCACCGTTTTTGGTATTGTTTACGTTTTTCAGCAAAATCACGACCTGAGACGTACAAAAACAGATTAAAATCGATAAAACAGAAACTTGTCGTAATTTTCGATATTTTGCGTTTTTCAACAAAATCACGGCACAAAACGTGTAAACAGTCAATAAAGTCACTAAAACGGAAAATTGTCGCAATTTTCAATATATGACGTTTATCGGTACGAAACGTGCAAGAACTCTTATGTTTTAAAAACGCGATAATTCTTACAATTAAAGAGTCGATAGAACAGTTTACGAAGTACGTCGATAAATACAGTTACAAAGTCGGTAATACAGTTTAAGAGTTCATAAATACATCGCGCAAGCGCAATGAGTAAAGCGGGCGACGCCCCTGGCGGATGGCAACGACAACCTTATTACAGATTCCGCGCAGCCAATTATCAATGACGTCACCAATGCACAAAATTATATTGCGCCATAATCGGAAAATTTACATACATATACGATAATAGATAATACAGAATTTACTCACATGATAGGTCCAGATTTCCACGAGGTTCGCCTATCATCCTGCACGATGGATAAAGATGGTGGCTGCACGTCCCTAAGGCTGCATGCTAGCCCTCTTACAAGAAACGGCAATTAACGGGGGTACGTCTTACGCACATTCAGATCGCTTGGACTCGATCTCAGGGCTCCACTCCAGCGTGGAATGCGGTTCTGCCTACGGCTCAAATTGTCACCTATGTAGGGAATAGATAAGGAAACATGGTAAGGGTGACAAACAAAGATAATTAGGTAGGATATCTACATAGGTAAAGGTAAGCACGATACGATACCTCAAGCGTCCACTCCACTCGAAGAACCAAGGCAAACAGCCACGTTTAAGAGCGTCACGGAAACTAGTCCCCACTCTTTGTCTTTTTCACGTCGGCGCGAAGTTATTCGTCCAACCCTCTAGCGTCGCGCATTCTGCGCAAACTCACTATGACATAACGGAAGTACACGCCTAGTCTATTAAAATTCCGCGCACCGCGTCTTTTGAAATTATGGCGCGAAACCTCCGTACATCAAACTTAACCTAAACATGTTTATGGGCCACTTTGGCACGTAACAGAACACGATGTAATCACGAATACGGAAAATCGTTACAGTTTTTGTTATTTTTTGGATTTCTCAGCAAAATCGGGACTCCAGACGTGCAAAAACACTATAAAATCACGGAAACGCAAAATGTCGCATTTATCGAAAACTGACAATTTTTTGTTTTCGTGACTTTATGGTGTTTTTGCACGATTAGTGTCGTGATTTTGATGAAAAACGTAAACAATATCGAAAAGTATAAAAATCTTACAATTTAATGATTTTAGCATGTTTTTGCACGTTTAATTTCGCGATTTTGCCGATAAACGTAAAATACTGAAAATTACGAACATTTTCCGTTTCCTTGATTTATACTGTTCTTGCACGTTTCGTGTCGTGACTTTGCCAAAAAAACGTATAATATTAAAAACTGTGAGAATTTTCCGTTTTCTAGATTTTGTCGCATTTTTGCACGTTTCGCGACATGATTTTGCTGAAAAACTTTAAAAAATATTGTCGCTTTTCAAAAACGAAACGTGTAAAAACTTGATAAAATCACGAAATGTCAAAGTTTTCGATATTTTACGATTTTCAGCAAAATAACGACACGAAACGTACAAAAATACAATAAAATCAGAAACATGGAAAATTGTTGCAACTGTCCATGTATTATGCTTTTCGGCAGGAAACCTGCAAAAACATGATAAATTCACGAAAACCGAAAATTGTCGGTTTTCGATATGTTGCGTTTTCGGCAAACTCAAGAAACGAAACCTGCAAAAACACGATAAAATCACGAAAACGGGAAATAGTCGCAGGTTCAATATTTTGCGTTTTCGGCAAAATTACGAGACAAAACCTGTAAATATGCGATAAAATCAAGAAAACGAAAAATTTTTCGCAGTTTTCAATATTTTACACTTTTTCCATGATACAAAACGTACAAAAAAGCAATAAATATACGAAAGCAATAAATTGTTGCAGATTTCAATAGTTTTCTATGTTATTCGGCAAAATAACTGCACGAAACATGCAGAAACGCGATAAAATTACTAAAACAGAATTTTTTTGCCCCAGTTTTCAATATCTTACGATTTTCGGCAAAATTATGACACGAAACGTGCAAAATCAAGATAAATTTGCGAAAACGGAAAATTGTCGCAGTTTTTGTTATTTGTTAATATTCCTTGGCGAAATCACAGCACGACGCGTGCAAAAATGCGATTAAATTCCAAAAACGGAATTTTTTGTTGCAGTTTTAAGTATCTTAAGTTTTCGGCAAAATTACGACACGAAAAGTGTAAAAGCACAAAAGAATCACAAAAAAACGGAAAATTTCCACAGTTTCCGATATTTTACGTTTATCGGCAAAATAACGATAAATCCACTAAATCGGAAATTGTTACAGCTTTCGATATTTTTTTACGATTTTCAGCAGAATATTGACACGAAACGTGCAAAAAACACAAAAATTACAAAAACCGAAAATTGTCGCGTTTTCGATATTTTACGTTTTTGGCAAAATCACGACACGAAACGTGCAAAACCGCAATAAGACAAAATAATTTCAATTTTCGATATTTTACGTTTTTGGCAAAATCACGACACGAAACGCAAAACCGCGATAAAACAAAATAATTTCAATTTTCGATATTTTACGTTTTTCGGCAAAATCACGACACGAAACGTGCAAAAACATAGTAAACCTTATGAAAACACAAAATTATGGCGATTTTTGATATTTCTTACGCTTTACAGCAAAATTATGAGCCGAAACGTGCAAAAACGCAATAAAAATTAAAAACCAGGAAACGTGCAAAAACATCATAAAATCACGAAAACCAAAAATTGTCGGTTTTCGATATTTTGCGTTTTCGGGACAATTCAAGGAACGAAACGTGCAAAAATACGATGAAATTACGAAAACGGAAAATAGCCTCAGTTTTGGATATTTTGGGTTTTCGGCAAAATCACGACACCAAACGTGCAAAAGCGCGATAAAACCACGAAAACGGAAAATTTTGTCAGTTTTTGATATTTTACATTTTACGGCAAAACCATGCCATGAAACGTGCAAAAAAGCCATAAATTTACGAAAACAGAAAATTGTTGCAGTTTTCGATATTTTTTTACGTTTTTTGGCAAAATCACAGCACGAAACTTGAAAAAACGCGATAACATTACGAAAACAGAAAATTCACGTAATTTTCGATATTTTTTTACGTTTTTCACGAAACGTTCAAAAATGCGATAAAATTACGAAAACGGAATTTTTTATCGTAGTTTTCGTTATCTTAGGGTTTTAGGCGTAGTTACGCACGAAACGTGCAGAGACGCCATAAATTTACGAAAACGCAAAATTGTTGCAGTTTTTGATATTGTACGTTTTGCTGCAAGATCACAATACGAAACGTGCAAAAACACGAAAATTGCGAAGATGGAAAGTTGTTGCAATTTCCGATAGTTTTTACATTTTTCTGCAAAATTACGGTACGAAACGAGCAAAGACGCGATAAAATCACGAAGACGGAAGATTGTTGCAACACGAAACGTGAAAAAACGCGATAAAATCACTAAAGTGTAAAATAGTTTCAGTTTAGAAACATTTTTTTATATTTTTTAGCAAAATACCGACCAGAAACGAGCAAAACTCGATAAAATCACGGAAACACAAAATTGCCGTAGTTTCGACATTTTTGGGTTTTTTTAGTAAAATCACGACACGAAACGTGCAAAAACACAATTAAATAATGAAAACTGAAAATTGTTGCAGTTATCGATGCTTGAGGTTTTTCAGCAAAACGTGCAAAATCACGACTCGAAACGTGCAAAAACACAATAAAATGACAAAAACGGACCATTGACGTATTTTCCATATTTTTTACGTTTTGCGGCAAAATCACGACATAAAACGTGCAAATTGTTATGACCCGAAACGTGCAAAAACGCAATAGAATTTTTAAAGAAACGTAAAATTGTCGCAGTTTTGATATTTTACGATTGTCGTTAAAATCACAATACAAAACGTGCAAAAACGCGATAAAAATATTAAAACGGCAAATTACCGCAGTTTTCGACATTTTTTACGTTCTTCAGCAAAATCACGACTCTAAACGTGCAAAAATAAGATAAAATCGCTAAAACAGAAACTCGTCGTAATTTTCGACATTTTGCATTTTTCCGTAAAATCTGGGCACGAATCGTGCAAAAACTCAATAAAATCACGAAAACAGAAGATTATCGCAATTTTCGACATTCTACGTTTTCGGTACGAAACGTCCAGAAACACAATAAAATCACAAAAACGGAAAATTTTGACCATTTTCGATATATTTTAAGTTTTTCAGCAAGATCACGTCACGAAATGCAAAAAACGCGACAAATTCACTAAAACGGAAATTTATCGTAATTTTCGACACTGCGTTTTTCGGCAAAAACACGGCACGAATTGTTCAAAAACTCGATAAAATCAAGAAAAACGAAATTATCGCAATTTTCAATATTTTACATTTATCGGCACGAAATGTGCAAGAACGCGATATAATCCCAATAATAAAAATTGTCACAGTTTTCGATTCTTTTTACGTTTTTCACCAAAATCACGACACAAAACGTACAAAAGCACGATAAAATCGCTAAAAGGGAAACTTGTAATTTTCGTTATTTTGCATTTTTCGGCAAAATCACGTCACGAAACGTGCAAAAATAAGATAAAATCGCGATAACGGAATATTGTCACAGTTTTCGATATTTCTTTACGTTCTTCAGTACAATCACGACTACAAACGTGCAAAAACAAAATAAAATTCCTAAAACGGAAAATTGTAATTTTCGATATTTTGCGTTCTTTAGCAAAATCACGACACGAAACGTGCAAAAGCTCAATAAAATCATGAAAACGGAAAATTATCAGCGTTTTCGATATCTTTAAATTTTTCACATAGATCACGACACGAAACGTGCAAAAACACGATAAAGTCACTAAAACAGAAACGTCGTAATTTTCGATATTTTGCAAAAACTCGATAAAGTCGTGGAAATGAAAATTTGTCGCAGTTTTCGATATTTTACGTTTTCGGTACGAAACTCGCAAAAACACGATAAAATCACGAAAACGGAAAATTTTCACCGTCGTCGATAGTTTTTCACATAAAGTATGACACGAAATGTGCAAAAACACGTTAAAATCGCTAAAACGGAAACGTCACAGTTTTCGATATATTTTGCGTTTTTCAGCAAATCACGGCACGAAAATGCAAAAACGCGACAAAATCGCTAAAACGGAAATTTGTCGTAATTTTCGGCATTTTGCGTTTTTGGCAAAATCACGGTACGAATTGTGCAAAATCTCGATAAAATCAAGGAAACAGAAATTAAAGCAATATTCGATATTTTACATTTATCAGCACGAAACGTGCAAAAACGCGATTAACTCATAAAAACAAAAATTCTCAGTTTTTGATACTTTTTACGTTCTTCACCAAAATCACGTACATAAAGTCGATAAAATCGGTAAAACGGAAACGTCGTAATTTTCGATATTTTGTGTTTTACGACAAACTCCCGGCACAAATTGTGTAAAAACTCGATACAATCGTAAACACGGAGAATTGTCACAATTTTCGATATTTTACGTTTATTGTCACGAAATGTGCAAAATCGCGATAAAATCACAAACAAAAAATGTCACAGTTTTCGATACTTTTCACCAAAATCACAAAAAAAAACTCGATAAAATTAAAGAAACGGAAATTATCGCAATTTTCGATATTGTACGTTTATCGGCACGAATCGTGCAAAAACGCGATAAAATCAAGAAAACAAAAATTATCACAGTTTTCGATGCTTTTTTGCTTTTCACCAAAATCACACGAAACGTACAAAAACTCGATAAAATCAAAGAAACGGAAATTATCGCAATTTTTGATATTTTATGTTTATCGACACGCAACGTGCAAAAACGCGATAAAATCAAGAAAACAAAAATTATCACAGTTTTCGATGCTTTTTCGCTTTTCACCAAACTCACACGAAACGTACAAAAACTCGATAAAATTAAAAAAACGGAAATTATCGCAATTTTCGATATTTTATGTTTATCGACACGCAACGTGCAAAAACGCGATAAAATCAAGAAAACAAAAATTATCACAGTTTTCGATGCTTTTTCTCTTTTCAGCAAAATCACACAAAACGTACAAAAACTCGATAAAATCAAAGAAACGGAAATTATCGCAATTTTCGATATTTTATGTTTATCAGCATAAAACGTGGGAAAACGCGAAAAATCACAAAAATAAAAATTGTCACAGTTTTCGATACCAAAAATTAAAAACGTTTCTCACCAAAATCACGATACGAAACGTACAAAACACGATAAAATCACAAAACGCAATATTTTTAGCGTTTTCGATATTTTTAAATTTTTTAAGGAAATTTGTCGTAATTTTCGACAATTTGCGTTTTTCGAAAAAATCACGGCACGAATTGTGCAAAAACTCGATAAAATCAAGCAAACGAAAATTATCGCAATTTTTGATATTTTACGTTTATCGGCACGAAACGTGCAAAAGCGCGATAACATCACGAAAACAAAAATTATCACAGTTTTCGATACTTTTTACGTTTTTTACCAAATTCACGGCACGAAAGCGCAAAAACGCGATAAAATCAAAGAAACGGAAAATTATTGCAATTTTCGATTTTTTTACGTTTATTTGCACATTTTTTCCGAAAAACGTGCACCAAAAAATTCCGTTTTTTGAATTTTATCGCGGTTTTGCACGTTTCGTTCCGTAATTTTGTCAAAAAACGTAAAAAAAACAAATGCGAGAATTTTTTGTTTTTGTGGTTTTATCGCGTTTCTGCACGTTTCGTATCGTGATTTTCTTGAATAATTTTTAAAAAATCAAAAACCGCCACAATCGTCCGCTTTCGTAATTTTGTCGTATTTTTACACGTTTCCCGTCGTGATTTTGCCAAAAAAAAACGTAGAAAAATATCCAAAACTGTAACATTTTATGTTTTTGTGAATTTATTGTTTTTTTGTACGTTTCGGGGCATGATTTTGCCGTTAAACGTAAAATATCGAAAACTGCAAAAATTTTCCGTGTCTATTATTTTATCGCGCTTTTATACGTTTGGTGACATGATTTTGTCCAAAAACGTAAAATATCGAAAACGCGACAATTTTCCATTTTTGTGATTTTTGTTTTTTTTTGCACGTTTCGTGTCAAGATTTTGCTGAAAAATGTAAAGAAATATCGAAAGCTGCAACAATTTTCCGATTTAGTGAATTTATCGTGCTGTTGCACGTTGCATGTTGTTATTTTGCCGAAATACGTAAAATATTGAAAATTGCGACAATTGACTGCTATCGTGATATTATCGCGTCTTTGCACGTTTCGTGTCATAATTTTGCTGAAAAACGTAAGATACCGAAAACTGCAAAAAAAATTTCGTTTTCGTAATTTTATCGCGTCTTTGCACGTTTCGTGCCATGAATTTGTCGAAAAACGTAAAAAAATATCAAAAAATTCCATCATTTTCAGCTTTCGTTAATTTTTGATTTTTTACACTTTTCGTGTCATGGAAAAATGTAAAATATTGAAAACTGCACGGATTTCCGTTTTCGTGATTTTATCGCGCTTTTGCACGTTTCGTGTTGTGATTTTTCTGAAAACGCAAAATAACTAATACTGCGACTGTTTTACGTTTTCGAGATTTCAACGTGTTTTGCACGTTACCTGCCGAGAAACGTAAAATATCGAAAGCTGCAACAATTTTCCATTTTCTTAATTTTATCGTGTTTTTGCACGTTTCGTGTCGTGTATTTGCCGAAAAAAGTAAAATATCGAAAATTGCGAAAATTTTCCGTTTTCGTAATTTTATCGCAAATTTGCACATTTTGTCTCGCGAGTTTAGCGAAAACGCATATTGATAACTGTGACTATTTTCCGTTTTCGTGATTCCATCGCATTTTCACGTTTCGTTTCTTGACTTTGCCAAAAACGGCAAAATATCGAACACCGACCATTTTCGGTTTTCGTGATTTTATCATGTTTTTGCACGTTTCATGCCGAAAAACATTAAATTTGGAAAGCTGCAACAATTTCTTATTTTTTTTTTATTTTATTGTGTTATTGCACTTTTCGTATTGGAATTTTGCCCTAAAACGTAAAATATCGAAAACTGATATTTCGTGATTTTATCGTGTTTTTGCACATTTTGTTTGATTTTGCCACAAAACGAATAGTATCGGAAATTGCGACAATTTTCCGGTTTCATCGTATCTTTGCCCTAATTTTACTCAGAAATGTAAAAACTATCAGAAATTGCGACAACTTTCCATCTCCGTAATTTTCGTGTTTTTGCACGTTTCGTGTTTTGATTTTGCTGAAAAACGTAAAAATTGAAAACTGCAACAATTTTGCGTATCCGGGATTTTATCGTTTTGCACGTTTCGTGTCGATAAATGAAAATTGCGACAAATTTCCTTTTTCGTGATTTTCGTGTTTTTGCACATTTCGTGTCGTGATTTTTTCCGAAAAACGTAAAATATCGAAAACTTCAATAAAAAATTCATTTTTTGTAATTTTATCGCGCTTTTGACGTTTCGTGCCGTAATTTTGCCTAAAAACGTAAAATATCGAAAACGCAACAATTTTCCGTTTTCGTGTATTTTGTGTTTTTTGCACGTTTCATGTCACGATTCTGCTGGAAAGCGTAAAGGAATATCGAAAGCTGCAACAATTTTCGATTAAGCGAATTTATCGTATTTTGCACGTTTCATGTCGTGATTTTGCCGAAAGACGTAAAATTGCGACAATTTTCCGTTTTCATGTTTCGTGCAGTGATTTTGCCAAAATATGTAAAAAAAAGCGAAAACTGCAACAATTTTGCGTTTTCGTGAATTTATCGCTTTTTTTGTACGTTTCGTACTGTGATTTTGCTGAAAAACGTAAAAAATATCGACAACAATTATAAGAATGTTCTGTTTTCGTAATTTCATCGCGTTTTTGCACGTTTCGTGCCGTGATTTTGCCGAAATACGTATAAAAATATCGAACACTGCAACAATTTTGTTTTCCTAAATTTATTGCTTTTTGCACGTTTCGTGTCATAGAAAAATGTAAAATATCGGAAACTGCGGCTATTTTCCGTTTTGGTGATTTCATCGTGTTTTTGTACGTTTCTTGAGTTTGCCGCAAACGCAAAATATCGAAAACCGACAATTCTCGTGTCGTGATTTTTCCGAAAAACGTAAAATATAGAAAATTTTTATATTTCGTGATTTTATCGTGTTTTTGCACGTTTCGTTTGATTTTGCGACAATTTTCCGGTTTCATGATCCTATCGTGTCTTTGCTCGTTTCGTGCCCTAATTCTGCAGGGGAATGTAAAAACTATTGGAAATTGATACAATTTTCCATCTGTGTAATTTTCGTGTTATTGCACGTTTCGTGTCTTGGTTTTGCTGAAAAACGTAAAATATCGAAAACTACAACAATTTTACGTTTCCGTGATTTTATCGTGTTGCACGTTTCGTGTCGATAAACGTAAAATATCGAAAATTGCGACAATTTTCTGGGTTCGTGAATTTATTGCTTTTTTGCACGTCTCGTGTCATAGAATAATGTAAAATATCAAAAACTGCAACTATTTACCGTTTTCGTGATTTTATCGCGTTTTTGCACCTTTCGTTTCTTGATTTTACCGAATACGCAAAATCAAAACCGATAATTTTTGATTTTCGTGATTTTATCATGATTTTGCACATTTCCTGCAGAAAAACGTAAAAAATTGACAGCTGCAACGATTTCCCATGTTCTTGATTTTATTGTGTTATTGCACGTTTCGAGTCGCGATTTTGCCCTAAAACGTAAAATATCAAAAACGACAAAAAAATTTCCGTTTTCTTGTTTTTATCGGATTTTTGCACGTTTTGTGACGTGATTTTGCTGAAAAAAGCGTAAAATATATCACACCTTCCAAGAATTTTCTGTATACAAAACGTGTAGAATCAGAAATTGCGTCATTTTCCGGTTTCATGATTTTATCGTGTCTTTGCTCGTCTCGTGCCCTAATTCTGCAGAGAAATATAAAGATTATCGGTAATTGCGACAACTTTCCATCTTCGTAATTTTCGTGTTTTTGCACGGTTCGTGTTTTGATTTTGCTAAAAAACGTAAAATATCGAAAACTGCAACAATTTTGCGTTTCCGCGATTTTACTATGTTGCACGTTTCGTGTCGATAAACGTAAAATATCGAAAATTGCGACAATTTTCCGTTTTCGTAATTTTCGTGTTTTTGCACGTTTCGTTTCGTGATTTTTTCCGAAAAACGTAAGATATTGAAAACTGCACAAAATAGTCTGTTTCTGTATTTTTATAGAGTTTTAGCACGTTTCGTGCCGTAATTTTGTCGAAAAACGTAAAATATTGAAAACTGCGACAATTTTCCGTTTTTGTGATTTTTATGTTCTTTGCACGTTTGGTGTTAAGATTTTGCTGAAAAACGTAAATAAATATCGAATGCTGCAACAATTTTCCGATTTTGTGAATTTAATTCTGCTTTTGCACGTTTCATGTCGTTATTTTGTCGAAAAAAGTAAAATATTGAAAACGCGACAATTTTCCGTTTTTGTGATTTTTGTGTTTTTTTGCACGATTCGTTTGAAGATTTTGCTGAAAAACGTAAAGAAATATCGAATGCTGTAACAATTTTCCGATTTTATGAACTTATCTTGTTTTTGCGCGTTTAATGTCGTTATTTTGCCGTAAACGTAAAATATGGAACACGCAACAATTTTCCGTTTTCGTGATTTTATCGCGTTTTTGCACGTTTCGTTTCAATATTTTGCTAAAAAACGTAAAGAAATATCGAAAGCAGCAACAATTTTCCGATTTAGTAAATTTATCCCGTTTTTGCACGTTTAATGTCGTTATTTTGCCGATAAATGTAAAATATTGAAAACGCAACAATTTTTCGTTTTCGTGATTTTGTTTTTTGCACGTTTCGTTTCAAGATTTGGCTGAAAAACGTAAAGAGATATCGAAAGCTGCAACAATTTTTCGATTTAGTAAATTTATCCTGTTTTGCAAGTTTTATGTCGTTATTTGCCGAAAAACGTAAAACATTGAAAACTTTGACAATTTTCCGTTTTCGTGATTTTATCGCGCATTTGCACATTTTGTGCCGTAATTTTGCCATAAAACGTTAGATATGGAAAACGCGAGAATTTCCCAATTTTTTGTAATTCTCTTGTGTATTTGCACATTTCTTGTCATTATTTTGCCGAAAAATATAAGATTTTGAAAACAGCGACCATTTGCCGTTTTTGTGGTGTTATCGTGCCTTTGCACGTTTAGTGTCGTGATTTTGTTGAATAAATGAAATTGAAAACTGCCACAGTCTTACGTTTTCGTGATTTTATCGCGTTTTTGCACGTTTCGTTTGAAGATTTTGCTGAAAAACGTAAAGAAATATCGAAAGTTGCAAAAATTTTCTGATTTTGTAAATTTATACTGTTTTTGCACGTTTTATGTCGTTATTTTGCCGATATACGTAAAATATTGAAAACGCAATAATTTTCCGTTTTCGTGATTTTGTTTCTTGCACGTTTCGTTTCAAGATTTTGCTGAAAAACGTAACGAAGTATCGAATGCTGCAACAATTTTCTGATTTAATGAATTTATCCTGTTTTTACACATTTCATGTCGTTATTTTGCCGAAAAACGTAAAATAATGAAAACTACGACAATTTTTCGTTTTTTGATTTTTGTGTTCTTTGCACGTTTCGTGTCGAGGTTTTGCTGAAAAACGTAAAGAAATATCGAAGGCTGCAACAATTTTCCGATTTTTGTAAATTAATCCTGTTTTTGCACGTTTCATGTCGTTATTTTGCCGATAAACGTAAAATAGTAAAAACGCGATAATTATCCGTTTTCGTAATTTTGTTTTTTGCACGTTTCGTTTTAAGATTTTGCTGTAAAACGCAAAGAAATATCGAATGCTGTAACAATTTTCCGATTTTATGAATTTATCCTGTTTTTGCGCTTTTAATATCGTTATTTTGCCGTAAAGGTAAAATATACAAAACGCGACAATTTTCCGTTTTCGTGATTTTATCGCGTTTTTGCACGTTTCGTTTAAAGATTTTGCTGAAAAACGTAAAGAAATATCGAAAGCTGCAACAATTTTCCGATTTTTGTAAATTAATCCTGTTTTGCACGTTTCATGTCGTTATTTTGCCGATAAACGTAAAATAGTAAAAACGCGACAATTATCCGTTTTCGTAATTTTGTTTTTTGCACGTTTCGTTTTAAGATTTTGCTGTAAAACGCAAAGAAATATCGAATGCTGTAACAATTTTCCGATTTTATGAATTTATCCTGTTTTGCGCTTTTAATATCGTTATTTTGCCGTAAACGTAAAATATAGAAAACGCGACAATTTTCCGTTTTCGTGATTTTATCGCGTTTTTGCACGTTTCGTTTAAAGATTTTGCTGTAAAACGTAAAGAAATATCGAAAGCTGCAACAATTTTCCGATTTTGTAAATTAATCCTGTTTTGCACGTTTCATGTCGTTATTTTGCCGATAAACGTAAAATAGGAAAAGCGCGACAATTTTTCGTTTTCGTAATTTTGTTTTTTGCACGATTCGTTTTAAGATTTTGCTGAAAAACGTAAAGAAATATCGAATCCTGTAACAATTTTCCGATTTTATGAATTTATCCTGTTTTTGCGCTTTTAATGTCGTTATTTTGCCGTAAACGTAAAATATGGAAAACGCGACAATTTTCCGTTTTCGTGATTTTATCGCGTTTTTGCACGATTCGTTTGAAGATTTTGCTGAAAAACGTAAAGAAATATCGAAAGCTGCAACAATTTTCCGATTTTGTGAATTTATCCTGTTTTTGCACGTTTCATGTCGTTATTTTGCCGATAAACGTAAAATAGTAAAAACGCGACAATTATCCGTTTTCGTAATTTTGTTTTTTGCACGTTTCGTTTTAAGATTTTGCTGTAAAACGCAAAGAAATATCGAATGCTGTAACAATTTTCCGATTTTATGAATTTATCCTGTTTTTGCGCTTTTAATATCGTTATTTTGCCGTAAACGTAAAATATAGAAAACGCGACAATTTTCCGTTTTCGTGATTTTATCGCGTTTTTGCACGTTTCGTTTAAAGATTTTGCTGTAAAACGTAAAGAAATATCGAAAGCTGCAACAATTTTCCGATTTTTGTAAATTAATCCTGTTTTTGCACGTTTCATGTCGTTATTTTGCCGATAAACGTAAAATAGGAAAAGCGCGACAATTTTTCGTTTTCGTAATTTTGTTTTTTGCACGATTCGTTTTAAGATTTTGCTGAAAAACGTAAAGAAATATCGAATCCTGTAACAATTTTCCGATTTTATGAATTTATCCTGTTTTTGCGCTTTTAATGTCGTTATTTTGCCGTAAACGTAAAATATGGAAAACGCGACAATTTTCCGTTTTCGTGATTTTATCGCGTTTTTGCACGATTCGTTTGAAGATTTTGCTGAAAAACGTAAAGAAATATCGAAAGCTGCAACAATTTTCCGATTTTGTGAATTTATCCTGTTTTTGCACGTTTCATGTCGTTATTTTGTCGATAAACGTAAAATATGGAAAACGCGACAATTTTCCGTTTTCGTGATTTTTGTGTTTTTTGCACGTTTGTGTCAAGATTTTGCTGGAAAACGTAACGAAGTATCGAATGCTGCAGCAATTTTCTGATTTAGTGAATTTATCCTGTTTTTACACGTTTCATGTCGTTATTTTGCCGAAAAATGTAAAATATTGAAAACGCGACAAATTTCCGTTTTCCTGATTTTATGCCACATTTGTACGTTTCGTGCCGTATTTTTGCCGTAAAACGTTCGATATGAAAAACGCGACAATATTCTGGTTTTTGAGATTCTTTTGTGTATTTGCACGTTTCCTGTCGTCATTTTGCCGAAAAACAAGATATCGAAAACTGCGACAATTTGCCGTTTTGTGTGGCGTTATCGCGTTTTTTCACGTTTCGTGTCGTGATTTTGTTGAATAAATAAAATCGAAAACTGCCACAGTCTTTCATTTGCGTGATTTTATCGCGTTTTTGCACGTTTTATGTCGTGATTTTGTCGAAAAACGAAAATATCGTAAACTGCAAAAAATTTCTGTTTTCTTGTTTTTATCGGATTTTTTGTGACATGAAAAACGTAAAAATTTTCTGCTTTTGTGATTTTTTCGTGTTTTTGGCCGTTTCGTGTCGTGATTTTATTGAATAAAAAAATTGAAAACTGTCACAATTTTCCGTTTTCGTGATTTTATCGCGTTTTTGCACGTTTTGTGTCGTGATTTTGCCGAAAAACTGCGACTGGGATGATACCAGACGCTGACTAATTCAAGTACAGCAACGGTGTATTGCGGGTTGCTTTTTCACGCACCTCAAATCTTAGTAATCAAGCAACCTAAAAAATTTTTGACGTTTACGTCAAAAAAAAATTTGAAGTATCCTCAAGCTTCACAATGTTCTAAATGGCAGTGTCTGAAACTTGTAAATTAGACATCAACAAGCTCATCGACAAACTTTTAAACGTCCGATGTGACCGAAACCAGTGTGCAAACGCCTGCCTCACCCAAGCCGAAATAAACGCTCTCTGTTTTAGAACAAGAGAAGTCTTTATGTCCGAGCCGATGTTACTCGAAGTCGAAGCACCGGTCAAGATATGCGGCGACATCCACGGCCAATACCGAGACCTCCTACGAATTTTCGACGGTAACGGCTTCCCGCCAGACTCAAACTACCTTTTCTTGGGCGACTACGTCGATCGCGGCAAGCAGTCGATCGAAACGATCGCCTTGCTGTTCGCGCTCAAGGTCAAGTACCCGGAGAACATCTTCCTGCTACGTGGGAACCACGAATGTCAAACCATAAGCCGAATTTACGGATTCTACGACGAGTGCAAACGACGCTACTGCATTAAACTCTGGAAGACGTTTATCGATTGTTTCAACTGTATTCCAATAGCCGCCATTGTCGAGGACCAGATCTTCTGTTGCCACGGCGGGCTGAGCCCTGATTTAAAAGACCTCGGGCAGATTAACCAGATACGACGCCCTGCGCTTGTACCAAACGCCGGCGTTATGTGTGATCTCCTCTGGGCCGATCCTAGCAAGCTGGTGGAGTACTGGCACCCTAACAAGGAGCGTGGTATCAGCTACCTCTTCGGCGCTAAAGTCGTCCAGCAGTTTCTGAAGGACCACGATCTACATTTGATCTGTAGGGCGCACCAGGTGGTGCAAGATGGCTACGAGTTTTTTGCCGATCGGAGGCTGGTTACCATATTCAGCGCGCCCAATTATTGTGAGTATTTGGATAACGTCGGCGCTGTGATGGACATCGACGCCGATTTAATGTGCAGTTTTAAATTTGTCAAACCCTACTGTCAAGCAGCTGTCACTGTGTATCAAAGTAGCACGTCATTGGCTGATTGAGGTTAGTTTTAGTTATCCAGTTTTGTTAGATTCATTCTAAATAAAAGTTTGATCGCTTACGTTTCCTAGACTGGATTTAGTGGCGCAAGAGTTACGTCAGAGACGAACGGACCAATCGCAAACTCAAAGTCTAATTCAAAAAGTGAAAACCCCCGTTTTCTGTACTGACAGCTCGTGAGATCGATATTTCTTTCTTTTTGCAAACCGGTCTAAAGCTGTCAGACCATAACGAAATGAGTGGTAGAGCGCCATCTAGTGACAAAGATATCTGACCAGTTACCAACAAACCTCCACAAACAGCCCTTAATGTAGGCTACAGAAAGATAACCTACAATGAGGGCTCTGTAGTCAGTGTCAAACCTTTTGTTTTGAGAGTTCGTATGTAGTCGATCAGTTGATCGGCTACAGACGAAGTGTAGCCGATCAACTATCGAAATTCCGATAACCGTTAGTAAGTACTCTGACGTAGTTGAGCTTTTAACTCTCTAGCCTTTTAGTAGCTCGTTAAATAACGAATTGCTGTCGTAGTGGAGCTGGTCTTGATTCGACAATATCCCGTTAAAACTTAACGGTGTTAGAGAATGCAGGAGCTCGTGAGTGAGCTTCCACCCTGGTCTTGAAACCCGTTAATAACTAGAAGGCGTAGCGCTTATTATGGCTCGCGTTTTCTCGGTATTTCGTTAAAAACTCAATAGTGGAGTCGAACTTTTATGTTACTGATTACGTAGGAGCTCGTGATTGAGCTTTCACTCTACCTTGAAACCCGTTAATAACTAGATGGCGTAGCGCTTATAATCGCTCGCGTTTTCTCGGTATTTTGTTAAAACTCAATAGTGTAGTCGAACTTTTCTGTTACTGGTTGCGTAGGAGCGCGTAATTAAGCTTTCACTCTGATCTTGAAACCCGTTAATAACTATATAGCGTAACGCGTATAATCGTTCGCGTATTCTCAGTATTTCGTTAAAAACTCAATAGTGTATTCCAACGTTTCTGTTACTGATCGCGTAGGCGCGCGCAATTGAACTTTCACTCTGACCTTGAAACCCGTTAATAACTAACCGATGACATAGCGCTTATAATCGCTCTTGTTTTTGCAGTATTTCGTTAAAAACTCAATAGAGTGGTCGAAGTTTTCCGTTACTGATCGCGGAGGTGCACGTAATTGTGCTTTCACTATGACTTTGAAACCCGTTAATACCAACGTGACGTAGGGATTATAACGCTTTAGGTTATAAACTCTAGTGTTGTGGAACTTTTCTGTTACTGATCGCGTAAGAGCGCGTAATTGAGCTTATACTATGACTTTGAAACCCGTTAATAACTAACTGATGGCCGTAGAGCTTATAGTCCTTCACGTTTTCTCAATATTTTGCTAAAAACTCAATAGTGCAGTCGAAAGAACTTGTGATTGAGCTTTCACTATGATCTTGAAACCCGTTAATACCTAACCGGTCACGTAGGGCTTATAATCTTTGGCGTTTTCCCAGTATTTCGTTGAAAACTCAATAGTGTAGTCGAACTTTTCTGTTACCGATTGCGTAGGAGCGCGTAATTGAGCTGTTACTTTGTCCTGCAAACCCGTTAATAACTAACCGATTACGTAGAGCTTATAATCGTTTGCGTTTTCGTAGTATTTCGTTAAAAACTCAATAGTTTAAGCGAACTTTTCTGTTATTGATCACGTAGGAGCGCGTAATTGAGTTTTTTCTATGGCTTTCAAACCCGTTAATAACTAATCGATAACGTAGAGCTTATAGTCGTTTTCGTTTTCTTAGTATTTCGTTAAAACTTAATAGCGTAGTCGAACTTTTTATTACTGATCACGTAGGAGCGCGTAATTGAGCTTTCACTATTATCTTGAAACCAGTTAATAACTAACCGACTACGTAGACTTTATACTTGTTCGCGTTTTCTCAGTATTTCGTTAAAAACCCAATAGTGTGGTCGAACTTTTCTGTTACTGGTCGTGTATTAGCTTGTGATTGGGCTTTCACTCTGACCTTGAAACCCGTTAATAACTAACCGCTGGCGTAGAGCTTATAATCGTTCGCGTTTTCTCAGTATTTCGTTAAACATCCAAGAGTGTAGCCAAGCTTTTCTACTACTGATCACTTAGGAGCGCGTAATTGAGCTTTCACTCTGACCTTGGGACTCGATAATAACTAACCGATGACGTAGCGCTTAACCTCGTTTGCATTTTCTCAGTATTTTGTTAAAAACTCAATAGTGTAGTCGAAGTTTTCTGCTACTGGTCGCGTGGGAGCGCGTTATTGAGCTTTCAGTATGACCTTGAAACCCGTTAATAACTAACCGATGACGTAGCGCTTATAATCGCTCTCGTTTTTGCAGTATTTCGTTAAAAAGCAATAGTGCAGTCGATCTTTTCTGTTACTGATCGCGTAGGCGCGCGCAATTGAACTTTCACTCTGACTTTGAGACCCGTTAATAACTAGCCGATGACGTAGAGTTTGTCATCGTTCGCGATTTCTCAATATTTTGTTAAAAACTCAGTAGTGTAGTCGAACTTTTCTGTTGCTGATCGCTTAAGAGCTTGTAATCGAGCTTTGTCTCTGACCTTGAAACTCGTTAATAACAAATCGATGACGTTCCCGTTTTTTCAATATTTCGTTAAAAACTCAATGATGTAGTCGAGCTTTTCTGTTACCGTTTTCGTAGGGGCACGTATTTGAGCTTTCACTCAGAACTTGAAGCTCGTTTATAACTATCCGAAAGGTATAGCTTTTAATCGTTCGCTCTTGTTAAAAACATAATAATGTTGTCGAACTGATCGCATAGGAACCCGTAGTTAAGCTTTCACTCTGGCCCTGACACTCTGTAGTAACTAATGAATGACAGAACTTTTAATCGTTTGCGTCTCCACTGTAGTTCGTTAAAATCTCAATGGTGTAGTCGAGCTTTTCAGCTACTGATCTCATAGGAGCTCTTAATTGAGCTTTTGCCGTAACTGACTTTGAAACTCGTTAACATCTAACTTATGACGTAGAGCTTTTAAACGTAAGCGTTTCCTCAGTATTTCGTTAAAAACTTAATGATGTAGACGAACTTTTCTGTTTGCTGATCACGTAGGAGAGCGTGATTGAGCTTTCATTTGACCTTGAAACCCGTTAATAACTAACCGATGACGTAGCGCTTATAATCTCTGTCGTTTTCGCAGTATTTTGTTAAAAACTCAATAGTGTAGTCGAACTTTTCTGTTACTGATCACGTAGGAGCACGTAATTGAGTTTTCATCTGACCTAAAATCCCGTTAATAACTAACCGATGAGGTTGAGCATATAATCGTTTGCGTTTTCTCAGTATTTCGTTAAAAACTTAATATGTTATCCAAACTTTTCTACTACTGATCGCATAACAGCATGTAATCCAGTTCTCACTCTGACCATAAAAACCGTTAATAACTAATCGACCACGTAGGGCTTATAATCCTTCTCGTTATGTCACTATTTCGTTAAAAACTCAATAGTGTAATCAAACTTTTTTGTTACTGATTTTATTAAAAACCCAATAGTATATCCAAATTTTTATACTACTGATCGCGTAGAAGCGTGTAATCGAGCTTTCATTCTGACCTTGAAACCCGTTAATAACTATCCGATGACGTAACGCTTATAATCGCTCGCGTTTTCTCAGAATTTCGTTAAAAACTCAATAGTGAAGTCGAACTTTTTGGCCACAGAACGCGTAGTAGCTCATAATTGAGATTTTACACTGATCTTAAAACCCGTTAATAACTACCCGATAACGTAGAGCTTATAATCGCTCGCGTATTCTAAGTATTTCGTTTAGAACTCAATAGTGTAGTCGAACTTTTCTGTTACTGATCACGTAGGAGAGTGTAATTGCACTTTCATCTGACCTTAAATCCCGTTAATAACTAACAGATGACGGAGCTTATAATCGTTCGATTTCTCAGTATTTCGTTAAAAATGTAATCGAACTTTTCTGTTAACAATACGTAGGAGCGCGTAAATGAACTTTCACTCTGACCTTGAAACCCGTTAATAGCCAACCGATGACATAGCGGTTATAACCCTGCGCGTTTTCTCAGTACTTTGTTAAAAATTAAATAGTGTAGTCGAACTTTCTGTCCACTGATTGTGTATGAGCGCGTAATTCATCTTTCACCTTGATCTTGAAACCCGTTAATAACTAACAGATGACGTAGACCTTATACTCATTTGCGTTTTCCGGTATTTCGTTAAAACTCAATAGTGCAGTCGAACTCTGCTGTTACTGGTCACGTAAAAGCGTGTAATTAAGCTTTCACTATGAACTTGAAACCCGTTAATAACTAACCGATGACAAACAGGTTATAATCGTTCGCGTTTTGTTAGTATTTCGTTAAAAACTCAATAATGTAGTCAAACTTTTTGTTACTGGTTGCATAGGAGTGCGTAATTGAGCTTTCACTCTGACCTCGAACCCCGATAATAACTAACCGATGGCATAGGGCTTATAATCGTTCACGTTTTCTCAGTATTTCGTTAAAACTCAATAGTGCGATCGCTCACGAGAGCGTAATTGAGGTTTCTCTCTGATCTTGAAACCCTTAACCGGTGACGTAGAGCTTATTATCGTTGGTGTTCTTTCAGTATTTCGTTAAAAACTCAATAGTATATTCAAACTTTTCTACTGCTGATCGCGTAGGAGCGCATAATCGAGCTCCACTTTGACCTTGAATCTCGTTAATAACTAACCAATGACGTAGAGCCTTTATTCGTTCGCGTTTTCTTAGTATTTCGTTAAATACTCAATAGTGTAGTTGAACCTTTCTGTTACTGATTACGTAGGAGCGCGTAATTAAGCTCTCACTATGACCTTGAAACCCACTAATAACTAACCGATGACGTAGCGCTTATAATCGCTCGCATATTGCTAGTATTTCGTTAAAAACTCATAAGTGTAGTCGAAAACTTCTGTTACTGATTGCGTAGGAGCGCATTATTGAGCTTTCACTCTGATGTTAAAACCCGTGAATAACTAACCGATGACATACAGCTTATAATCGTTCGCATTTTCTCAGTATTTCGTTAAAAACTCAATAGAGTATCCAAAATTTTCTACTACTGATCGCATAGGAGAGCGTAATCCAAGTCTCACTCTGACCTTGAAACCCGTTAATAACTAATCGATCACGTAGGGCTTATAATCCTTATTGTTGTCAGTATTTCGTTAAAAACTCAATAGTGTAGTCGAACTGTTCTGTTACTGATTGCGTAAGAGCACGTAATTAAGTTTTCACTGCGACCTTGAAACCCGTTAATAACTAACCGATGACGTAGAGCTTATAATCGCTCACCTTATCTTAGTATTTCGTTAAAAACTCAATAGTGTAGTCAACTTTTCTGTTACTCGTGATTGAGCTTTCACTCTTACCTTAAAGCCCGTTAATAACTGACCAAGGTCGTAGAACTTATTATCGTTTGCGATTTCTAAGTATTTCGTTAAAAATTTAATAGTGTAGTCGAACTTTTTTGGATCGCGTAGGAACTCTTGATTGTGCTTTCACTCTGACCTTAAAACCAGTTAATAACTAACCGATAGCGTAATGCTTATAATCCTTTGCGTTTTCTCAGTATACGTTACAACGTTATAGCTACTACTTGCTTAGGATCGCGTAATTAAGCTTTCACTCTGACCTTGAAACCCGTTAATAATTAACCAATTACGTAGAGCTTCTCATCGGTCGCGTTTTCTTAGCATTTCATTAAGAACTCGATGGTGTAGTCAAACTTTTCTGTTACTGGTGACGTAGGAGGAAGCAATTGAGCTCCCATATGACCTTAAATTCCGTTAATAACTAACCGATGACATACAACTTATAAGCGTTCGTGATTTTTCAGTATTTTGTTAAAAACTCTTACTGATCACGTAGGAGCGCGTAATTGAACTTTCACTCTCACCTTGAAGCTCGTTAATAACTAACCGTTAGTAACTAACCGTTCGTGTTTTCGTAGTATTTCGTTAAAGACTCAATAGTTTAGTTGAGCTTTTCGGTTGCTGATCGCGTAAGAGCTCGCGATCGAGCTTTCAATTTGACTTTGAAACCCGTTAATAACTAACCGATGACGTAGAGCTTATAATCGTTTGCGTTTTCTCAGTATTTCGTTAAATACTCAATAGTACAGTCAAACCTTTTTGTTACTGGTTCCGTAGGAGCGTGTGATTGAGGTTTCACCCTAATCTTGAAACCCGTTAATAACTAGCCGATGTCCTAAGAGCTTATTATCGTTTGCGTTTTCTAAGTATTTCGTTAAAAACTGAATAATGTAGTCGAACTTTTTTGTTACTGATCGCGTAGGAACTCGGATTGAGTTTTAATTCTGACCTTGAAACCCGTTAATAACTAACCGATGACGTAGAGGTTTTATTCCTTGACGTTTTCTTAGTATTTCGTTAAAAACTCAATAGTGTAGTCGAACTTTTCTGTTACTAAGCGCGTAATTGAGCTTTTACTATGACCTTGAAGCCCGTTAATAACTAACCGATTACGTAGAGGTTTTATTCCTTAGCGTTTTCTTAGTATTTCGTTAAAAACTCAATAGTGTAATCAAACTCTTTTGTTACTGGTCGCGTAGAAGATTGTAATTGAGCTTTCACTGTTACCTTGAAACCCGTTAATAACTAACCGATGACATAGAACTTATAATCGTTCGTCATTTCACAGTATTTCCTTGAGAACTCAGTAGTGTAGTCAAACTTTTCGGTTAATAATTACGTAGGAGCGCGTAGTTAAACTTCCACTCTGATCTTGAAACCCATTAATAACCAACCGATGACGCAGGGATTATAACCCTTCGCGTTTTCTCAGTATTTTGTTAAAACTCAATAGTGTAGTTAAGCTTTTTGTCTACTGATTATGTAGGAGCGCCTAATTGAGCTTACACCCTGATCTTGAAACCCGTTAATAACTAACCGATAACGCAGGCCTTATACTCCGTCGTGTTTCTTCAGTATTTCGTTAAAACTCAATAGTGTAGTAGAAACTTTTCTGTTACTGGTCACGTAGGAACGCGTAGTTGAACTTTCACTATGAACTTGAAACCCGTTAATAACTAACCAATTACGTAGAGCTTATAATAGTTTACGGTTAGCTAGTATTTCGTTAAAAACTCATTGTAGTCGAACTTTTTTGTTACCGTTTGCGTAGGAGTGTGCAATTGAGCTTTCACTCCGATAATAACTAACCGATCGTTTACGTTCTCTCTGTATTTCGTTAAAAACTCAATAGTGTTGTCGAATTTTTTCGTTACTGATCACGCAGGAGCGCGTAATTGAGCTTTCACTCTGAGCTTGAAACCCTTAACCGATGACGTAGAGCTTATTATCGTTCGCGTTTTCTCAGTGTTTCGTTAAAAGCTCAATAGTGTAGTCGAACTTTTCTGTTGCTGATCGCGTTGCAGCTTGTAATTGAGCTTTCACTTTGACCTTGAAACCCGTTAATAACTAACTGATGACGTAGAGCTTATCATTGTTTGCGTTTTCTCAGTATTTCGTTAAAAACTCAATAGTGTAGTCAAATTTTTCTGTTGCTGTTCGCGTAGGAGCTCGTGATTGAGCTTTCACTTTGAGCTTGAAACCCGTTAAGAACAAGCCGATGACGTTGAGCTGATAATCGTTCGTGTTTTCATAGTATTTCGTTAAAAACTCCACGGTATATCCAAGATTTTCTGTTACTGTTTTCGTAAAGGTTCGTAATTAAGTTATCACTCTGGCTTGAAACCCGTTAATAACTAACCGATCACGTAGATCTACTAGTGAGTAGTGACCCTAGTACCGCTTTTCCGCATTTCATTAGGGCGCTGCAGTTACGCAGTTCTGATATACCCTTCTTTATAGAGGGTTGGAAATCTTTCTTTACCCCCATGGTAATTTATGCTTTGACCTTTAGGTCTCCGGATTATACTTATCGTTGAGAAAACAATCTTCTCGAAGAAGGTGGTGCGGTGTGGCGAGTAGTGTTGGATTTGGATAAGGTTCCGATAGGGTCAATCCGTGTATCAGAGTGTAGTCTGAACTCTGGATCCCCTGCCAGGAGATTATACAGAACCAATTAAAACCATCCTTTTCTTCTTGCTAGTGATTAGCGACCCCTGTACCGCGTTTCCGTATTTCATCAGGGCGTAGTAATAACGGAGTTCTAGTATGCCTTCTTTTTACAGAGGGTTGGAAATCTCTCTTTACCCCCATGGTAATCTGCCCTTTGACTTTATGGTTTTCACATTCCTTATCATAGCAAAGACACTCGCCACGAAGAAGGTGGTCCATTGTGGCGGGTAGTGTTGTGTTTGGATAAGGTACCGATAGGATCGAGCCAGGGATCAAAGCGTAGCCTGACTCCTAGATCCTCTACCAAGAGGTCATCCAGCATCAAATAAAACCATTCCTCTCTTCCTGTTAGTGAGTAGCGACTCTGGTACCGTGTTTTTGCATTTCATCAGGGTTCTGCAGGGATGTAGTTGTGGTATACCTCTGTTTTATATTGGTTTGCAAATTTTTCTTTACCTCCATGATATTTTGCCCTTTGACCTTACTGTCTCCGGACTTCTTTCTGTGGAGAAGACACCCACCGCGAAGAAGATGGTACGGTGTGGAGGTTAGAGTTGGATTTTGATAAAGTTTGGATGGGGTTGAGCCGGGTATCAGATTGTAGCCTGACCTCAGGATCCTCTACCAGGAGGTCATCCAGGACCAACTAAAGCCATTCCTTTCTTCCTGCTGGTGAGTAGCGACCCCGGTACCGCGTTTCCGCATTTTATTTGGGCGCTGCAATGATGCAGTTCTGGTATACATTTTTTATAGAGGGTTAGAAACCTCTCTTTAGCCCCATGGTAATCTACCCTTTGACCTTACGGTCCCCACACTCCTTACCATGGGGAAAACACCCGCCACGAAGACGGTAGTTCGGTGTGGCGGGTGGTGCTGGGTTTGGATAAGATTCGAGCTAGGGATTAGACCGTAGCCTGGTCCCTGGATCCCTCATCAGGCGGTCATCAAGGACCAACTAAAACCATTCCGATAGCGCCGAGCCAGGGATCAGAGCGTAGCCTGACTCCTGCATTCCCTATCAAGAGGTCTTCCAGGATCAACTAAAAGCATTCCTCTCTTCCTGCTAGTGAATAGCGACCCCGATACCGCGTTTCCGCATGTCATCAGGGCGCTGCAGGGTGCAGTTCTGATAAAAAAATTTTATAGAGGATTGGAAATCTTCCTTAACCCCATGGTATTTTGCGTTTTGACCTTAAATTCTAAGAACTTCTTATAGTAGGGAAAACACCTTCCACGAAAAAGATGGTCTGGCGTGGCGGGTGATGTTGGGTTAGGATATGGTTTGAATATGGTCGAGCTAGGGATCAGAACGTAGCCTGACCCCTGGATCCTCCATCAGAAAGTTATCCAAGACCAACAAAAACGATTCCTCTCCTCCTGTTAGTGAATAGCGAACCCAGCACCGCGTTTCCATATTTCATCAGGCCTCAGCAAAAATGCAGTTCTAGTATACCTTCTTTTTACAGAGGGTTGGAAATCTCCCTTTACCACCCATGATAATCTGCTGTTTGACCTTACGGTTTCCAGATTCCTTACCATGGAGAAGACATCCCCCACGAAGAAAGTGGTTCGGTGTGGCGGGTAGTGTACGGTTTGAATAAGGTTCCGATAGGGTCGAGCAAGGGATCAGAGCGTAGCCTGACTCCTAGATCATCTACGAAAAGGTCGTCCAGGACCAACTAAAACTATTCTTCCTGCTAGTGAGTAGCGACCCCAGAACCGCGTTTCTGCATTTTATCAGGGTGAGAGTTACAGTTTTGGTATACCTCTTTTTTATAGAGGGTTGAAAATCTTTTTTTACCTCCATGGTAATTTGCCCTTTGACCTTACGGTCCCCGGACTTCATTCTATGGAGAAGACACCTTTCACATGTTACATGCCAAATTTGGAGATGTACACTTTTAAATTTGTGAGTGAATTCCCGCCATTATTTTTAAAATAGACTTGTTCATTTCCGTCATTTTAGACAGTTGCGTCGGCGCAAAAGAATGCGCAGGCGCGGAGTGGCATAAATGCGCGGTTTGGACACGACAGGATTATTAGCCACGAGACGTCGAACGGTGACGTTTGCCTGTACCGTTTTTTTGCCTCTTCTCTTTTAGGATGTAGGTTCCATTATCTTATCTTACCTTCTATCGTACTTTTACCTATAATTCTTCGCCCTATTTACGAACGAAAAGAGGAAGACAATAAATTTGGTTTCAACGATGGCATGACGCAACCCACCCCAACAAGGGCCCTGAGATTGAAGTGGAAGGAGCTTTTAAGTGAGTACTTCGCCTTAATTATCTTTTTGAGTGCCAATTGTATTATTGTAAACGTATTTGGTATGTGATACAATTTGACACGTAATTATGTCATAATATCATTATTGTGAACATGGTTCGTATCAGTGTTGCCAACTGTAGTAGTGGCGCTGAACACGGTTCCGGGAGTATAACACACGAAGAAGATGTTACGATGTGGCAGTTATAGTTGACTTTCGATTAGGTTCCGATAGTGTAGAGCAGGATATCAGATCGTAGCCTGACCCCAGGATCTACTACCAAGAGGTTATCCAAGATCAACTACCGTCATTCCTCCCTTCCTGCTGGTGAGCAGCAACCCCAGTACCGGTTTCCGCATTTCATCAGGGCGCTGCAATGATGCCGTTTCGGTATACCTTTTTTTTATAGGAGTTCGACATAACTTTTTAACCCATGGTAATCTGCTCCCTTGACCTTACGGGTCTCCAAATTCCTTACCATGGAGAAGATACCCGCCCGGTGTGGCGGGTAGTGTTAGGTTTAGATAAGGTTCCGATAGCGTCGAGCCAGGGTTCAAAGCACTTCTGGATCCTCTATCATAAGATCTTCCAGGACCAAATAAAACCGTTCCTTTCTTCTTGCTTTTTAGCAGCAACTCCGGTTCCGCGTTTCCGCATTTCATCAGTGTGCTGCAGGGATGCAGTTCTGGTATACCTCTCTTTTATAAAGGGTTGTAAATTTTTCTTTATTTCCCTGGTATTTTGCCCTGTGTCCTTACGGCACCCAGACTCCTTACCATGAGGAAAGCACCCGCCACGAAGGAGATGGTCCAGTGTTGCGAGAGGTGTTGAGTTTGGATAAGGTTTAGATAGATTCGAGCCAGGAGTCGACCGTAGCCTGATTCCTAGATCTCCATCAGGATGTCATACAGAACCAACGAAAACCATACCTCTCCTCCTGCTAGTTAGTAGCGAGCTCGGTACGGTGTTTCCGCATTTCACCAGGGTGCTGCAGGAATACAGTTCTGGCATATCTCTCTTTTATATAGGGTTGGATATTTTCCTTTACCCCATGGTAATTTGCCCTGTGACTCTACTGCCTTCGAACTCCTTACCATAAGTAAGACACCCACCACAGTAAAGATAGCCTGGTGTTGCGGGTAGTGTTGGGTTTTGGGTTTGAATCGAGCTAGGGGTCAAACCCTTAACCCCCCATCCGTAAGTCATCCAGGCCCAACTAAAACTATTCCTTCCTTCCTGCTAGAGAGTAGCGACCTGGCACCTCGTTTTCGTATGTCATCAGGGCGCTGCAGGGTGCAGTTCTAATACACTTCTTTTTTATAGAGGGTTGGAAATCTTCCTTTAACCCCGTGGTAATTTGCGCCTTAACCTGAAGGTCCCCGAACACCTGGAAAAAACACCCTCCACGAAAAAGGTGGTCCGGTGTAGCGGGTAGTGTTGGGTTTGGATAGGGTAGAGCCGGGTATCACATCTTAGTCTGACCCCTAGATCTCCTACCAGGACTAACTAAAATTATTACTTTCTTCTTGCTAGTAAATAGCGACCTTAGTACCGCAAACCGCACTTCATCAGGGCGCTGCATGGTTGAAGTTTTTGTATACCTTTCTTTATAGAGGGTTGGAAATCTTCCTTAACCCCATGGTAATTTACCCTTTGATCTTACGATCTTCGGCTTCTTTATCATGTGGAAGACACCCTCCTAGAAGAAGGTGGTTCGGTGTGGCAAGTAGAGATGGGTTTGGATATGGTTCCAATAGGCTCGAGCTAGGGATCAGACTCTGGATCTCCCATCAGTAAGTCATCCAGGACCAACTAAAATCATTCCTCTCTTGCTGCTAGGGCGCTGCATGGTGCAGTTCTGATACACTTCTTTTTTATAGAGAGTTGGAAATCTTTCTATAACCCCATGGTAATTTCCGCTTTAACCTGAACGTTTCCAAACTCCTTATCGTGGGGAAAACACCCTCCACGAAAAAGGTGGTCCGGTGTGGCGGGTAGTGTTGGGTTTGGATAAGGGTCGAGCCGGGTATCAGATCGTAGACTGGCCCCTGGATCTTCCATCAGGAGGTCATTCAGAACCAACTAAAACCTTTCATCTCTTTCTGCTGATGAGTAGCGACCCCGGTACCGCGTTTCCGTATTTCATCAGGATGCTACAAGGTTGCAGATCTGGTACACCTTTTTTATAGAGGGTTGGAGATCTTCCTTTACCACATGGTAATTTGTTGTGTGACCTTACTGGCTCCAGATTCTAACCATGCTGAAGACACCCTCCACGAAGAAGAAGGTCCGTGCTGAGTTTAGACGTTTCGATAAGGTCGAGCCAAGGATCAGACCGTAGCCTAACCTTTGGATTGCCCATTAGAAGGTCATCCAGGAACAACTAAAAGAATTCCTCTATTCCTGTTAGTGAGGAGCGACTCCAGTACCGCATTTGCGCATTTTATCACGGCGCTACAGGGATGCAGTTCTGGTATACCTTTTTTATAGAAAGTTGAAATCTTCCTTTACCTCATGGTAATTTGACCTTTAACTTTACGGTCTCATACTCTTTACCATGGGGAAGACACCGGCCACGAAGAAGTTGGTCCGGGGTGGCGGTTAGTGTTAGGTTTGAATAAGGTTCCGATAGGGTCGAGCCAGGGATTAAGTCTGACTCTTGGATCTTTTACCAAGAGGTCTTCCAGGACCAACTAAAGCCATTCCCCTTTTCCTTCTAGTTAGTATCGACCCCGGTACCGCGTTTCTGCATTTCATTAAGGTGCTGTAAGGATGTATTTCTAATATACCTTTCTTGGATATTTTCCGTTACCTTCATGGTAATTTGCGCATTGACCTTACGGTTTCCAGACTTCTTTCCATAGGAAGACACCCGCCACGAAGAAGGCGGACCGGGTAGTTTTGGGTTTGGATAATGTTCCGATAGGGTCTAGCCAGGGATCAGACTGTAACCGGACCCCTGGATCTTCCATCAGGAGGTCATTCAGAACCAACTAAAACCATTCCTCTCTTCCTGCTGGTGAGTAGCGACCCCGGTACCGCGTTTCTGTATTTCATCACAGTGCTGCAGGGATGCAGTTCTGGAATACCTCCCTTTTATAGAGGGTTGGAAATTTTCCTTTACTTCCATAATAATTTGCCCTCTGATCTTACAGCCTCCAGACTCCTTACCATGAAGAACACATCCGCTACGAAGGAGGAGGTGTGGTGTGGCGGGTAGTGTTGGGTTTGGATATGGTTCAGATAGACTCGAGCTAGGAGCCCCCATCAGCAAGTCATCCAGGACTAACTAAAACCATTCCTCTCTTCCTGCTAGTGAGTAGCGATCCCGGTACGGTGTTTCCGCGTTTCACCCGCAGCTGCTGGGATGCAGTTGTTGTATACCTCTCTTTTATAGAGGGTCGGAGATCTTCCTTTACCCCATGGTAATTTGTTCTGTGACATTCCTGCCTCTGGACTCCTTACCATGAGAAAGACACCCGCCACGAAGGAGATGGTTTGGATATTGTCGGATAGGACCGAGTCGGGGATCAGGCCATAGCCTAACCTCTGGATCGCGCATTAGGAGGTCATCCAGAACCAACTAAAACCATTCCTTTCTTCCTGCTGGTAAGTAACGACCCCGGTACCGCGTTTCCGCATTTTATTAGGGTGCTGCAGGGATGCAGTTTTGGTGTACCTCTTTTTTACAGAGGGTCAAATATCTTCCTTCAGCTTTATGGTAATTTGCGCTTTGACCTTATGGTCTCCAGGCTTTTTTCCATGAGGAGACACCTGCTACGAAGAAGGTGGTCCGGGTAGTTTTGGGTTTGGATAATGTTCCGATAGGGTTGAGCTAGGGATCAGGCCGTAGCCTGACCCCTGGATCCTTCAACAGGAGGTCATCCAGTACCCAATGTCGTGTCTTCGTGTGGTGCATTGGAAAATCACATGTAGAGGAGGGGGGGTCATCCAGTAGCAACAAAAACCATTCTTCTCTTCCTGTTAGTGAGTATCGACCCGGGTACCGCGTTTCATCAAGGCATTGCATGAATGCAGTTCTGGTATACCTTTTTTGTAAAAAGCTGAAATCTTCCTTTACCCCCATGGTAATTTGCTCTTTAACTTTACGGTCTCCATAGTTCTTACTATGGGGAAGACACTGGCCACGAAGAAGATGGTCCAGTATGGCGCTTAGTGTTAAGGTTCCGAAAGGATCGAGCCAGAGATCAGACTGTAGTCTGACCCCAATATCCCCCATTAGGAGGTCATCAAGAACCAACTCATACCATTTCTCTTTTCTTGCTAGTGAGCAACCACCCCGGTACCGCGTGCCCGTGCTTCATCGGGGTGCTGCAGGGATGCAGTTCTGGAATACCTCTCTTTTATAGAGGGTTGGAAATCTTCCTTTACCTCTATGATAATTAGTCCTGTGACCTAATGGCCTCCAGACTCCTTACCATGAGGAAAAAACCCGCACGAAGAAAATGATCCGGTGTTACGAATAGTGTTGGGTTTGTATAAGGTTCTGATAGGGTCGAGCCAAGGATCAGACCGTAGCCTAATCCCTGAGACCCCCATCAGGAGGTCATACAGGACCAACTAAAGCCATTCCTCTCTGTCTGCTAGTGAATATCAATTCCGGTACCGCGTTTCCGTATTTGATCAAGCTGCTGCAAGGATATAGTTCTGGAACTCTCTCTTGAATAGGGTTGAAAATCTTTCTTTAATTCCATGGTAATTTTTGCCCTTTGAGACTTTACGGTCCTCGGACTTCTTTCTATGGGGAAGACAATGGCCACGAAGAAGATGGTACGGTGTGGCGGTTAGAGTTGAATTTGGATAAGATGCTGATAGAGTCGAGCCGGGTACCAGATCGTAGTCTCACTTCAAGGTCCCCTACCAGGAGGTCATAGAGGACCTACAAGAACCATTCTTTTCTCCCTGCTAGTGGGTAGCGACCCCGATATTGCATTTCCGTATTTTAAAAGGGCGCTGCAGTGATGCCATTCTGATATACCTATTTTTATAGAGGGTTGGAAATCTCTCTTTACCTCCATGATAATCTGCCCTTTAACCTTACGGTCTCGTGACTCCTTATCATGGGTAAGACACCCGCTACGAAGAAGGTGGTCCTCTATGGCGGTAGTGTTGGGTTTGGATAAGATTCCGGTAGGATTGAGCCAGGGATCAGACCGTAGCCTGATCCCTGGATCTCCACCAAGGGGTTATCAAGGAACAACTAAAACCATTCGTTTCTTTCTGTGAGTAGCGACCCCGGTACCGCGTTTCCGCACGTCATCACAGTGCTGCAAGGATGCAGATTTGCTACACCTCTTTTTTATAAAGGGTTAGAAATTTTCCTTTACCCCATGGTAATTTACCCTGAGACCTGCGGCCTCCAGACCTCTTATCATGAGGAAAACACCCGCCACGAAGAAGATGGTCCGGTGTTGCGGGTAGTGTTGAGTTTGGATAAGGTTCTGATAGGGTCGAGCTAGAGATCAGACAGTAGCCTGATCCCTGATCCACATCAGGATGTCATCCACGACTAACGAAAACCATTCTGCTCCTCCTGCTAATTTTGTCTCGACCCCGGTAAGGCGTTTTCGGGTTTCACCCGGCAGCTGCAGGGATGCAGTTTTGGTATACCTTTTTACTATAGAAAGTTGAAATCCTCCTTTACCCCATGGTAATTTGTCCTTTAATCTTACGGTATCCAGACTTCTTACCGTGGGGAAGACACCCGCCACGAAGAAGGTGGTCCGGGTAGTTTTGGGTTTGGATAATGTTTTGATACAGTCGAGCCAAGGATCAGACCGTAGCCTGACCCCGAGATCCTGCATCAAAAGGTCATCCAGTACTCAATGTAGTATCTTCGGTGAGGCATTGGAAAAATTACATGTAGGGGGGGATTATTCAGTGCCTTCTAATACCATTCCTCTCTTCCTGTTAGTAAATATCGACCCCGGTACCGCATTTCAGCATTTCATTATGGCGCTGCAGGATTGCAGTTCTGGTATACCTTTTTTTATAGAAAGTTGAAATTTTTCTCTACCCCATGGTTAACCTTACGGTCTCCATACTGCTTACAATGGGGAAGACACCGGTCATGAAGAAGATGGTAGTATCCGGTTTAGATAAGGTTCCAATAGGGTCGAGCCAGGGATCAGACAGTAGCCTGATCCTTGGATTCACAATAGGATGTCATCCAGGACTAGCAAAAACCATTCTCTTCCTCCTGATAGTTAATATCGACTCCGGTACGGAGTTTTTGAGTCTCATCCGGCAGCTACAGGGATGCACTTTTGGTATTTTTTTTTATAGAAGGTTGAAATCCTTCTTTACCCCATGGTAATTTGCTCTTAAACCTTACGGTCTCCATACTTCTTACCGTGGGAAAGACACCCGCCACGAAAAAAGGTGGTCCGGGTAGTTTTGGGTTCGTATAATGTTCCGATAGGGTCGAGCAAAGGATCAGACCGTAGCTTGACTCCTAGATCCTCCATCAAAAGGTCATCCAGTACCCTTCGGGTGGAGCATTGGAAAAGTCACATGTAGAAAGGGGGGGGTTATCCAGTGCCAACTAAAACCATTCCTCTCTTCTTGTTAGTGAATATCGACCACGGTACCGCGTTTCAGCATTTCATCAGGGCGCTGTAGGAATGCAGTTCTGGTATACCTTTTTTTATAAAAGGCTAAAATCTTCCTTTACCCCATGGTAATTTGTCCTTTAACCTTACGGTCTACGTACTTCTGACCATGAGGAAAACACCCGCACTAAGAAGGTCCGGTGTTGCGGGTAGTGTTGGGTTTGGATAAGGTTTCGATAGGGTCAAGCCAGGGATCAGACCGTAGCCCTAGCCCCTAGATCACTCATTGGGAGGTTATCCAGGGCCAACTACTACCATTCTTCTCCTTTTGCTAGTGAGTATCGATCCCGGTACCGCGTTTCCGTATTTTATCAGGCCGTTGTTGGGATGTAGTTCTGATACTCTCTTTTGTAGAGGTTTTAAAATCTTCTTTTACCTCTATGATAATTTGCCCTTTGACCTTAAAGTCTCCAGGCTCCTTTCCATGGAGAAGGCACCCGCCACGAAGAAGGTGGTTCGGTGTGGCGAATAGTGTTGGGTTTGGATCAGGTTCCCCGAATCCTTCATTAGGAGATCATCCAGGACCAACTAGAACCATTGCTTTCTTCTTGCTGGTGAGTAGCGACTTCAGTACTGCGTTTCCGCATTTCATCAGGCCGTTGCAGGGAAATTTCTCTTTAGCCCCATGGTAATCTACCCTTTGACCTTACGGTCTCCACACTCCTTACCATGGGGAAGACACCCGCCACGAATAAGGTAGTCCGGTGGTCCGGGTAGTTTTGGGTTTGGATAAGGTTCCGATAGGGTCGAGCTAGGGACCAGGGCGCTGCTGGAATGCAGTTCTGAAATACTAATCTTTTTATAGAGGGTTGGAAATCTTTCTTTACCCCCATGGTAATTTTCGCTCTGAACTTAAGGTCTCCAGACTCCTTATCATGGAGAAAACACCCTCCTCGAAAAATGTGGTTTGGTGTGGCGGGTAGAGTTGTGTTTGGATAAGGTTCCGATAGGATCGAGCCGTGTATTATAGTGAAGCCTGACTCCCGCATTCCCTACCAGGAAGTCATCCAGGAGCAGCTAAAATTATTCTTTTCTTCTTGCTAGTGAGTAGCGACCCCGGTACCACGTTGATGTATTTCATCAGGATGCTGCACGATTGCAGTTCTGGAATACCTCTCTTTTATTAAAGGTTGAAAATCTTTCTTTACCGCCATTTAATGTGCTCTGTGACCTTATGGCCTCCAGACTCCTTACTTACCATGAAGAATTCACCAGCCACGAAGAAGGATACCGTCCAAAACCAATCGGAAACCATTACTCTCCTCCTTCTAGTTAGTAGCGACCCTAGTATGGCGTTTCCGCGTTTCATCCGGTTGCTGCAGGAATGTAGTTTTGGTATACCTCTTTGTTATAGAGGGTTGTAGATCTTCTTTTACTCCATTGTAATTTGCGGTGTGACCCTACTGCCTCCGGACTCGTTACCATGAGGAAAACACCGGCCACGACAAAGATGGTCCGGTGTTAAATTTGGATAAGGTTCTGATAGGGTCGAGCCGGGTATCAGATCATAGCCTGATTCCTGTATCCCCTACCAGGAGGTCATTTAGGACTAATAAAACTATTCTTTTCTTTCTGCTAGTGAATAGCCACTCCGGTACAGCGTTTCCGCATTTCGTTAAAGCGCTGCAGGGATGCAATTCTGGTATACCCTTTTCTATAGAAATTTTAAAATCTTCCTTTACACCCATGTTAATTTGCCTTTTGACCTTAAGGTCTCCAAACTTCTTTCCATGGGAAGATACTCGACATGATGGCGAGAGTCCGGGTAATGTTGGGTTCGGATGACGTTCCGATATGGTTGAGCCGGGTATCAGATCGTAGCTTGGATCCCCTACCAGGATTACATCCAAGACAAACCAGAACCATTCTTTTCTTCCTGCTAGTGAGTAGCCACCTCGGTACAACGTTTAAGCATTTCATCAGAGCGCTGCAAGGACGCAATTCTGGTATACCCCTCTTTTATAGAAGGTTTGAAATCTTCTTTCACCCCATAGTAATTTGAACTCTGACCTTACGGTCTACAGACTCTTTATCATGGACACTCGCCTTGGAGAAGATGGTCTGGTGTGGCGGGTGGTATTGGGTTAGGATAAGGTTTGAGTAGGGTTAAGGCAGGAATCAGAACGTAGCCTGACCCCTGGATCCTCTATCAGAAGGTTATCCAGGACCAACAAAAACGATTCCTCTCCACCTGTTAGTGAATAGCAAACCCAGCACTGCGTTTCCGCATTTCGACTGGGCGTTACAAGTATGCAGTTCTGTTACACCTTTTTTATAGAGGTTTAGAAATCTTCCTTTACCCCATGGTAATTTGCTCTTTGACCTTACAGTCTCCGGACTCCTCATCGTGGGGAAGACACCCTCCTCAAAGGTGGTACGGGTAGCGTTGGGTTTGGATAAGGTTTCGATAGGGTCAAACCAGGAATCAAATCATAGCCTGCCCCTCCACCAGGAGATCATCCATTTCATATTTCATCAGGGTGCTGCAGAAATGCAGTTCTGGTGTACCTCTTTTTAATAGTGTTGGATATCTTCCTTTACCTCCATAGTAATTTGCTCTTTGACTTACCGGTCTCCAGATTTCTTGCCATGGTGAAGACACCAGCCAAAAAGAAGATGGTCCTGTATAGCTGATAGTATCGCATTTGGATGGGGTTCTAATAGGGTTGAGCTAGGGATCACACCGTAACCTGATCCCTGAATCCCCTATTAAACGGTCATCCAGGACCAACTAAAGCCATTCCTCTGTTCCTGCTAGTGAGTAGCGACCCCAGTACTGCGTTTCCGCATTTCATCAGTGCGCTGCAGGGATGCAGTTCTGGTATACATTTTTTATAGAGGATTAGATATCTCTCTTTACCCCATGATCTTCTACGCTTTGATCTTACGATCTCCACATTTCTTGCCATTGGGAAGACACCCGCCACGAAGAAGGTGGTCTAGAGTGGCGGGTAGTGTTGGATTTGGATCACGTTCCGATAGGGTTGAGCCAGGGATCAGACCGTAGCCTGCCCCTTGATTCCCCCATTAGGAGGTCATCCAGAACCAACTAAAACCATTTCCTTCTTTCAGTTAGTGAGTAGCGACCCCAGTACCGCGTTTCCGTATTCCATCAGGGCGCTACAGGAATACAGTTTTGCTATACCTTTTTTTACAGAGTGTTAGAAATCTTTCGTTACCCCATGGTAATTTGCGCTTTGATCTCACGGTCTTCGAACTCCTTATCATGTGGAAAACACCCTCCTTGAAGACGGTGGTTTGGTATGGCAGGTAGTGTTGACTTTGGATACGGCTCCGATAGGGTCGAGCTAAGTATCAGACCCTGGATTGCCTATCAGTAAGTCATCCAGAACCAACTAAAACCATTCCTCTTTTTCTGCTAGTGAGTAGCGACCCCGGTATTGTGTTTCCGCATTTAATCAGAGTGCTGCAGAGATGCAGTTTTGGTATACCTCTCTTTTATAGAGGCTTGCAAATCTCCCTTTACGTCTATGTTAATTTGCGCTTTGATACTACGGTCTCCAGACTTCTTATCATGAGGAAGACAGCCTCCTTGAATGTGGTCCAGGTAGTGTTGTTTTTGGATAAGGTTCCGATAGGGTCGAGCCAGGGATCAGGCCGTAGCCCGACTCCTAGATTGTTTACCAGTAGATCATCCAGGACCAACTAGAACCATTCTTCTCTTCGGGCTAGTGAGTATCGACGCCAGTACCGCGTTTCCGCATTTCATCAGAGTGCTGCAAGAATGCAGTTCTTGTATACCTCTTTTTTATAAAGGGTTGGATATCTTCCTTTACCTCCATGGTAATTTGCGCTTTGACCTTAAGGCCTTCAGATTTTTTGCCATGGGGAGACACCCGCCACGAAGAAGGTGATTCGGGTAGTTTTGGGTTTGGATAATGTTTTGATGGGGTCGAGCCAGGGATCATACCGTAGCTTGACTTTACATGTGATTTTCCAATACTCCACCCGAAGGTACTACATTGGCCAGGAAGCGAGTTTTTTTACCTGGAAAATTTGGAATTTTGCCGAATTCTTGCTGTTCCAAGCAATGTAGGGATCTTTAACATGCTTAAGAACACTCACACACGGGACGTCCATTTTATCTCTCATCCGAACGGGGGTGTATTTTTGTGAAAAATGCTCGCTTAACATTTTTCAAGCGGACCGTGTCGGAATTCAAACCCGTGACCTAGGGCGTAGTAGTCACACATATACCACTACGTCACGGAGCCGCCAACCGTAGCCTGAACTCTGGATCCTCCAAAAGGAGGTGATCCAGTACTCAATGTAGTATCTTCGTTGGAGCATTGGAAAATCACATGTAGGGGGGGGGGGAGTCATCCAGTACCAACTAAAATCATTCTTCTCTTCCTGTTAGTGAGTATCGACCCCGGTACCGCGTTTCAGCATTTTATCAGGGTGCTGCAAGAATGCAGTTCTGGTATACCTTTTTTTATAGGTTTTATAGGTTTGGATAAGGGTCCGATAGGGTCGAGCCGGAGAACAGGTCGTAGCCTGACCCCTGGATCTTCTACTAAAAGGTCTTCCAGGATCAACTAAAACCATTCCTCTCTTCCTGCTAATGAGTAGCGACCCCGGTACCGCGTTTCCGTATTCCATCAGGGTGCTGCAGGGATGCAGTTCTGGAATACCACCCTTTTATAGAGGGTTGGAAATCTTCCTTTACCTCCATGATAATTTGCCCTGTGACCTTACTGCCTTCAGACTCCTTACCATGAGGAAAACACCAGCTACGAAGACGATGGTCCGGTGTTGCGGGTAGTGTGGGGTTTGGATATGGTTCCGATAGGGTCGAGCTAGGGATCAGACCCTGGGGCCCCCATCAGTAAGTCATCCAGAACCAACTAATACCATTCATCTCTTTCTGGTAGTTAGTAGCGACATCGGTACGGCGTTTCCGCATTTCATCAGGGTGCTGCAGGGATGCAGTTCTGGTATACCTTTTGTTATAGAGGGTTGGAAATCTTCCTTTACCTCATGGTAATTTGCGCTTCGAAGTAGGTGGACCGGTGTAACGGGTAGAGTTAGGTTTGAATAAGATTCAAATATGGTAGAGCCGGGTCTTCAGACTCTTTATCATGGCGAAGACACCCACCAAGAAGAAGGTAGTCCGGTGTGGCGGGTGGTGTTGGATTTAGATAAGATTCCGATAGGGTCGAGCCAGGGATCAGGCCGTAGCCTGGCCTTCAAATCCTCTATCAGGAGGTCATCAAGGACCAACTAAAACCATTCCTCTCTTCCTGTTAGTGAGTAACAATCCCGGTACCGTGTTTTCGTAATGTCATCAAGACATTGCAGTTTTAACACACCTTTTTTATAGAATGTTGGAAATCTTTCTTTACCCAATGGTAATTTCCCTGTAACCTTATGATCTCCAGACTTCTTACCATGAGGATAACACACGTTACGAAGGAGATGGTGCGATGCGGATAGTGTTAGGTTTGGATAAGGTTCCGATAGGGTTGAGCCTGACCCCTGGATCTCCTTCACGATGTCATCTAAGACCATCAAAAACCATTCCTCTTCTCCTGTTAGTTAGTAGCGGCACCGGTTCGGCGTTTCCGCATTTCTTCAAGGTGCTGCAGGGATGCAGTTCTGGTATATTCTTCTTTTATAGAGGTGGAGAGACCTTCTTTTACCTCATGGTAATTTACCCTGTGACTTTATTGCTTCCGGACCCCATACCATAAGAAACACATTCGCCGCGAAAAAGATGGTTAATGATTGGTTTGGATATGTTTCCCAGAGGAACGAGCTAGGGATCAGACCCTGGATCCTCCATCAGTAAGTCATTTTGGACCAACTAAAACCATTCCTTAATTCCTGTTAGTGAGTAGCGACCCTGATTCCGCGTTTCTGCATTTCATCAGCGCGCTGCAGGGATGCAGTTCTGGTATACATTTTTTGTAGAGGATTAAAAATCTTTCTTTAACCCCATGGTAATCTACCCTTTGACTTTACGGTTCTTACATTAATAAACGGTAGTTACATTTTAAAATTTCGATAAATACAACATCGGGAGCGCGGTTTACTAGACACCATCGGTGGTTGGCAGCGCTAATCTTATACAGATTTGGGCGCGGTCATCACCAATGACGTCCACAATATTACCCAATGCTCCGGAAATTTACATATTAAGTTTAAAGCCAAGATAATAGCGAACGATATAAACTTTGAAGTACTCACATAATAGGTCCAGATTCCCGCGAAGTTGCGCTAGGGTAGGCCTCCAACCTAGTCCATCAGGGCTCCTCCCGGAGGGATTAGAGATGATACGCCGACGCTCTACAAAAGCGTTCGGCTCAGCTCCGGCCAGCTACGGCAGTCATGAGGTCTTCCTCCAGAGTCGTGGAGATCGGTACGCCTAGGTGGCTCTAGATTTATCTACCTATTTATCTACCTATGGTAAAGGAGCGACAAACAAAAGATAATCAAGCAAAGGAAATCTACATAGGTACAGCTACGATACGTTACCAAAAATACGACCACTTCACTCGAAGATACCAGGCAAAAAGCCACGTTATAGCGAGAGAACCGGAAAACTTCCTTACTCTTTGTCTAGTATTCGCCTACCCCTCTAGGGACACGCACACTGCGCAAATGCACTACTATGACGTACGGAAGTACCGCCTAGTCTATTTAAAATTCCCGCGGACTGCGCCTTTTGAAAATATGGCGCGAAACTTCCATACATCAAAACTTAACCTAATAACAATGTTTAAGTGCAAATTGCATGTAACACGGTTTCCACACTTCTTACCATGGGGAAGACACCCGTTACGAAGAGGGTGGTCCGGTGTGGCAGGTAGTGTTGGGTTTGGATCAGATTCCCCGAATTCCCCATCAGGAAATCATCTAGGACCAACTACAACCATTACCTTCTTTTTGTTAGTGAGTAACGACCCCAGTAATGCGTTTCCGCATTTCATCAGGGCGTTGCAGGAATGCAGTTCTAGTATACCTTTTTTATAGTGGGTGGAAATCTTTCTTTACCCCATGGTAATTTGCTCTTTGATCTTACGGTCTTCGGTCTCTTTATCATGTGGACGAAATCCTCCTTGAAGAAAGTGGTTCGGTGTGGCGGGTAGTGTTGGGTTTGAATATGGTTCCAATAGGGTTGAGCTTGGGATCAGACCCTGCAATTCTTCATCAGCAGGTCATCCACGACTAACTAGAACCATTCCTCTATTCCTGCTATTGAGTAGAGAACCTGGTACTGCGTTTCCGCGTTTTATCCGCAGCTGCCGGGATGCAGTTGTGGTATACCTCTCTTTTATAGAGGGTTGGAAATCTTCCTTTACTTCATGGTAATTTGCTCTGTGACTTCTTGTCTCTGGACTCCTTACCATGAGGAAGACACCTGCCATGAAGGAGATGGTTTGGATAAGGTCCGATAGGATAAAGCCAGGGATCAGGCCATAGCTTAACCTCTGGATCGCGCATCAGGAGGTCATCCAGGACCAACTACAACCATTTCTCCCTTCGTGTTAGTGAAGAGCGACCTAGTTACCGCGTTTCTGCATTTTATCACGGCGCTACAGGGATGCTGTTCTGGTATACCTTCGCCAGTCTAACGGTTTTGCTCTATTGTATTTGTCTATTCTAGCTTGCGCTACGATACATCAGCCACCGTGACGCTTATACGCTTGCAGTGATTATGCTAGAGTTAGGCAACACAAGTTGCAGATGCATTCATTCTACAAACAAGATATTAAAATAATTTTGTAAAATATGTGCGTTTTGGATTGTTTATATGGTATGTTGTTTGTTAGCCAAAGCCAATTTAATTTACAATTATAAATGTATTAGCTTTGAACGGAATATCTTCTAACTATGGTGGGATTGTTGGGATTGTTCTTGCGTTTAATAAGAATTTGATATCTAGCAGTATTTTTGTAGGAATAATTGCGGTTTTTGAGCTGTATTTTGTTAGTATCTTGACAATTGTTCCTTCATCAGGAGTGAAGACTTTGTGATTGGTGGGTTTGTGTTCTGTAGATTACGTAGGTTATATTGAATTAGAATACGGTTAACGGTAACGTTTTGCTAACACATCAATGTCAGTCAAATACATAACCTCAAAAATCAACAACAGTTTTTTTTCCAAAATAATATGCCCAGATGGATTGCTGAATTATCCGTTTACAGGTGAAAGATCATTATCGAAACCAAAAAATAATTAATCAAATACAGTTCCCATACACAATCCGGACCTTTACGATCAAGACCACTTTCATACAACTAAATGTCAGACAATGAACGCGACGAGGAAGATGTGGGTGAAATTGTCGATAGTTTTGAACCTCCTGAACAACCCTTACCTTACTACAACTGCCACGATCCCCTTGGACTCTCAGAATGCATGTCACCAACAGAACCCGGAGAGCTGTCCCACAATTCATACCATACACACAACTTGCAAAATTTTAAAACCTGTCAGCGTTGGGAAGAATGGTGCGAGCTCAAGCAAGAGGAGTCGGAGAAGCAGCAATGCGATTGCTCAGAACACTCCACCGAGAGGTGTTGCACAGAGCCCTTGCCCGAATTTGAAAGGGTGGAAGTTAGATCACCGGCATTCTCGGAGCCTCCTCTTTCTTCACGGTTTTCGTATTATCGAAAGTCTGTGCAACTTTCGGATGCCCAGGAACACTGGGCGCTCCTGCACGAGACGTTGTATCTAAACTCCACTCTGCATTTTCAACGACTTGGGTTGCAGCCTGAGGAATTGGAGTGTTTTGATTTTTTGGAACAGTTGGAGAGTTTTCTGTGTGTGCCGAGTTTTTCAGACTCGGATGATTGTGAGTACTCGAGGGATTCAGGCTTGGAGCGTTCGGCTGTATCGGATTGTAATGAATTGTTGCGGTACGCACAAGACGACATGGATTGGATAGATGATGTACGTTCCGAGCACTTCGAGTGTACAGGCGAATGCTCGACAGACCAAGAACATTCGTATTTGGAAGATTCGCCAGACTTCGAATGTTTCACAAAGTTTGATACTGTAGTGTTGTCAGAAAGGTGTAACCCAGATACTTTGTCTTCAAAACGATACTATTCGTCAGATTCTTACGAATCGTGTTCATGCTTCGATCGGCCGGATCGTTTGAAATACTCCAATCGATCAAAGTATTTGGAAGACGTAGAGCCCTACGTAAAACCTGATTTTAATACTAGTCCAATAAGCGAATGCTGTGATAGAAACGAATCTGCTTCCGATACCACTAAGTGGAGCGCGAAACAAGATGATATTCCAGGTAGTTGTAACTTGTACGACAACCTTACATTCTGTGTTTTAGGTGAAGTTCCCGAAAGCGATGTCGTTACAGAATACCTAGTTAAATTTGAGAATGATGTTCACGAGAATTGTTTAGATAGGGTTTACGAAAACTATACGTTTGAAGGTTGTGTCGTTGATGTGATTGATAACGTTACTTTAGGACTAGAAATTAATGCTTTAGACGTTGAAAAACCAGAAAATTGTAACTTTTTTACACTGTATAACGAACACAATAGGGATTTGCAAACAGAACCGTTACGCGTCGATGTATTCGTCGAGCATTACGACAAGGAACGTAAGATCGTCTGTGCCAAATGTCGTATGGCTGTGCTTTCATCAGGGTTTGTATACGTACCACCTTAACTCTTTCTTAATGTATATACCAGGTTTGCGATGCACCTCGAGGTATGCATGGGAGTCAAACAAAGTCGTACACGAACACCACGACGCGTTAGAATAATAACCAACACGAACGGCCACGACTCCTCCATCTACGAAGAAAAGTTACCGAGCAGCGAAGACGACGACGATGCAGATGCCGACTGGAGCACATCGGGCGAGAAACGTAAACGAAAACGTGATCGAAACGGCACTAAACGAATCAGAGGTAAGTACTCGTGCGAAAACAACCGTCTAACGTGTTTTCATCCAGGTACACCTATTGCTAAGACTGAAAGCGAATTTACAGGACTGATGGGGACTGAAGTAAATGGTCACGACACTTACGAGCACAATCGAGATGATGAATCTCACAATGTATTTAACATAGACGACTTCCTATGGGACGATGTATCGCATTCATATCACGCAGGTAGTCGTTCGACGCATAACAGGGGCGTTGTCGAAATCAAAGCCGAGAAAATTGAACAAAATTTGCCTACTCCTAACTTACTCATTTAATTGTGCTATTAGTGTTATAAAAATTTGATTCTCAGGATCAGTATTTAGCGTATTTAATAATTATATAGTATTGCGTTAGGAAATTTTAAACGTCTCGTTTTATTTTTTTTTAAAACAGTCGGTTGATTATTTTTATGTTTAAGATTAACGTAAACCGTCTCGATTTTAGTTTTATATCGTAAACTAGTTGTATTTTTTTAAAACAGCTCGATTTTTAGGTTAAATTGTAAACAGCGTAAGTTTTAACGTCGTAGTTTTAATTTTATACTCTTCAGCCGGTGATAATTTTTATTGTAAGCTAATTTTAAATGTCTCTATTTTAATTTTTGTACTGTGAGGACGACGATATTTTTGTTTATTAATCTGAACTGTAATTGTACAAATTATTGTGTCAGTATTCAACGTATTAAATGTTTAAATGGCTTTTACTTAATATAAGGACGTAGAAGCGTTGTGAAGCTCAAAACTGCGACCGACAGATGCTTCACGTTCTAGTTTCGACGATGACTTTCCTTAAACTACCGTTATAAATACGATATCTTATTAAATTACATTTTGGAATGTTGTATTTATTTAAAATTGACGTAAATTAGACCATTGGTTTACAACATCACACATGGAATCGTAATTGTTTGCTAAAAGGTTCATTGTGGCGATGAAGCGACCCGATTTTATGTAAATGGTAGCCACTTCTACCAACTCCAGGAGTACTCCACCAACTTTGGCGCAACTTTCACCCACTTCATAGTCATTTTCAACAATCAACTTAGGTTGTTTCCACCATACCCCTAGGAGTCTCCGCCCTATAAGGTGCCTACGAACCTTGGAAGTATTTTGGTCGAACCATAGGGCACGCTATCAACTTTGGAGCGTTTCGATAAACTCTCTTTGAGTCGTTTACATTAATCCAAGAGGTACCCTATCAACCTATCGCTTCCACCACCCTTAGGCAGCTCTTGTTACGTGCCAATAAATTGGCACTAAACGTTCCCTAGTTTTAGCTTTGATGTGCGGAAGTTTCGCGCCATAAATTCAAAAGACTCGGTGCGCGTATTTCCGTCACGTCAAAAGTGGGTTGGACGAATAATTTCGCGCCGACGCGTGAAAGGACAAAAATGGAAGAGAAGTGTTTCCGTGAAACTCTGTAACGTGGCCATTTGCCTTTGAACATCGAGACGGGCGGTCGTGACTGGTATCGTATCTTTATTTTTATTATGTAGATTTCTCTTGCTTATCTGTGTTTGTCTTTCCCTAATTAACCTATTCCTTATCGTTCCGCTACATATAGAAATCTGATACGACCTTGGAGTAATCCACGACCCAAGAACGAACCGGATGTCCATGCTCCGCCAACAGCACCGGAGCAAGCACCATCTTTAATCACCCCGGAGTGGAGCCCTGAGATCCCGTCGATGCCATTGGGATGTATGTTAGGCGTACCCCCCGTTAATTACCTAAAAAGGGCCATCAGTAGCCCTGATGGACTTCAACAGAAGCCAACTTTAACTCAGGGACATATTCATGTGAGTATTTCGCTGCTATAAACTATTGTCTTAAATTTATATTTTTCCGCAAATGGCGTATTAAATTTGTGCATTGGTGACGTCATTGTCAGATGGGGGCGCCGAAATCTGTACAAAGATTAGCGTTACCAACCGCCCGTGGCGTCGCTTTTTCCGCGCTTGCGCGATGTATTTACGGCTTTTAAACCGTAAGAATTTGACGTTTAAAATGTAAGAATTTGCTTTTAAACTGTAAGACTCTATCAGACGGAAAATGATTTTTGACGACACCTATTGCCTTCCATCAATCGCAAAAGTACTCTGACAACCTTGGCTACTTACACTATCTCCAGAGGAACTCTCAACAACTTTAGGATCGCATCCAACTACTGAAGGTACTGTGGTAACCTTAATTTCTTCAGTAATCTCGCAGCACCAACCTTAGGGGCACTTCCACAAAAAAATTAATAATCTTACAGTCACTTGAACAGATGTTAGAAATACTTAATCTCGGGACATCCCCAGGGTACACTGTCAATCTCAGGGTTACTTGCAACAACTTCAGAAAAAGCTGAGCCACTTCCACCGATCTAAAGAATACTTTGTGATCCTCAGAGCTACTCTGTCAACCTTGGTCTATTCCTGTAGGTTTCTGTAAATCACTAGGTTACTTTTCATTCTTAGGATCACCAGCTTCAGAGGTGTTCTATTAAGCTTAGGGTTTTGCATCGGTTTTTCTAACCTTAGGGTCCTTTGTACTGATACTACAGGGCTAGAATAACCTTAGGACACCTCCCAGAGTACAGTTTCAACCTTAGAATTACTCACATCAACCTCAGAAGAACTATCAACCCCGAGCCACTTTTACTAATCTGAAGGATACTTTACAAACCTTACCTCATGTCCACGAACCTCAAAAGTCCTTCAACTTCAGTAAATTTTATGAGGATACTATAACATCCTTAAGTCGAATTTCTCCATCCCCAGAGGCGCATTCTTAACCTTATGGTTGCTTCCGCCAGATTTTCTGGTAACCTTAGGGTTACTTGCACTGATGTTGCAGGTACTCTAATAACCTTAGGACAACCCTAGGGTGCGCTATCATTCCTAGAGCTCAGAAAACCTGGGTCAATCATGAGCCACTTCCACCTATCTCAAGGATACTTTAATAACCTTAGAAGATATTTTGTTCATTTTTATCACCTATGTAGATTTTTGCTCATTACAAATTTACTTCTGCCAATCTGATGAGTATCCAATCACTCTTAGGGTCACTTCCACTAACCTCAGGTATGGTCCATTGGGGTTAGAGTCACCTCCACCCTATTTTCCAACAACTTTAGAGTCACGTGTTCTGGTATTCGAACAACTCCAGAATGCGCTGTCAACCTTAGAGTTACTTCCATCAACTTTAAAAGAACGCAATCAACCTTGAGCCACTTCCACCTATCTCAAGAATACTTTATGGACCTTAGGAACGCGTCCACAAACCTCAGAGGTACTCTGTAAATTTCCATTACTTATGTAGGTTTTTCCTCATTACAGGGTCACTTTTGACGACCTAGCGTAAACCCAATCATTTTTAGGGCAGCTTCCGCTAACCTAAGATGTTACGTCCGCCCGTTTATCGAGCAGCTTTAAGGTTAGTTCCAGTTATGTTAGAGGTACTCAATCTTAGGGCAACCCAGAGGGTGCGTTGTCAACCTTAGAGTTAGTTCAAACAACCACAGAACTCATTCAACCTTGAGCTACTTCCACCAATCCCAAGAATAGTTAATGAACCTTAAGACCACGTCCACGATCCTCAAAGGTACTCTATCAACCTTGGTCTACTACTGAAGGTTTTTGTAAATTTCAGGGTTTCTTCTGCTAACCTAACCTTGCACTGATCGTAGAGATACTCGAATAACCTTAGAACCCCCTCCCCCGCGAGCACACTTTCATAACCTTAGAGTTACTTCCATCAACCTCAGAAGAACTGTCAGACTAGATCTACATTTACTAATCTCAAGAATACTTTATGAACCATGGGATCGTGTTTAACCTTGGTCTACTTCTGCAAATTTCAAGAGAGTACTCCATCATTCTTAAGTCCAATTTCATCAACCCCGGCGGTTTTCCATCGTCCTTAGTGTTTCTTTCAGCAGAATCTCTGACTACCTTGCACTTATGTTATAGGTTCTCTGATAATTTTAAGGCCGCCCCAAGGTGCACTATCATTTCTAGAGTAGCTTTGATCAACCCCAGAAGAACTTGGACACCTTGTGCCACTTCCACTTATTCCTAGAATACTTTATAAAGCTTAAGATAGTGTCTATAAAATTCAACAATACTCTGTTAATTTCTATCACGTAGTGAATAACCAATTAAACTTAAGGCCACTTTCACAAACCTCAGAATTGATCGATTGACCTTAGAGTCACTTAGAAGTGGTACCTCGCTCTTAGTGTTAGTTCCACCAGATACTTTAACAACCTTAGGGTCCGTTATACTTATGCCAGAGGGACTCTATTAACCTTAGGGCAACCCCAGGGTGCACTATCACTCTTAGAGTTACTTTCATCAACCTTTAAACAACTCAGACAACCTTGAGCCACTGCCACCTATACCAAGGATACTTTGTCCACTAATCTCTAAGGTTGTTAATTTTCATCACCTATGTAGGTTTTGTTCATTGCAGAGTCACTTCTGCCAACCTAATGGGTACCCAATCATTCTTAAGGCCACTTCAACTAACCTCAGATGCGATTCATTAATCTTAGGGTTACTTCCAACAGATCATTCTTACAATTACTTTCAACAATCTCAAAAGATTTTCATCAACCTTAATCCACTTCCACCTATTCCAAGGATAGTTTAGTAACCTTATAATCGCGTCCACGAACCTCAAAGTAACTCTGTTAATTTACATCAACCATGTAGGTTTCGCTCATTGCAGAGTCACTTCTGCCAATCTAATGGGTACACAATCATTATAATTATAATTATAAATATGGCATCTTGTAATTGTTTGCTAAAAGGTTCGTTGTTGCGATGAAGCGACTAAGTTTTATGTAAATCTTAGGTTTTTGTAAACCGTGGTCACTTCTGCAAACTCCAGGCATACTCAACTAAGGCAACTTTCACCCATTCCTTAGGTACGCTCAATGTTGGAGCCGTTTTCGGCAAATAACTTAGGTTGGTGCTACCAAATCCTTTAGTCTCCAAAACCTATAAAGTGCCTACGAACCTTTAGGATGTTTCAACCTTAAGAGCGTTTTAACAAATACTAAACTCCACCTAATCCGAGAGGTACCCGATCAACCTTACGGCCGCTTCCGACACCCTAAGGCAGCTCTATCAGACTCAAAAATGATTTCCGACAACACCAACCGTTTTCTGTTGCTTTCCATCAAGTTCAAAAGTACTTTGACAACTTTGCTTCCATTAATTCCAGAGGAACTCGACAATCTTAAGATCACATCGAACAACTGAAGATACTCTCTTTCACTAATTTCGGAGGTACTCCATAAACGTTAGGGCCATTTCTAGCAAAATTTCTGATAACCTTAGGATCGCTTGAACAGATGCTAGAAGTATTAAACGTCAGAACAATCCCAGGGTACACTGTGAATCTTAGGGTTACTTGCAGCAACTTCAGAAAAACCCAGGCAACTTTGAGCTGATCTAAAGAATAGTTTGTGAACATCAGTCGGGTCTACTTCTGTAGGTTTCTCTAAATTACTGGGTTACTTCTGCAAACCTTTCATTCTTAGGGCCACCGTCAGAACTTTACAGGTGATCTGTCAAACTTAGGGTCACTTCCATCTGTTCCTCTAGCAAACTTAAGGTCACTTGTACTGATGTTAAAGATACTCGAATAACCTTAGGACATCCCTTCCAGTTCACTTTCACTGTTAGAGTTACTTCCATCAACCTTAGAAGAACTGTCAGGTTCGAGCTACTTTCACTAGTCTCAAGGAGACTTTATGAACCTTAGAACTGTGTCCACTGGCCTCGTAAATCCTCTATCAATCTTGGTCCACAGGAATTTCAGAGGGATACTCTATCATCCTTAGACCCAATTCACCAGCCTTAGAGGTCCTCTATCGTCCTTAGTTTCCTTCCACCAGAATCTCTGACAATTTTGCAACCCCAGGGTGCACTATCATCAATCTCAGAAGAACTCAGTCAACCTTGAGCCATAGGTTTCCATCACCTATGTAGATTTTTGCTCGTTACAAGTTTACTTCTGCCAATCTAATGGATATCCAGTCATTTTTAGGGTTAGTTTCACTAACCTCAGGTATGGTCCATTGACGTTAGGGTCGCTTCCAGCCTATTTTCCAACAACTTTAGAGTCACGTGTTCTGGTATTCGGGCAACTCCAGGATGCACTGTCGACCTTAGAGTTACTTCCACCACCTTTAAAAGATCGCAGTCAACCTTGAATCGCTTCCACCTATACCAAGATTACTTTATGGACCATAGGACCGTGTCCACGAACCTCAAAAGTACTCTGTTAATTTTTATTACCTATGTAGGTTTTTCCTCATTACAGGGTCACTTCTGACGACCTAGCGTAAACCCAATCATTTTTAGGGCAGCTTCCGCTAACCTCAGAGGTCACGTCCACCCGTTTATCGAGCAGTTTTAAGGTAAGTTCCACTTATGTTAGAGGTACTCAATCTTAGGGCAACCCAGAGGGTGGGCTATCAACCTTAGAGTTACTGCAAACAACCACAAAACTCATTCAACCTTGAGCTACTGCCACCAATCCCAAGAATAGTAAATGAATCTTAAAACCAGGTCCACGATCCTCAAAGATACTCTATAAACCTTGGTCTACTTCTGTAGGTTTTTGTAAATTTTAGGGATTCTTCTGCTAACCTAACCCTGCACTGATCTTAGAAGAACTGTCAGCTCCAAACCACCTTCACTAATCTCAAGGAGACTTTATGAACCTTAGGACTGTGTCCACTGACCTCGTAAGTCCTCTATCAATCTTGGTCCATTGGAAATTTCATAGGGGTACTCTATATTCCTTAGACCCAATTTCAGCGGCCTCATAGGTCCTCTATCGTCCTTAGTTTTCCTTCCACCAGAATCTTTAACATTCTTGCAACCCTAGAGTGCACTATCATCAATCTCAGAAGAACTCAGTCAACCTTGAGCCATAGGTACACTCAATTTTAGTCAATTCAAACAATCAACTTAGGTTACTTCCACTAGATCCCTTGGCGTCTCCGACCCTATAAGGTGTTTACAAACCTTGGAGGTATTTCGGTGGAACCATAGGGCACGCAATCGACCTTAGGAGCGTTTGATTAAACTCCCATTGGGTCGTTTCTATTAATCCAAGCGGTACCCTATTAACCTTTTGGTCGCTTCCACTATCCTAAAACAGCTCTATCAGACTAAAAATGATTTTCGACGACACCAAAGGTTCCCTATTGCTTTCCATCAATCGCAAAAGTACTCTGACAACTTTAATTAATTCCACTAAATCCAGAGAAACTCTCAACAACTTTAGGATCACATCCAACTACTGAAAGTACTCTGGTAACCTTAGATTCTTATTCAGTAATCTCAAATTGCCTTAGGGGCACTTCCACTAAAATTTCTTATAATCTTAGGGTCATTTAAACCGGGACATCCTCAGAGTACACTGTCATTCTTAGGGTTACTTGTAAACAACTTCAAGAAAAAGCTAGACCACTTCCATCGATCTGAAGAATACTTTGTAAACCTTAAGAATGCGGAACCTCAAAGCTACTCTATAAATCTTGGTCTACTTATATAGATTACTAGGTAACTTCTGCAAACTCATTCTTAGGGCGGCCGTCACCAGCTTCAGAGGTGATCCATTAAGCTTAGGGTCTTTTGCATCGGTTTCTCTAACAACCTTAGGGTCTCTTGTACTTAAACTAAAAGTCCCCAAATAATCTTAGGGCACTTTCAACCTTATAATCATTTTCATCAAACGAACTGTCAGCCTCCAGCTACTTTCATTAACCTCAAGGATTCTTTACGACCTTAGGACTATGTCCACAAACCTCAAAAATTCTTGATCAATTTCAGGAGGGTCCAATTTCATCATCTCCAGTGGTGCTTCTTTGACCTTAGAGTTGCTTCCGCAAGATTTTTTGGTAACCTTAGGGTTACTTTCACTGATTTGCAGGCACTCAAATAATCTTAGGGCAATCCCAAGGTATACTTTCAATCTTAGGATTACTTCCATCAACCTCTGAAGAACCGTCAGCCTGGAGCCACTTTCACTAATCTCAAGGATACTTTTCGAACTTTAGGACCATGTCCACGAACCTCAAAGGTCCTAGGTCAACTTCAGTAAATTTTAAGAGGGTACTATAACATGCTCAAGTCCAACTTTACCAGCCCCAGGGGTGCTTCTTTGACCTTAGAGTTGCTTCCGCAAGATTCTTTGGTAACCTTAGGGTTACTTTCACTGATTTGCAGGCACTCAAATAATCTTAAGGCAATCCCAAGGTATACTTTCAACCTAAGGATTACTTCCATCAACCTCTGAAGAACCGTCAGCCTGGAGCCACTTTCACTAATCTCAAGGATACTTTTCGAACCTTAGAACCATGTCCACAAACCTCAAAAGTCATAGGTCAACTTCAGTAAATTTTAAAAAGGTACTATAACATGCTCAAGTCCAACTTTACCAGCCCCAGGTGTGCTTCTTTGACTTTAGGGTTGCTTCTCCAAGATTTTCTGGTAATCTTAGGGTTACTTGTACTGATTTGCAGGCACTCTAATAATCTTAGGGCAATCCCAGGGTATACTTTCAACATTAGGATTACTTCCATCAACCTCAAAAGAACTGTCGTCTGCGAGTCACTTTCACTAATCACAAGGATACTTTACGAACCTTAGGAGCATGTCCACGAACCTCAAAAGTCCTTGGTCAATTTCAGTAAATTTTAGGAGGGTACTAAAACATCTTTAAGTCTAATTTCATCAGCCCCAAAGGTGCTTCTTTGACCTTAGGGTTGCTTCCGCCAAATTTTCTGGTAACCTAAGGGTTACTTGCAACAGTAGGACTACTTCTATCAACCTCAGAAGAACTGTCAGCCACGAACCACTTTCCCTAATCTCAAGGGTACTTTACAAACCTTAGGATCATGTCCACGAACCTCAGAAATGCTTGGCCAACTTCAGAAGGATACTATAACATCCTTAAGTCTAATTTCACCAGTCCAGAGGTGCCTCTATGACCTTAGGGTTACTTCCGCCAGATTTTCTGGTAACCTTAGGGTTACTTGCACTGATGCTGCAGGCACTCTAATAACCTTAGGGCAATCTCAGGGTATACTTTCAACCTTAGGATTACTTCCATCAACCTCAAAAGAACTGTCGGCCGCGAGCCACTTTCACTAATCTCAAGGATACTTTACGAACCCTAGGGCCATGTCCACGAACCTCAAAAATCCTTGGTCAATTTCAGGAGGGTACTGTAACATCCTTAAGTACAATTTCACCTGCCCCGGAGGTGCTTATTTGACCCTAGGGTTGTTACTGACAGTTTTTCTAGTAACCTTAGGGTTACTTGCACTGATGTTGCAGGTACTCTACTAATCTTAGGGCAACCCCCAGGGTATATTTTCAACTTTAGGATTACTTCCATCAACCTCAAAAGAACTGTCGGCCGCGAACTACTTTCACTAATCTCAAAGATACTGTACGAACATTAGGACCACGAACCTCAAAAGTCCTTGGTCAACTTCAATAAGTTTCAGGAGGGTACCAAACATCCTTAAGTCCAATTTCACCAGCCCCAGAGACGCATCCTTAACCTTATGGTTGCTTCCGCCAGATTCTCTGGTAACCTTCGGGTTACTTGCATTGATGTTGCAGGTACTCTAATAACCTTAGTACAACCCTAGGGTGCGCTATCATTCCTAGAGCTCAGAAAACCTGAGTCAATCATGAGCCACTTCCACCTATCTCAAGGATACTTTAATAACCTTAGAAGATATTCTGTTAATTTTTATCACCTATGTGGATTTTTGCTCGTTACAAATTTACTTCTGCCAATCTGATGGGTATCCAATCACTCTTACGGTCACTTCCACTAACCTCAGGTATGGTCCATTGGGGTTAGAGTTACTTCCACCCTATTTTCCAACAACTTTAGAGTCACGTGTTCTGGTATTACGGTAACTCCAGGATGCATTGTCGACCTTAGAGTTACTGCCATCAATTTTAGAAGAACGCAGTCAACCTTGAGCCACTTCCACCTATCCCAAGAATACTTTATGGACCTTAGGAACGCGTCCATAAACCTCAGAGGTACTCTGTAAATTTCCATTACTTATGTAGGTTTTTACTTATTACAGGGTCACTTTTGACGACCTAGCGTAAACCCAATCATTTTTAGGGCAGCTTCCGCTAACCTAAGATGTTACGTCCGCCTGTTTATCGAGCAGCTTCAAGGTTAGTTCCACTTATGTTAGAGGTACTCAATCTTAGGGCAACCCAGAGGGTGCGTTGTCAACCTTAGAACCACAGAACTCATTGAACCTTGAGCTACTTCCACCAATCCCAAGAATAGTTAATGAACCTTAAGACCACGTCCACGATCCTCAGAGGTACTCTATCAACCTTGGTCTACTACTGTAGGTTTTTGTAAATTTCAGGGTTTCTTCTGCTAACCTAACTTTGCACTGATCGTAGAGATACTCGAATAACCTTAGAACCCCCTCCCCTCGAGCACACTTTCATAACCTTAGAGTTACTTCCATCAACCTCAGAAGAACTGTCAGACTGGATCTACATTTACTAATCTCAAGAATACTTTATGAACCATGGGATCGTGTTTAACCTTGGTCTACTTCTGCAAATTTCAAGAGAGTACTCCATCATCCTTAAGTCCAATTTCATCTACCCCAGCGGTTTTCCATCGTCCTTGGTGTTTCTTTCAGCAGAATCTCTGACTACCTTGTACTTATGTTAGAGGTTGTCTGATAATTTTAAGGCCGCCCCAAGGTACACTATCATTTCTACAGTAGCTTTCATCAACCTCAGAAGAACTCGGACACCTTGAGCCGCTTCCACCTATTCCATGGATACTTTATGAAGCTTAAGACAGCGTCTACAAAATTCAAAGATACTCTGTTAATTTCCATCACGTACTGAATAACCAATTAATCTGAGGGCCACTTTTGCGAACCTCAGAATTGATCGATTGACCTTAGGGTCACTTAGAAGTGGTACCTTGCTTTTAGTGTAAGTTCCACCAGATTCTTTAACAACCTTAGGGTCAGTTATACTTATGTCAGAGGGACTCTAATAACCTTGGAGCAACACCAGAGTGCACTATTACTTTTAGAGATCCTTTCATCAACCTCAAAAGAACTCAGATAACCTTAAGCCGCTTCTACCTATACCAAGGATACTTTATAAACATTAGCACTGTGTCCACAAACCTCAAAGGTTGTTAATTTTCATCACCTATGTAGGTTTTTCTTCATTGCAGGGTCACTTCTGCCAACCTAATGAATGCCCAATCATTCTTAGGACCACTTCACTAACATCAAAGGTGATCCATTGAACTTAGGGTCACTTCCAGCAAATTCTCAAACAACTTTAGAGTCGCTTATACCGATATTACAGCAACTCCAGGTTGCACTGTCAGCCTTAGAGTTACTTCCATCAATTTCAGAAGAACAGTCAACTTTAAGTGCCTTCCACCAATCCCAAGGATATTTTATGTACCTTGGGTCTGCGTTTATAAACCTCAAAGCTACTCGCTCAACATCGGCCTACTTCTATAAGTTTCTGTAAATTGAAGTCCACTTCTACTAACTCATCGGATGTCTGATCATTCTTAGGACCTTTTTTATAAGGCTCGGAGGTGATACATCGATTTTAGTGTTGCCTCCACCTTATGGTCACTTTTACTGACGTCAAAGGTCGTTTAATAATCTTAGAACAACCTCAGTGTTCACTATCGTTTCTAGAGTTACTTCCATCGACCTTAATCACTCATGAGCCACCTCCACTCATTCCAAAGATGCTCTATTAACACTAAAACCACGTGCACGAATCTCAAACGTTCTCTGCTTATTTCTATCACCTATATAGAGTTAGGGAATTTTAAACGTCTCGTTTTATTTTTTTAAAACCAGTCGGTTGATTATTTTTATGTTTAAGGTTAACGTAAACCGTCTCGATTTTAGTTTTATATCGTAAACTAGTTGTATTTTTTTAAACCAGTTCGATTTTTTAGGTTAAATTGTAAACACCGTAGTTGTAGTTTTAATTTTATACTCTTCAGCCGGTGATAATTTTTATTGTAAGCTAATTTTAAATGTCTCTATTTTAATTTTTGTACTGTGAGGACGACGATGTTTTTGTTTATTAATCTAAAATGTAATTGTACAAATTATTGTGTCAGTATTCAACGTATTAAATGTTTAAATGGCTTTTACTTAATATAAGGACGTAGAAGCGTTGTGAAGCTCAAGACTGCGACCGACAGATGCTTCACGTTCTAGTTTCGACGATGACTTTCCTTAATCTGCCGTTATAAATACGATATCTTATTAAATTACATTTTGGAACATTGTATTTATTTATGAGGTTGTAAATTAGACCATTGGTTCGCAACATCACACATGGCGTCGTAATTGTTTACTAAAAGGTTCATTGTGGCGATGAAGTGATTCAATTTTATGTAGATGGTAGGTTTTCGTAAACCGTAGCCACTTCTGCCAACTCCAGGAGTACTCCATCAACCTTAGGGCAACTTTCACTCACTCCATAGTCATTTTCAACAATCAACTTAGATTGCTTCCAGCAGACCCCTAGGAGTCTCCGACCCTATAAAATTCCTACAAACCTCAGAGCTATTCTGGTCAAACCCTAGAGCACACTATCAATCTTAGGAGCGTTTTGATAAACTCCCACTGGGTCGTTTCCATTAATCCAAGAGGTACCCCTATCAACATGTCGCTTCCACCGCCCTGAGACAGCTCTATCAGACTGAAAATGATTTTCAACGGCACCTACTGCTTTCCATCAATCTCAAAAGTACTCTGACAACCTTGGCTACTTACACTAACGCCAGAGGAACCCTCAACAACTTTAGGATCGCATCCAAATACAGAAAGTACTCTGGTAACCTTAAATTTTTCTTCAGTAATCTCACAGCACCAACTTTAGGGACACTTTCACAAAAATTCTAATAATTTTAGGATCACTTTGTTACGTGCCAAATTTGGCACTAAACATTCCTTAGTTTAGTTTTGATGTGCGGGAGTTTTCGCGCCTTAAATTTGAAAGACTTTGCGCGTATTTCCGTCACGTCAGAAGTGGGTTGGACGAACTTCGCGCCGACGGGTGGAAGGCAAAAAGTGGGGAAGTTTCCGAGAGACGCTGAAACGTGGCTTTTTGCCTTTGAACTTCGAGTGGTGTGGTCGTGTCTGGTATCGTATCTTTATCTTATTATGTAGATTTCTTTTGCTTATCTTTGTTTATCGTTCCCTATAAAACCTGTTCCTTATCGTTCCCGCTACATACTAGGAAGGTAGACGTAATTTAGATACAACCTGGGAACAACCCACGACCGCCGTAGCTAGTCGGAGCAATCCCGAAGAACGCTATACGCACCATCTTTAAATTATGCTGAAGAAAGCTACGAGCCATCCCGAAGGGGGCCCCTAGCAACCTCGATGGACGTTGCAGACGCCATCTTTAGCTTATTCTGTAGGAAGCTGTACCTATTTATGTAAGTACCTTATTGTTTATACTTCATTTCTAACATTTTATATATTCCGTCATTTGCGCGTAATAATTTGCATATTGTGTGACGTCATTGACAGATGGGCGCGCTAAAATCTGTATAAAGATTAGCGTTACCAACTGCTTTTGCGTCTAGTATACGGAGCTTGCGGGCGTGTAAGAACTTGAACAGACGTTAGAAGTACTTAATCTCGGGACATCCCCAGGGTACACTCAATCTTAGGGTTACTTGTAACTTCAGAAAAAGCTGGGCCACTTCCACCAATCTAAAGAATACTTTGTAATCTTCAGAGCTACTCTGTCAACCTTGGTCTACTCCTGTAGGTTTCTGTAAATCACTAGGTTACTTTTCCATTCTTAGGGCCACCAGGTTCAGGGGTTATCTATCAAACTTAGAGTCACTTCCATCTGTTTCTCTAACACCGTTAGGATCACTTGTACTGATGTTAAAGATACTTGAAAAATCTTAGGGCACCCCCTCCAGTACACTTTCAACGTTAGAGTTACTTACATCAACCCCAGAAGAACTGTTAGGCTCGAGCCACTTTCACTAATCTCAAGGAGACTTTATGAACCTTAGAACTGTGTCCACTGACCTCGTAGTACTCTATCAACCTTGGACCGCTGGAAATTTCAGAGGGTGCTCCATCAACCCTACACCCAATTTCACCAGCCTCAGGGGTCCTCTATCGTCCTTAATTTTACTTTCACCAGAATCTTTGACATTCTTGCAACCCTAGAGTGCACTATCATCAATCCCAGAAAAACTCAGTCAACCTTGAGCCATAGGTACTCTCAATTTTAGTCAATTCAAACAATCAACTTAGGTTACTTCCACCGACCCCTTGGCGTCTCCGACCTTATAAGGTACCTAAAAACCTTAGAGGTATTTCAGTCGAATCATAGGGCACACAATCAACCTTAAAAGCGTTTCGTTAAACTCCCATTGAGTCGTTTCCATTAATCCAAGAGGTACCCTATTAACCTTATGGTCGCTTCCACCATCCTAAAGCAGCTCTATCAGACTGAAAATAATTTTCGACGACTCCAAAGTTTTCCTATTGCTTTCCATCAATCGTAAAAGTACTCCGACAACCTTGGCTACTTACACTATCTCTAGAGGAACTCTCAACAACTTGAGGGTCGCATCCAATTACTGAAGGTACTCTGGTAACCTTAGATTCTTCTTCAGTAATCTCAGATCGCCTTTGGGGCACTTTCACTAAAATTTCTGATAATCTTAAGGTCACTTAAACATAGGTAGACGTACTGAATCTCGGGACATCCCCAGGGTACACTGTCAATCTAAGGGTTACTTGCAACAACTTCAGAATAACTGGGCCGCTTCCACCGATTTTAAAAATAGTTTGTGAACCTTAAGAACGTGGAACCTCAATTTTGGTCTACTTCTATAGATTACTAAGTAACTTCTGCAAACTCATTCTTAGGGCCGCCGTCACCAGCTTCAGAGGTGATCCATTAAGCTTAGGGTTTTTGCATCGGTTTCTCTAACAACCTTAGGGTCCCTTGTACTTAAACTAAAGGTCCCCAAATAATCTTAGGGCCCTTTCAATCTTATAATTATTTTCATCAACCTCAAACGAACTGTCAGCCTCGAGCTACTTTCATTAATCTCAAGGATACTTTTCAAACCTTAGGACCATGTCCACGAACCTCAAAAGTCCTTGATCAATTTCAGTAAATTTCAGGAGGGTGCTATAACATCCTTAAGTTCAACTTCACCAGTCCCAAAAGTGCTTCTTTAACTTTAAGGTTGCTTCCGCAATATTCTCTGGTAACCTCAGGGTTACTTGCACTGATGTTGCAGGCACTCTAATAATCTTACGGTAATCTCAAGGTATACTTTCAACCTTAGTAAAACTTCCATCAACCTCAAAAGAACTGTTGGCCGCGAACCATTTTCACTAATCTCAAGGATACTTTACGAACCCTAGGACCATGTCCCCGAACCTCAAAAATCCTTGGTCAATTTCAGTAAATTTTAGGAGGGTACTTAAACATCCTTAAGTCCAATTTAACCAGCCCCAGAGGTGCTTCTTTGATCCTAGGGTTGTTTTTGCCAGATTCTCTGGTAACCTTAGGACACTCTAATAATCTTAAGGCAATCCCAGAGTATACTTTCAACCTTAAGATTAATTTCATCAACCTCAGAAACAGTCAGCTTTGAGCCACTTTCACTAATCTCAAGGATACTTTACGAACCCTAGGACTATGTTCCCGAACCTCAAAAGTCCTTGATCAATTTCAGTAAATTTCAGGAAGGTACTAAAATAGTCTTTACTTCAATTTTAGCAGCCCCAGAGGTGCTTCTTTGACTTTAAGGTTGCTTCCGCCAGATTCTCTAGTAACCTTAAGGTTACTTGCACTGATCTTGCAGGTACTCTATTGATCGTAGGGCAGTCCTAGGGTATACTTTCAACCTTAGGATTACTTCCATCAACCTCTGAAGAACCCTCAGCCTGGAGCCACTTTCACTAATCTCAAGGATATTTTACGAACCTTAGGACCATGTCCACGAACCTCAAAAGTCCTTGGTAAATTTCAGGAGGATACTATAACGTCTTAAAGTCGAATTTCACCAGCCTCACAGGTGCTTCTTTGACATTAGGGTTGCTTTCGCCAGATTTTCTGGTAATCTTAGGGTTACTTGCACTAATTTGCAAGCACTTTAATAATCTTAGGGCAACCCCAGAGTATACTTTCAACCTTAGGATTACTTCCATCAACCACAAAACAACTGTCAGCCTTGAGCCATTCACTAAACTCCAGGATACTTTACGAACCTTAGGACTATGTGCACGAACCTCAAAAATCCTTAAGCAACTTCAGTAAATTTCAGGAGGGTACTCTAACATCAAGTCCAATTTCACCACCCCCAGAGGTGCTTTTTTGACCTTAGGGTTACTTCCGCCAGATTCTCTGGTAATCTTAGGGTTACTTGCACTGATGTTGCAGAGCAACCCTTCGGTATACTTTCAACCATAGAGTTACTTCTATACACCTTTAAGTACTCAGTCAGCCTTGAGCCACTTCTTCAATCGCAATGGTATTTTGTGAACCTTTGGATCACTTTCACCAAGGGCTATCTTCAGTTTCGATCTTTTTATGTAGGATTCTGTAAATGGCTGGGTATCTCCCACCAACCTAATGGGTAGTTCATCATTCTTAGGGTCGTTTCCACCAAGTTCAGAAATACTTCATTGACATTAGGGTCTTTTCCATAAGATTCTATGACAATTTTAGGGTTATTTGCACTGATATTGGAAGTACTATACACCAGCACATGCTACATTGTTAATCTTAGAATCAAGTTTACTAATACTAAGGTACTCTATAAACTTTAGGATCACTTGCACCAATCTGTGAACCTCAGGGTTACTTCCTTCAATCCAAGAGGTACTTCGTAGGTTTCTATAAATTGCAAGTTCATTTCTATCAACGCCCAGGTTGCTTTATCAACATCAAGATGATTTCTATTAATCTCCAGAGGTACTGCATCAATCTTAGAATCGTTTCCACCAACCCCTAGGATAATTCCATCAACGAAGGACCATTTCCACCAGATTCTATGATACTCTTAGGGTTACTGACACACTAATGTTAAGAGCACTATTAAAATTTTAGGGCAACTCCGGGTACACTATCAACCTTAGAGTTACTTCAACCAACCTCAAAAGAATTCGGCCAACTTTGAGTATTTTGGGTATTTTGTAAATCATAGAACCACGTTCGTGAATGCTGGAGGTACTCTGTCACCCTTAGTCAGATTCTATAGATTACCGTAAATTGCAGAGTTATTTTTGCTAACCTAATGAGTGTCCTATCATTCTTAGAACCACCTTCACCAGTCTCAGAGGTGATCAATGAGCCTTAGGGTCACATCCACCTGCTTCTCAATAATATTATGGGTACTTACACTGATGATAGAGGTTCTCTAATTATTTTAGGGCAGTTTCGAGCTTAGAGTCATTTTCATTAACTTCAAAACCCTATCAACCTTGAGCCACAACCACCAATCTCAACGATTCTTTGTATATCTTAAAATTGCGTCCACAAACCTCAAATGTACTCTGTTAATTTCCATCGTCTATATAGAATTTTTATCATTGCATGGTCACTTCTGCCAATCTAATGGGTACCAAAGCATTCTTAGGGCCATTTCAACTAATCTCATAGGTGATCCATTACCCTTAGGGCCACTTCCACTACATCCTCAAATAGTGACACTTGTACTGATGTTAAGGCAACTCCAAGGATACGTTATCAAATCTTCGAGTTACTTCTATTAACTTTACAAGAACGCGATCAACCTTGAACTACTTCCACCAATCCCAAGAATAATTTATAAATCTTAGGTCTGTGCCCACGAACTTCACAGCTACTCTGTCAACACCAATTCACTTCTATAGGTTTCTGTCAATTAAAGATCACTTCTGCTAACTAAACGCGTGACCAGTCATGCTTAGGACCACTTTTACCAGCCTCAGAGATGATACATCGTTCTTAGTGTTATTTCCACCAGATTTTCAAACAACCTTAGTGTCACATATTAATGTCAGGTGTACTCTAATAATCGTAGGACAACCACAGGATGCACTGTCACTCTTGAGGTTACTTTCATCAACCTCAGAAGAACTCAGTCGATCTTGAGCCACTTCCACCAATCTCAAGGGTACTTTATGAATCTTAGAACCGCGTCCACAAATCTCAAAGGCACCCTGTTATCAATTTTCATTGTCTGTGTAGGTTTTTCCTTATTGCAGGGTCACTTCTACCAACCTAATCAGTACCCACTCATTCTTAGGGCCACTTCCACTAACTTCAGAGGTGATTCATTGACCTTAGGGTCACTTCCACCAACTCAAACAACTTTAGAGTCACTTACACCGGTATTATTACAACTCCAAGTTGCACTATCAACATTAGAGTTACTTCCATCAATTTTAGAACAGGCAACCTTGAGCTATTTCCATTACCCTATCAACATCGGCCTACTTCTGTAGGTTTCTGTAAATTAAAGGTCTATTCTGCTAACTCCACGGATGTGCGATCATTCCTAGGACCTTTGTTTACAAGCCTCAGAGGTGATAAATCGATCTTACTGGTTCTTCCACAGATTCTCTAACAACCTTAGGGTCACTTATACTGACTTCAGAGGTACTGTATTAATATTAGGATAACCCTAGGGTGTGTTATCATTCCTAGAGCTCCGAGTCAATTATGAGCCACTTGCATCTATTCCAAGGATACTTTATTAACCTTAGAAGGTATTCTGCTCATTTCCATAATCTATGTAGATTTTTGCTTGTTACAGGTTCACTTCTGCCAATCATTCTTAGGGTCACTTCGATTAACCTCATGTATGGTCCATTGACGTTAGGGTTGCTTTCAGCCTATTTTTCAATAACTTTAGAGTCACGTATTCTGATATTCGGACAACTCCAGGATGCACTGTTGACTTTAGAGTAACTTCCATCAACTTTAGAAGAACGCAGTCAATCTTGATTCACTTCCACCTATCCCAAGAATACTTTATGGACCATAGGACCTTGTTTACAAACCTTCAAAGGTACTCTGTTAATTTCTATTACCTTTGTAGGCTTTTCTTCGTTATAGGGTCACTTCTGACAACCTAGCGTGTACCCATTCATTTTTAGGGCCGCTTACACTAACCTTAGAGGTCATCCATCAATCTTAGGGTCACTTCCACCCATTTATCGAGCAACCTTAAGGTTAGTTTCACTTATGTTGGAGGTACTCAATCTTAGGGCAACCCAGAGGATATGTTGTTAACCTTAGAATTACTTCCATTAAACTCTGAAGAACTAAGACAACCTTGAGCCACTTCCACCAATCCCAAGGATAGTTAATGAACCTTAAGACCACGTTCACAATCCTTAAATGTACTCTATCAACTTTGACCTACTTCTGTAGGTTTTTGTAAATTTCAGGGTTTCTTCTGCTAACCTAATAGGTACTCCATCATCCATAAGGTCCCTTTCACTAGCCTCAGAAAGGCTCTATTCACCTTACAGTTGCTTCCATCAGATTCTCTGACAACCTTGCACTGATCTTGGAGGTACTCGAATAACTTTACGACACCCCCTCCCTCTCTCCTCCGAGCACACTTTTAGAACCTTATAGTTGCTTCTATCAACATCAAAAGAATTGTCAGCCTCGACCCACTTTCACTAATCACAAGGCTCTTTTATAAACCTTGGTATCGTGTCTACGAATCTTAAAAGTACTTTGTTAACCTTGGTCTACTTCTGTAAATTTCAGGAGAGTACTCCATCATCCTTAAGTTCAATTTCATCAACCCCAGGGGGTTTTCATCGTCCTTAGTGTTCCTTTCACCAGAATCTCTGACTACCTTGCACTGATGTTAGAGGTTTTTTGATAATCTTAAGGCCGCCTCAAGGTGCACTATTATTTTTAGAGTTAGTTTCATCAACCTCAGAAGAACTCGGTCAACCTTAAGCCACTTCTACCTATTCCAAGGATACTTTATAAATCTGAAACAGCGTTCACAAAATTCAACGATACTCTGTTATTTTCCATAACCTAATAAGTAACCAATTATCCTCAGAGCCACTTTTGCGAACCTCAAAATTGATCTATTGACCTACGGGTCACTCAAAGGTGATATCTCGCTCTTAGTGTTACTTCCACTAGATTCTCTAACAATCTTAGGGTTAGTTATACTTATATCAGAGGGACTCTAATAACCTTAAGCCACCTCAGGGTGCACTATTACTCTTAGAGTTACCTTCATCAACCTTAAAAGAACTCAGACAACCTAGAGCCCTGCTACCTGTACCAAGAATACTTTATAAAAATTAGGGCTGTGTCCACGAACCTCTAGGGTTGTCAATTTCTATCACTTATGTAGGTTTTTACTCATTGCAGGGTCACTTCTGCCAACCTAGTGTGTACCCAATCCTTCTTAAGGCCAGTTTACTAACCTCAGAGGTGATCCATTGACCTTAGGGCCATTTCCACCAGATCCTCAAACAACTTTAAAGACACACAAGGCAACTCCGAGGTGCACTGTCAACCTTAGAAAACGCAGTTAACCTTGAGCCACTTCCACCTATCCCAGGATTACTTTATGAACCATAGGACCTTGTTCACGAACCTTCAAAAGTACTCTGTTAATTTCTATTACCTTTGTAGGCTTTTCCTTATTACAGGGTTACTTCTGGCGACCTAGCGTGTACCCAATCATTTTTAGGGCCGCTTCCACTAACCTTAGAGGTCATCCATTGATCTTAGGGACACTTCTATCCGTTTATCGAACAACCTTAAGGTTAGTTCCACTTATGTTAGAGGTACTCAATCTTAAGGCAACCCAGAGGATGCGCTGTTATCCTTATAATTACTTCCATTAACCTCAGAAGAACTAAGACACTTTGAGCCATTTTCACCAATCCCAATGATAGTTTATGAACCTTAAGACCACGCCCATGCTCCTCAAAGGTACTCTATCAACTTCGGTTTACTTCAGTAGGTTTCTGTAAATTTCAGGGTTTCTTCGCTAACCTAATATGTACTCCATCATCCATAAGTCCCTTTCACTAGCCTCAGAAAAGCTTTATTCGCCTAACAGTTGCTTTCATCAGATTTTCTAACAACCTTGCACTGATCTTAGAGGTACTCGAATAACCTTAGGACACCCCCAAGCACACTTTCAGAATCATAAAGTTACTTTCATCAACCTCAAAAGAACTGTCAGCCTCTCACTAATCTCAAGAATACTTTATGAACCTTGGGATCGTGTCTCCAAATCCTAAAAAATTCTGTTCTTGTTACACTTCTACGCTCCTCCCCACGGTCATACAAAATATACCTCATATCTTCTATCACTTTTCCACACGAGCGCCACTTCCTGTCGTCCTGTAATTTAAACCTATTCAAGCACTCGTCATGGTTGTCATGCTCTGTAATTAGTTGTGTTAATGATACCCTACCCTTGGCATTAATTTGTGGATTTATCTACCTACCCTTTCCCATAAGCTTCGCCACTCGATCTCCTCCGTCTCGCGCTACCACATGTTTAATTTTGCCCTTGAAATCTGTCCCACTTTCTCTCCTTCTTGTAAACAGTTGTGTTAGCTAATAGGTGCATGGCGTTCCTTCTCTCCCTCTCTTTGACATTAATTTGTAGGTCCATTTACCTACCCTCTCCCTGTCTCATAAGCTTCGCCACTCGATCTCCTCCCTCTCGCACCACCCTTGTTTAATTTTGCTTTTGAAATCTGTCCCACTTCCTCTCCTCCCTGTAAACAGTTGTGTTAGCTTATAGGTGCATGGCGTCCATTCCCTCCCTCTCTTTGCCATTAATTCGTAGGTTCATTTACCTACCCTCTCCCTTTGCCATAAGCTTCGCCATTCGATCTCCTCCCTCTCCCACCACCACTTCTTTAATTTTGCCCTTAAAATCCGTCCCATTTCCTCTCCTCCCTGTAAACAGTTGTGTTAGCTTATAGATGCATGGCGTCCCTTCCCTCCCTACACTTGCCATTAATTCGTGGGTTCATCTACCTACCCTCTCCCATAAGCTTTGCTACTCGATGTCCTTCCTCTCGCGCTACCATTTCTTTAATTTTGCCCTGAAATCCGTCTCACTTTCTCTCCTCCCTGTAAACAGTTAAGTTAGCCGATAGGTGCATCGCGTCCCTTCCTTTTTCCCTCCATACACTTGTAATTAATTCGTGGGTTTATCTATTTACTCTCTACCTCTCCCATAAGCTTCGCCACTCGATCTGCTCCCTCTCGCACCACCATTTCTTTAATTTTCTCTTTGAAATCCGTCCTACTTCCTCTCCTTCCTGTAAACGGTTGTGTTAGCTGATAGGTGCATGGCGTCCCTTTTCCCCCCTTCCGTTGCCGTTAATTCGTAGGTTCATCTACCTACTCTTCCTCTCCCATAAGCTTCTCCGCTCGATGTCCCTCTCGCGCCATTTCTTTAATTTTGCTCTAAAAATCCGTTCCACTTCTTCTCCTCCCTGTAAACAGTTGTGTTAGCTTATAGGTGCATGGCGTCCTTTGCCTCTTCCCTCCATACACTTGTCATTAACTCGTGGGTTCATCTATTTACTCTCGACCTCTTCTGTAAGCTTCGCCACTCGATCACTTTCCTCTCGCACCACCATTTCTTTAATTTTGCTTTTGAAATCCGTCCTACTTCCTTTCTTCCCTGTAAACGGTTGTGTTAGCTGATAGGTGCACGGCGTCCTTTCCCTCCCTCCCATTGTCATTAATTTGTGGGTTCCACTACCTACGCTCTCCTATAAGCTTCGACACTCAATCTCCTCCCTCTCGCGCCGGCACTTCTTTAATTTTGCTCTTGAAATCCGTCCCACTTCCTCTCCTCCCTGTAAACAGTTGTGTTAGCTTTTAGGTGCATGGCGTCCCTTCCCTCCCTCCCTTGTCATTAATTCGTGTGTTTATCTACCTACCCTCTCTCTTTCCCATAAGCTTTGCCACTCGATTTTCCTCTCGCGCTACCACTTCTTTAATTTTGAGTTTGAAATTCGTCCTACTTCCTCTCCTTTCTGTAAACAGTCGTGTTAGCTGATAGGTGCATGGCGTCCCTTTCCCCCCTACCGTTGCCGTTAATTCGTAGGTTTATCTACCTACTCTCTCCCTCTCCCATAAGCTTTGCCGCTCGATGTCCCTCTCGCGTCACTTCTTTAATTTTGCCCTAAAAAACCGTTCCACTTCCTCTCCTCCCTGTAAACAGTTGTGTTAGCTTATAGGTGCATGGCGTCCTTTTCCTCTTCCCTCCATACACTTGCCATTAACACGTGGGTTCATCTATTTACTCTCTACCTCTCCCATAAGCTTCGCCACTCGATCTCATCTCTCTCGCGTCACAACTTCTTTAATGTTGCCCTTGAAATCCGTCCCACTTCCTCTTCTCTCTGTAAACAGTTGTGTTACCTGATAGGTGCTTGACGTCTCTTCCCTCCCTACCCTTGTCATTAATTTGTGGGTTTAACTACCTACCATCTCCTTCTTTCATAAGCTTAGCCACTCGATCTCTTCCCTCTCGCGCCTCCACTTCTTTAATTTTGCTTTTGAAATTCGTCCCACTTCCTCCCCACCCTGTAAACAGTTGTGATAGCTGATAGGTGCATGGCGTCTCTTCCTTTACCCTTGCCTCGCTACTCATGTCATTAATTCGTGGGTTCATCTACCTACTCTCTCCTTTTCCCATAAGCTTCACCACGATCTCGTCCCTCTCGCGCCACAACTTTTTTAATTTTGACTTTGAAATCCGTCCCACTTCCTTTCCTCCCTCTAAACAGTTGTATTAGCCGATACGTGCATGGCGCCCTTTCCCTCTCTACCTTTGTCATTAATTCGTAGGCGCATCTACCTACCCTCTACCTCTACCATAAGGTTCACCACTCGATCTCCCTCTTGCGCTACCACTTCATTAATTTTGCCCTTGAAATCCGTCCCACTTCCTCTCTTACATGTAAACAGTTATGTTAGCTGATAGGTGCATAGCGACTCTTACCTCCCTACTCATGTCATTAATTCGTAGGTTTATCTACCTACTCTCTCCTTTTCCTATAAGCTTTACCACTCGATTTCCTTCTCGCGCTACCACTTCTTTAATTTTGCCCTTGAAATCCGTCCCACTTTCTCTTCTCTCTGTAAACAGTCGTGTTAGCTGATAGGTGCATGGCGTCCCTTCCCTACCTACCCTTGCCATTAATTCGTGGGTTTACCTACCAACCCTCTCCCTCTCCCATAAGCTTAACCACTCGATCTCCTCCCTCTCGCGACATCACTTCTTTAACTTTGCTCTTGAAATCCGTCCCACTTTCTCTTCTCCCTGGAAACAGTTGTGTTAGCTGATAGGTACATGACTTCCCTACCCTCCCTTCCTTGCCATTCATTCGTGGGTTTATCTACGTACCCTCTGTCCTCTGCCTTCTCAACCCCTATTCTTTTTTCTTATCACCCCCTGAATTTAATTCCCCAATCCTGTTCCACAGCCATTTCCATCTCTTTCTGAATCCAAACCACCCCTAGCTCTTTATTTCCACCATTTCCCAAGGTTAACAAAGTATCTCTAGGGTTTATGGACGTGATCATAAAATTTAGAACCCGTGGGATTAATAAAACTGCCTACTGCCTCAAGGTTTGCCGCGTTCTTCTGAAGATGATTCCAGTAACTTTAATCTAGGCATTGTACCCTGAGTAACAGCTAGCAACATTTCTTGGGGTTGCTGGAATCTCCGAGAGTACCAGCAATTTTCTACTGGACAAAAGTATTACAAACATTTTCCATTGGTAAAAGTAACGATTGCGTAAATATAAACACAGCAGCAGCCAGTAACATAACCTCTAAAAGGTAAAATAATTCGGCTTGGATACTTTCTATAAATAGAAATTATATTGCACTATTATTCTTCTGAAGGTTGCGATAACCTTGTTTGGTTGTAAACATATTTATCCACATTCCTACGTACAGAATAATATCGCCTTTAGTTTGCTTAAACCACTACAACGAAATGATTCCCAAGCACCAAATCAAAGGTATTCCTCATCTTTTTACAATTTATAAACCGTATTTTTACAGGAAGTACAAAACCTCCTCTAGTTGAGGGTAAATTACGATTGTATGCGATGCATTTTTGTCCATTCGCCCTTCGAACCCGTCTTATCCTATTAATAAAGCAAGTACCTCACGATATTGTTAATATCCATCTGAGAAACAAACCGGATTGGTATTTCGAGGTCAACCCTAAGGGTAATTTTTGCTCTTCCCAAACATTTAGTATACTTCAACCGTAGGTTTGATCCCGACATTGGATACTGGATCGCAAATCATTCCAGAAAGTCTCGACATCTGCGATTACCTAGACGAACAATTCCCAAACCCGCCTTTGTATCCCGCTGACGAAACCAAGCGTTCGCAAGACAAAGAGTTACTCAAGCAATACAATGCGATAACTAGCACTTTCGTTAATACTTTTTGCAATCGAGACGATACAACGTTGGCTGAACATCTGGAAGTATTAAATCCTCTCGTTCAGAAATACGAAGAGGAGTTGAAAAACCGAGGTTTGTTGTGTCGGTCGTTTCTAGTCGTTAATGTTATTTTTAGGTAGTGTTTTCTTCGGTGGTGATAAACCTGGCATGGTTGATTACATGATATGGCCTTGGGTTCCTTGTGCCTATGCTTTGGAGCTTGTTTACGATGAGAAGTTGCCAGGCGAGAAGGAGTACCCGCATTTGTATGCGTGGTGTAAGGCCATGCGTGGAGTTAAGGTGATCAAGGATACGATTATAGAAGTAGAGCGTTTGGCTAAATTGAGCAGGCAATATTCAGCCGGACCACAAGCCGTTGATTACGATAACATTTAAACTTGTATTTTGTATTAAGCTTAAAGCGCTTTATTTTTTATGATATATTTGTAACGTTGTGTATTTAGGGGCTTGTCAGTACGACGAAACAACCCTAGAAGGTGTTCAAGTAAAGCTTTTGGTATTTTTTGTGTATATACAAAGGAATATCGTACGTGTAATGCACGACTGTGAGAAATTTGACGCGTTTACACCTATTTCACAAAATACCACATTAACATGAAACGTTCTTTTACAGTGTTTTTTGTTTCACAAATCCCATATTACAGTTTCTTTGTAAAAGTCTTTGTTACGAGTTGTTTGATGTCGTTTTTATTGTTACGTTGCAGATTGTTTGTGCAAGTTGTATTGTTTTATATACTTCTGTCGGATGTCGCCCGTGGTTGTTGTCGATGGGTTGTAAAAAGAACTTGTAAGTCTGGCATCTCGACTGCGTCACCTTCATGTTTATAACAACTGTCGTGTGTACGCATTTGTACATACGTTCATTGCATTATTCATTGGCCCATAGTCATGTACTTCCTACTTCAGACTGTATTCGTAGAATAAATAATTCATTCATTCACTCACAGGTCCATTTGCATAATTCATTCATCACGTTCATTTTACTTCATTCATTTGTACATTCATTCATACGTTCACTGTATTATTCATTGGCCCATATTCAGTTATTCACTGTTTCAGATTGCATTCGTATAATAAATAATTTATTTATTCATTCACTCACAAGTCGATTTGCCTATTTATTCGTCACCTTCATTTTACTTCATTTATTTGGCCCATATTCATTTACTCACTGATTGTGACTGCATTCATAGAGTAAATAATTTTTTCATTCACAGTTCCTTTTGCTTATTCATTCGTCATGTTCATTTTACTTCATTCATTTGCACATTCATTGTATTATTCATTGGCGCATATTCATTTATTCACTGCTTCAGAATGCATTTGTATAATAAATAATTTATTCATTCATTCACTCACAGGTCCATTTGCTTATTCATTCATCACGTTTAATTTACTTCATTTATTCACTGGTTCAGATTGCATTCGTATAATAAATAATTTATTCATTCATTCGCTCACAAGTCCTTTTGCTTATGCATTTGTCACGTTCATTTTACTTCATTCATTTGTACATTCATTGTATTATTTATTGGCCCATATTCATTTATTCACTGTTTGTGACTGCATTCTTATAGTAAATAATTTATTCATTCATTCACTCACAGTTTCTTTTGCGTATTCATTCGTCATGTTCATTTTACTTCATTGATTTGCACATTCATTGTATTATTCATTGGTCCATATTCATTTATTCACTGCTTCAGACTGAATTTGTATAATAAATAATTTATTCATTCATTCACTCACAGGTTCATTTACCTATTCATTCATCACGTTCATTTGACTTCATTCATTTGTACATTCATTCATACGTTCATTGTATTATTCACTGGCCCATATTCATTTATTCACTGCTTCAGACTGCATTCGCATAATAAATAATTCATTCATTCATTCACTCACAGGTCGTTTTGCTTATTTATTCATCACGTTCATTTTACTTCATTCATTTGTACATTCATTCATACGTTCATTGTATTATTCATGGCCCATATTCATTTATTCACTGCCTTGTGACTGCATTCGTATAGGGTAAATAATTTATTCATTCATTCACTCATAGTTCGTTTTGCTTATTCATTCATCACGTTCATTTTACTTCATTCATTTGTACATTCATTTTTACTTTCATTGTATTATTCATTGGCCCATATTCATTTATTCACTGCTTCAGACTGCATTCGTATAATAAATAATTTATTTATTCATTCACTCACAGGTTCATTTTACTTCATTCATTTGTACATTCATTCATACGTTCATTGTATTATTCACTGGCCCATATTCATTTATTCACTGCTTCAGACTGCATTCGCATAATAAATAATTCATTCATTCATTCACTCACAGGTCGTTTTGCTTATTTATTCATCACGTTCATTTTACTTCATTCATTTGTACATTCATTCATACGTTCATTGTATTATTCACTGGCCCATATTCTTTTATTCACTGCCTGTGACTGCATTCGTAGGGTAAATAATTTATTCATTCATTCACTCATAGTTCGTTTTGCTTATTCATTCGTCACATTCATTTTACTTCATTCATTTGTACATTCATTCATACGTTCATTGTATTATTCATTGGCCATATTCATTTATTCACTGCTTCAGACTGCATTCGTATAATAAATAATTTATTTATTCATTCACTCACAGGTTCATTTTACTTCATTCATTTGTACATTCATTCATACGTTCATTGTATTATTCACTGGCCCATATTCATTTATTCACTGCTTCAGACTGCATTCGCATAATAAATAATTTATTTATTCATTCACTCACAATGTCTCATTTTACTTCATTCATTTGTACATTCATTCATACGTTCATTGTATTATTCATTGGCCCATATTCATTTATTCACTGCTTCAGACTGCATTCGTATAATAAATAATTCATTCATTCATTCACTCACAGGTCGATTTGCTTATTTATTCATCACGTTCATTTTCTCATTTATTTGTACATTCATCATACGTTCATTGTATTATTCACTGGCCCATATTCATTTATTCACTGCTTGACTGCATTCGTAATAAATAATTTATTCATTCATTCACTCAAGTCGTTTTGCTTATTCATTCATCACGTTCATTTTACTTCATTCATTTGTACATTCATTTTTACTTTCATTGTATTATTCATTGGCCCATATTCATTTATTCACTGCTTCAGACTGCATTTGTATAATAAATAATTTATTCATTCATTCACTCAAGTCGATATCTTTGCTTATTTGAATTCATCATCGTTCTTTATATTATTTCATTTATTCACTAGTTCAGATGCATTCGTTAATAAATAATTTATTCATTCATTCGTCATCAGGTCTCATTGTGTATTATTCATCACGATTCGAGTTTTACTGTCATTCATTTGTACATTCATTTACTTCATTGTATTATTCATTGGCCCATATTCATTTATTCACTGCTTCAGACTGCATTTGTATAATAAATAATTTATTCATTCATTCACTCACAAAATCAGTTACCTATTCATTCATCACGTTCATTTTACTTCATTCTTTTGTAGATTCGTTTATACGTCCTTGTATTATTCATTGGCCCTTATTCATTTATTCACTGCTTCAGAATGCATTTGCATAATAAATAATTTATTCATTCATTCGCTCACAGGTCTTTGCGTATTCATTCATCACGTTCATTTTACTTGATTCATTTGTACATTCATTCATACGTTCACTGTATTATTCATTGGCCCATATTCATTTACGCACTGCTTCAGAATGCATTCGTATAATAAATTATTTATTTATTCACTCACTCACAGGTCCATTTGCTTATTCATTCATCACTTTTAATTTACTTCATTTATTCACTGGTTCAGAATGCATTCGTATAATAAATAATTTATTCATTCATTCACTCAAGGTCGTTTTGCTTATTATTCTCACTTCATTTTACTTCATTATTTGTTCATTCATCATACGTTCATTGTATTATTCATTGGCCATATTCATTTATTCACTGCTTGACTGCATTCGTGAGTAAATAATTTATTATTCATTTACTCACAGGTTTCTATTATTACTTCATTTTCTCATTCATTTGTACATTCATTCATACGTTCATTGTATTATTCATTGGCCCATATTCATTTATTCACTGCTTCAGACTGCATTTGTATAATAAATAATTTATTCATTCATTCACTCACAGGTCCATTTGCTTATGCATTCGTCACGTTTAGTTTACTTCATTTATTCACTGGTTCAGGAATACATTTGTATAATAAATAATTCACTCATTCATTCAATCACAGGTCGATTTGCTTATTTATTCATCACGTTTAATTTACTTCATTTATTCACTGGTTCAGAATGCATTCGTGTAATAAATAATTTATTCATTCATTCGCTCGCAGGTCCATTTGCGTATTCATTCGTCACGTTTATTTTACTTTATTCATTTGTACATTCATTCATACGTTCACTGTATTATTCATTGGCCCATATTCATTTATTCACTGTTTCAGATTGCATTCGTATAATAAATAATTTATTTATTCATTCACTCACAAGTCGATTTGCCTATTTATTCGTCACCTTCATTTTACTTCATTTATTTGTACATTCAACCATACGTTCATTGTATTATTTATTGACCCATATTAGTAGGTAAATAAGGCCGGTCCTAATTCAAAACGCGACAGACTATTTTCCATGTGTAAAATACGTCTGTCACGTTTTGAATTAGGATCGGCCCTATATAATTTCAATGTAAAATAGTTGTGAAAACATTTCAATGTAAAATATTTGAAAACTAATTCTTATATACTTTCAATGTAAAATACTTGTGGGCGCGTTTTGAATTAGGATCGGCTTTATATTACTTTCAATGAAACACACACGTATGTTGAAAAAAAAATGTAAGTGCAGAGAAGAATGTGTGTAGCTGTTTTGAATTCGGTTTTCTAGCGAGAAGTTACACGTGCACCGTTTTGAATTAGGATCGGCGTTATATACTTTTAATGTAAAATGTGAAAACCTGAATTCTTTTCAAATGTAAAATACTTGTGGGCACGTTTTGAATTAGGATCGGCTTTATATTACTTTCAATGTAAACACACAGTATGTTGAAAATGTAAGTGCAGAGAAAATGTGTGTAGATGTTTTGAATTTGGTTTTCTAGCGAGACAGTATGACAGATGCAAAATATCGCATTCAAGTCAATTGTGTTTTAATTAAAGTGGATTCTGATTTATGTTTAGAGGCTGCAAATACATATGGGCCGGTTTCAATTCAAAATGTGTTCACTCTTGTGATAGGTTGAAAAGTGGGTTGGCAAAGTACGCAGATGGTGGTAATCTGCTATATAAGGAGATTGCTCCTGATATTAATTTAATTAGTCGAAGTTTACTGCATATATTTACATACAAACATGTATATAATTGATATTCAGGGATTTAAATACAAGAAAAACGAGTTTGTGTGTAAAGAAATTGCGGTTTTGGACTTGTTGAAAGGTGTTGTTTGGCATCAAATTTTAAACTGCCAATGCAGTCCAGTTGTTTGAGCCAAGATCATATAAAACATAACGACTGGGTGACAAAGAATATTCATGGTCTTTCTTGGGATGAATCTTCAACGGCTGGAATGGGTTTATCACATATAGCGCTTTATTTGAAGCAAATTATCCTACCGGTGAAGAAGTATTTGTGAAGGGTCTAGAAAAGAAGAAATTGATTGAAACCTATCTAATGCAAAACGTTGTAACTGATATGCTTGCACTAGGTTGTCCTAAGATATCGGAGTTAAAATCAACAAACGTTTAAAATATAACATCCATTGCTGTAGACACAGCAATAATAATCTGTAATGTGCAAAACAAAATACCTTGTTATTAAAAGAATGGCTTGATAATAATAAAAACAATAGAAAGATTGTGTCTGTATTATTTATTTTAATATAATTTTACAATGTTAGCCGAAGCAAATTTATCCGACTCGGTGAAGAAGTATGTGTGAAGGGTCTAGAAAAGAAGAAATGGATGGAAACCTATCTATTGCAAAACAAAATACTTTGTTATTAAAAGAATGGTTTGATAATAATAAAACAAATAGAAAAGATTGTGTATGTATTATTATTGTAGTCAGTAAGAAATCTTTAATGCTGATGTCTGCAGAAAAACAATTAAACTCAGACAGCACGAATGGGACTCTCAACCCTGAAAGCAAATTATAATTGATCAACGCAATAGCTCTTTACTGGTTTTACAACATTTAACAAATTGTACAGATATCTCGAAAAATTTGTCAAAGACAGACAAACAGATAGGCAGACTGACTGCACCAATTTTCTCATTCTCGCTTTTAAAGAATAACAAGTCGTAGTTATTTAAATCGCGAACTCAGTTTATCTACAAGAACTATATAAACGTGGAAATTTATGAAATGCTCCAACTTTAAAAAAATCCACTATCATTATTCTTTCCTGACAAGGGTGATTTTAACAAAAGTTTTCATTTTTTTTATTTGTTCTATAGAACACAAGTACAACTTGACAATAAAGATTGAGCGATTATCACACATATCTTGAGTATATATATAAAGATATTAAACAATAAGAACAGCAGAAAATTCAACCCATGTCAGACAGCTTTTTTCTTGTCAACGATAGTCTAGTCTAATGCTTCTTCAGCATTTGCATTTCCATATTTACGTACTGAAGGCAACTCTGCAATTTTAGATCACATGCATTTCTAATTTCAATTACAAAAAAATATGAAAGCATCTATTTGAAATGCATTTCTAACTTTAATCGCAAAAAATGAGAGCATCTATTCGAAATATGCACTCAGATTAAAAGTCAAAATTGCTTTACACCGTTCTGTAAACTGAGATTACGTAGTTATTAAATCGGGAGTAATGTGAAATGAAACACACAATGTATGTTTCTTTATTGTAATCTATAAAATACATATATAATGTTATGTACTCTTGAATAAACATACTATAATTCACTTAAGTTTCCCAAATATAAAAGAACAGTTCTAACTCACTCCAACTCTGAACGGTTAAAAAATATTGCATTATCAATTCTATGAGAGCTGTCTTCTTCATCTTTGACGCGCGGTCGTTTTCTGGTTGTTCTTCTTCGTGTTAACTAAAAAGATTCAAATGAATATTATATATCAAGTAAATGCATTAAGAAAATTAAATCTATATATTAAGCTAACGAAATACATACTCTGTATTGGTGTCATTAGGTCGTACGTTGCAATTGGTGGATCTGCTCACGGCGTCAATGATTTTTTCACCAGTACTTAATTTGGATTGACTATAAACTACTCAATAATTTTAGCCCAATCACTATCATTATTCTTTCCTGACAAGGACAATTTTTTTTTAAAAAACAAAGGTTTTCATTTTTGATTTGTTTTATAGAACACACAACTACAACTTGACAATAAAGATTGAACGATTATCACACACACACACACACACACATATCTTGAGTATATAAGGATATTAAACAACAAGAACAGCAGAAAATTCAACTCATGTAAGCAAGAATTTAATGCTAAGGTATTGTCTAGATAGCAATTGTAGAAAAATATGAAAACTATAGGAAATTTAATAAAGCCAGTCATGTATAAATTTTTTTAATGCTGACATCCACAGGAAAAATAAAAAGCGAGAATTTAATGCTAACATCAACAGAATAATAAATAAATCCACTTAGTAAGCATTAATGGAAGACCGGCCTGGCTTCGAAACTGTGCACGCGTATATACCATATTTTAAAATTAAAGTTGTCAATTGCAAAACAAAAAAATTAAATTTTACCTAGAAATCATTTTAAAATATTTACTTTTTTTCAGTACAACTGAAAGAACTTGACTTTTATACATTTTTTAATCGATATCATAGACTTTTTCTATACTGTTGGTAAAAATCCACGTGAAGTATTTATATTAAATAATAAACTGACCTGTTAGAAAAATTAAAAATTTGCATCGTTTTCTGAAAAAATTGCGTACTTTTTCAGTACAACTGAAAGAACTTGAGTTTATACATTTTTTAATCGATATCAGACTGTACAGAAACAGTAATGTTTAATTATATCAGTCAAAAACATGATGTGTTTACTATTAAACAAAACAAAATTGTTCTTAATCCAAGAGATGATAAAAGAATTCTTAGTACCTCAACCACTGATACATACGACCAGCGAGTACTGTGTTAAAAATTGTTTTCGTTGCAGAAAGTAACATCAATTCCCGTCAATATTATTGTATTAGTCGATTAAGGCATGAGTTAATTTTTTTACAACGTTTCTTTTTATTCGCTTAGGGCAATGCAGAGAAAGAAGTTAGAATTGAACACATTTTTATAATAAAAATAAACCTTGATACAAAAAAATCACATTCAGTTTTACTGAAAAGTTACAATTTACATGCATATATAGGTAATTTGCGTGAAATTCTTTAAAACCATGAGTGTGTAAAAAATTATTAAACAAAGACGGTTTAATCTGAGACATTTTTTTCAAAATTTGCTTCGTTTTTATTTAAAATATTTCATATGTAATCATAATAAAAAATAGCGCAGTAATTATAATGTATATTCTGTACACATCATAAATCAAAGGTCGTATAAAAACGCAACTGAATGAAAAAAAAAATGATGTTGTATGCTAAATTCCTTTTGTAGTGGTTTTTGCTTAGAGCTGCCTTCTGTATGTAAATATTGGAAATGCTGCATAGCGAATTGTTTGTCATAGTTATGTACTGAAAGCAACTCTGCAATTTTTTAGATAGCATGCACGATTCAAGCTTGAAAATCGTCTTGAATAAAAACGTAAATATAGGAGATTTTTTTTAACAATTTGCATCCAAAGCAATTTGCTATGCAATTATTTCTTTTACAGTTGTTTTTTGCTTACGCGTTTTTCCGTAAAACTCAGCTGAATGAAAAAAAAATAAAATTCATACTGTCTCGCTAGAAAACCAAATTCAAAGCATCTACACACACATTTTCTCTGCATTTACATTTTTTCAGCGCTTTATTTGAATCAAATTATCCGACCCGGTGAAGAAGTATTTGTGAAGGGTTTAGAAAATAAGAAATTGATTGAAACCTTCACAAGTACGCATTTTTTTTTCGTTTTGGATTTATCTAAAAATAGGATACCTTTCAATCTACCCGAGTTTAACTATATTAGCATAAATGTATTGCAGAGAAAAAAAGTAGTAGTAACCGTTCTGTTTAAAAAATCCAGTTTGTTATTGTTTAAAGATGAGTTAGCATAAGGTTGATGAGTATGTTTTTCAATATTAACAATTGCATTATCGAAGTAAACTTTTTCACGCACGTTCAGTATTTCACTATTCATTTTACATTTTAATTAAATAAATGCAGTCCTAACGATTGTAGAAACAACGGCTGGAATAGTGTTATCATATATAACGCTTTATTTGAAACAAATTATCCGACCCGGTGAAGAAGTATTTTGTGAAGGGTTTAGAAAAGAAGAAATTGATTGAAACCTATATAATGCAAAAACATTGTAACTGATATGCTTGCACTAGGTTGTCCTAAGCTATCGGAGTTAAAAATCAACAATCGTTTAAAATATAACATCCATTGTTGTAGACACAGCAATAATAATCTGCAATGCACAAAACAAAATACCTTTTTTTATTAAAAGAATGGCTTGATAATAATAAAAAAACAATAGAAAGATTTTGTCTGTGCTTACTAATCCTCACACTGTCTTTAATTGAATATTTTGGTATTTTGGTTGCAAGTTTGATGTGGGTAAATGACGATTTAACAATAGTTTTTTTTTCATTTGATTTATCAACTTTTACTAAAAGTGCATGTAAAAATTAATAATTAGTAGCGCTATTTTGAAATTAACTGTGAAATGCGTGAATCTAATCAGAACAGTCGATGCAATAACGAAACATATTATAATAATCAAAGCAAATATTAGTATATTGAAGCTTGCTATTATAAATAAGGTATATGAAGACAATCGTCAGGAAAATCCTAGTAGGCTGGAATCTAATTTGGCACATCTTAAAAGTTACCTTATACGATTGAGGTACTTGAAACGCTCTTTGGAATATCAAGGTAAAGGTATTGATGCAACGCTTTCTAGAGGTCATATTCGAAAAAATCTGATTTGGCATGATGTACAATCATGTTTTGGAAGTCGAATAATTACGGGACTTATTACCAATTTAAGTTATAGAGATCCTCTAGTGTTCTTAGACAAGGCGTTCGCTAGTTTTAAACGCAAGATTGTTGCTTGCTTAAAATGTCAATGTTGAAAGTTAATGTAATATTGACTGTTAACTTTGTTAAGCCTACAACTGGCGAAATAGATTTGAAAACGTTTCCTACTGCAAATCGTCACATCGATATAAATACCCATCTCAAGCGGTGGTATAAGGAGAACGTATTAGACAAGATTTCGAAGCGATTATAGGAATTTAGCGAAAAGGATTCAGGTCGGACAATCCAAGAAGTTTTACACTTGAAGGTGAATATAAACAATCATGATCCACTTAAAGGAGGGTGTTCAACGTTTGTTCCGGTTCCGGACTTATAAACAATACCGCAATCTTTCTTGATTTTATATTAAAAGTTCCTTTGCAAAGCAAGTGGAGCCGTGTTTCATTGAAAGTAATATAAACCGATCCTAATTCAAAAACGTACCCACAAGTATTTTACATTGAAATGTTTTCACAACTATTTTTACATTTGAAATTATATAGGACCAGTCCTAATTCAAAACGCGAAGTCGTATTTTTCCAATTAGTAAACACAGACAAAATCTTTCTATTGTTTTTTTATTATTATCAAGCCATTCTTTTAATAAAAAAAGGTATTTTGTTTTGTGCATTGCAGATTATTATTGCTGTGTCTACAACAATGGATGTTATATTTTAAACGATTGTAGATTTTTAACTCCGATAGCTTAGGACAACCTAGTGCAAGCATATCAGTTACAATGTTTTTGCATTATATAGGTTTCAATCAATTTCTTCTTTTCTAAACCCTTCACAAAATACTTCTTCACCGGGTCGGATAATTTGTTTCAAATAAAGCGTTATATATGATAACACTATTCCAGCCGTTGTTTCTACAATCGTTAGGACTGCATTTATTTAATTAAAATGTAAAATGAATAGTGAAATACTGAACGTGCGTGAAAAAGTTTACTTCGATAATGCAATTGTTAATATTGAAAACATACTCATCAACCTTATGCTAACTCATCTTTAAACAATAACAAACTGGATTTTTAAACAGAACGGTTACTACTACTTTTTCTCTGCAATACATTTATGCTAATATAGTTAAACTCGGGTAGATTGAAAGGTATCCTATTTTAGATAAATCCAAAACGAAAAAAATGCGTACTTGTGAAGGTTTCAATCAATTTCTTATTTTCTAAACCCTTCACAAATACTTCTTCACCGGGTCGGATAATTTGATTCAAATAAAGCGCTGAAAAATGTAAATGCAGAGAAAATGTGTGTGTAGATGCTTTGAATTTGGTTTTCTAGCGAGACAGTATGAATTTTATTTTTTTCATTCAGCTGAGTTTTACGGAAAACGCGTAAGCAAAAACAACTGTAAAAGAAATAATTGCATAGCAAATTGCTTTGGATGCAAATTGTTAAAAAAATCTCCTATATTTACGTTTTTATTCAAGACGATTTTCAAGCTTGAATCGTGCATGCTATCTAAAAATTGCAGAGTTGCTTTCAGTACATAACTATGACAAACAATTCGCTATGCAGCATTTCCAATATTTACATGCAGAAGGCAGCTCTGAGCAAAAACCACTACAAAAGGAATTTAGCATACAATATCATTTTTTTTTTCATTCAGTTGCGTTTTTATACGACCTTTGATTTATGATGTGTACAGAATATACATTATAATTACTGCGCTATTTTTATTATGATTACATATGAAATATTTTAAATAAAACGAAGCAAATTTTGAAAAAATGTCTCAGATTAAACCGTCTTTGTTTAATAATTTTTTACACACTCATGGTTTTAAAGAATTTCACGCAAATTACCTATATATGCATGTAAATTGTAACTTTTCAGTAAAACTGAATGTGATTTTTTTGTATCAAGGTTTATTTTTATTATAAAAATGTGTTCAATTCTAACTTCTTTCTCTGCATTGCCCTAAGCGAATAAAAAGAAACGTTGTAAAAAAATTAACTCATGCCTTAATCGACTAATACAATAATATTGACGGGAATTGATGTTACTTTCTGCAACGAAAACAATTTTTAACACAGTACTCGCTGGTCGTATGTATCAGTGGTTGAGGTACTAAGAATTCTTTTATCATCTCTTGGATTAAGAACAATTTTGTTTTGTTTAATAGTAAACACATCATGTTTTTGACTGATATAATTAAACATTACTGTTTCTGTACAGTCTGATATCGATTAAAAATGTATAAACTCAAGTTCTTTCAGTTGTACTGAAAAGTACGCAATTTTTTCAGAAAACGATGCAAATTTTTAATTTTTCTAACAGGTCAGTTTATTATTTAATATAAATACTTCACGTGGATTTTTACCAACAGTATAGAAAAAGTCTATGATATCGATTAAAAAATGTATAAAAGTCAAGTTCTTTCAGTTGTACTGAAAAAGTAAATATTTTAAAATGATTTCTAGGTAAAATTTAATTTTTTGTTTTGCAATTGACAACTTTAATTTTAAAATATGGTATATACGCGTGCACAGTTTCGAAGCCAGGCCGGTCTTCCATTAATGCTTACTAAGTGGATTTATTTATTATTCTGTTGATGTTAGCATTAAATTTCTCGCTTTTATTTTTCCTGTGGATGTCAGCATTAAAAAATTTATACATGACTGGCTTTATTAAATTTCCTATAGTTTTCATATTTTCTACAATTGCTATCTAGACAATACCTTAGCATTAAATTCTTGCTTACATGAGTTGAATTTTCTGCTGTTCTTGTTGTTTAATATCCTTATATACTCAAGATATGTGTGTGTGTGTGTGTGTGTGATAATCGTTCAATCTTTATTGTCAAGTTGTAGTTGTGTGTTCTATAAAACAAATCAAAAATGAAAACCTTTGTTTTTTAAAAAAAAATTGTCCTTGTCAGGAAAGAATAATGATAGTGATTGGGCTAAAATTATTGAGTAGTTTATAGTCAATCCAAATTAAGTACTGGTGAAAAAATCATTGACGCCGTGAGCAGATCCACCAATTGCAACGTACGACCTAATGACACCAATACAGAGTATGTATTTCGTTAGCTTAATATATAGATTTAATTTTCTTAATGCATTTACTTGATATATAATATTCATTTGAATCTTTTTTTTAGTTAACACGAAGAAGAACAACCAGAAAACGACCGCGCGTCAAAGATGAAGAAGACAGCTCTCATAGAATTGATAATGCAATATTTTTTTTAACCGTTCAGAGTTGGAGTGAGTTAGAACTGTTCTTTTATATTTGGGAAACTTAAGTGAATTATAGTATGTTTATTCAAGAGTACATAACATTATATATGTATTTTATAGATTACAATAAAGAAACATACATTGTGTGTTTCATTTCACATTACTCCCGATTTAATAACTACGTAATCTCAGTTTACAGAACGGTGTAAAGCAATTTTGACTTTTAATCTGAGTGCATATTTCGAATAGATGCTCTCATTTTTTTTGCGATTAAAGTTAGAAATGCATTTCAAATAGATGCTTTCATATTTTTTTTTGTAATTGAAATTAGAAATGCATGTGATCTAAAATTGCAGAGTTGCCTTCAGTACGTAAATATGGAAATGCAAATGCTGAAGAAGCATTAGACTAGACTATCGTTGACAAGAAAAAAGCTGTCTGACATGGGTTGAATTTTCTGCTGTTCTTATTGTTTAATATCTTTATATATATACTCAAGATATGTGTGTGATAATCGCTCAATCTTTATTGTCAAGTTGTACTTGTGTTCTATAGAACAAATAAAAAAAAATGAAAACTTTTGTTAAAATTACCCTTGTCAGGAAAGAATAATGATAGTGGATTTTTTTTAAAGTTGGAGCATTTCATAAATTTCCACGTTTATATAGTTCTTGTAGATAAACTGAGTTCGCGATTTAAATAACTACGACTTGTTATTCTTTAAAAGCGAGAATGAGAAAATTGGTGCAGTCAGTCTGCCTATCTGTTTGTCTGTCTTTGACAAATTTTTCGAGATATCTGTACAATTTGTTAAATGTTGTAAAACCAGTAAAGAGCTATTGCGTTGATCAATTATAATTGCTTTCAGGGTTGAGAGTCCCATTCGTGCTGTCTGAGTTTAATTGTTTTTCTGCAGACATCAGCATTAAAGATTTCTTACTGACTACAATAATAATACATACACAATCTTTTCTATTTGTTTTTATTATTATCAAACCATTCTTTTAATAACAAAGTATTTTGTTTTTGCAATAGATAGGTTTCCATCCATTTCTTCTTTTCTAGACCCTTCACACATACTTCTTCACCGAGTCGGATAATTTGCTTCGGCTAACATTGTAAAATTATATTAAAATAAATAATACAGACACAATCTTTCTATTGTTTTTTATTATTATCAAGCCATTCTTTTAATAACAAGGTATTTTGTTTTGCACATTACAGATTATTATTGCTGTGTCTACAGCAATGGATGTTATATTTTAAACGTTTGTTGATTTTTAACTCCGATATCTTAGGACAACCTAGTGCAAGCATATCAGTTACAACGTTTTGCATTAGATAGGTTTCAATCAATTTCTTCTTTTCTAGACCCTTCACAAATACTTCTTCACCGGGTAGGATAATTTGCTTCAAATAAAGCGCTATATGTGATAAACCCATTCCAGCCGTTGAAGATTCATCCCAAGAAAGACCATGAATATTCTTTGTCACCCAGTCGTTATGTTTTATATGATCTTGGCTCAAACAACTGGACTGCATTGGCAGTTTAAAAATTTGATGCCAAACAACACCTTTCAACAAGTCCAAAACCGCAATTTCTTTACACACAAACTCGTTTTTCTTGTATTTAAATCCTGAATATCAATTATATACATGTTTGTATGTAAATATATGCAGTAAACTTTGACTAATTAAATTAATATTAGGAGCAATCTCCTTATATAGCAGATTACCACCATCTGCGTACTTTGCCAACCCACTTTTCAACCTATCACAAGAGTGAACACATTTTGAATTGAAACCGGCCCATGTGTATTTGCAGCCTCTAAACATAAATCAGAATCCACTTTAATTAAAACACAATTGACTTGAATGCGATATTTTGCATCTGTCATACTGTCTCGCTAGAAAACCAAATTCAAAACATCTACACACATTTTCTCTGCACTTACATTTTCAACATACGTGTGTTACATTGAAAGTAATATAAAGACGATCCTAATTCAAAACGTGCCCACAAGTATTTTACATTTGAAAAGAATTCAGGTTTTCACATTTTACATTAAAATATATAACGCCGATCCTAATTCAAAACGGTGCACGTGTAACTTCTCGCTAGAAAACCGAATTCAAAACAGCTACACATTCTTCTCTGCACTTACATTTTTTCAACATACGTGTGTGTTTCATTGAAAGTAATATAAAGCCGATCCTAATTCAAAACGCGCCCACAAGTATTTTACATTGAAAGTATATAAGAATTCATGTTTTCACAACTATTTTACATTGAAATTATATAGGGCCGATCCTAATTCAAAACGTGACAGACGTATTTTACACATGGAAAATACGTCTGTCGCGTTTTTGAATTAGGACCAACCTTATTTACCTACTCATATTCATTTATTCACTGCTTCATAATGCGTTCGTATAATAAATAGTTTATTTATTCATTCACTCACAGGTCGATTTACTTATTCATACATCACGTTCATTTTACTTCATACCTTTGTACATTCATTCATACATTCATTGACCCATATTCATTTATTCACTGCTTCAGACTGCATTTGTATAATAAATAATTTATTCATTCATTTGCTCACAAGTCTTTTTGCTTATTCATTCATCACGTTCATTTTACTTCATTTATTTGCACATTCATTGTATTATTCATTGGCCCATATTCATTTATTCACTGCTTCAGAATGCATTCGTATAATAAATAATTTATTAATTCATTCACTCACAGGTCCATTGCCTATTCATTCATCCCTTGTACTTCATTCATTTGTACATTTGTTCATACGTTCATTGTATTATTCATTGGCCCATATTCATTTAATCACTGCTTCAGGCTACATTCCTATAATAAATAATTTATTCATTCATTCACTCGCAGGTCCATTTACTTATTCATTCATTTTAATTCATTCATTTATTTAGTCATGTATCCATTCATCATTCGTTCGTTTATTTAGTCATACCTTTATTCCTTAAATTATTAATTAATAAATTCATTTTTTCGAGCCATTTAGCCATACATTTATTCGTTTAATTGTTTTTATTTGCTTTCACTTTGGCTTGTTCATTCAATAATGTATCCATTGGTTAAATTATTATGTCATTTATTCAGTAATGCATTCATTTATTGATTCATTATTCCACGTTCATTAATTCAGTCTTGAATTTATTCGATTAATCAATGAATAATATATTCATTTATTGCTTATTTCGCTTTTTACTCATTTATTCATTAATTATTCATTCATTAAGGCATTCTTTAATTCATTCATTAATCCATTCGACCTTGTATTTATTCTACAATTTGTTGACTTAGTCGTTCATTTATGCGCTTTATTATTCGATAACATATTTATTCGCTTGTTCATTCATTTACTATCATGCATTTCTTCGTATAACTTATTCATTCATTATTTATTAAATTATTCAATCTTAATATTTGTTCATCAATTCATAATTTTCTTATTTTTTTGGATCATTTATTTATTTGTTAAATCATTCACTCATTCGTTCAATATATTATGTATGCACCATATACTTCACCCCATTCTTTCATTCATTTGTTTATTTATTGATTCATTGGATTATGTTTACATTAGCTAATTCATTGACCAGTTCATGTATTTATTCACTTAATTTTCAACAGTATATTTATTTGTTTATCATACCATTCAGTACTATATACATTCATTTATTAGTTTATTCGTCCATCAATTCATTATTATCATTCGTTTATTCATTCATTCATCAAATTATTCAAACAATAACTTGCTTATTCATTCATTTATTAACCCATTATTTATTTATTCACCTCGTTCATTCATTTGTTTGTTCATTTATTATTCATACTTTTGTTGATCCTTTTGACCACGTACTCATTTTGTAATTTATTGGCCTAGCCGTACATTTATTCACTTAATTATTTGTTCATTCATTCATTCATTTATTATCGTACTTTTATTCGTCTAATTCATCCATTCACTTATTTATTCATCCATGCAATCCTAGTACATTCATTTCTTCAATCATTCATCCATTAATTCTTAATTTTCATTAATTTATTGAACCATTCCTCCATTCGTTAAATCATTTTTTGATCATTTGTTTAATCATTTATTCATTAATCATCAGGTCATTTATTCGTCCAAAAAATCATGCATTGATACATGCGTCAGTTATTCTGCCGCCGTTCGCTCATTTATTGTTTTCATTCATTTATTCATTCTGCATTAATTGCTTCATTTATTAATGAATTTATTCACTGATCGATTGTCTGGTTCGGTTTGTTCACTTAATTGTTCGTGTATTTGTTCATTTAATTCATTAGTTCGCATATTTGTTAAACCATGTAATCCTATATACATTCATTTATTCATTCATTTATCTGTCATTCATTTATTGAACCATTCTTACATTCGTTAAATCATTCATTCAATTAAATGTTTACTTATTCATTCATTCATTAATCCATCACGCCATTCATTCGTTTACGAAATAATATTCATTCGAGCATTCATTACATTTTGCTGTTTGCCCATTCATTCACTCATTTGTTCTTCATTCATTAATAGATAATAAATCATGTAGTTATTCAGTAATTTATCGATCTATCTGTGTACTTATTCACTTAATTACTCGACTGTATATTTTTTCGTTTATTTCTTCATTTGCACCTTTATTCGTCTAATTCATTCATCCATCAATTCAAAAGCTGCGTTCATGCATTGAGACGTTCATCCATTCGTTAAATCATTCATTTAATCACCTGTTTTATTCAATTTATTTGTTCAATAATTGTGAATTAATACATGTGTCACATACTCCGCCGTTCGATCATTTATTCACTTCATTCATTCCTTAATTATTCATTCATATATTCTTTATTTATTAATTGATCCATTGATTCATTAACCTTAGCCTTGCATTTATTCACTACTTAACTCTTCAATATATTAATTCATTTATTCATTCACTCGCACGTATTTATTTATTATTGTTTATTATCATCTAATTCATTCGTTCCTTAATTTATTGAACCATGGAATCCTATACACATTCATTTATTCATTCATTCATTCCCAATGAATTATTTTCATTCATTCATTGAGCGATTTCTCGATTCGTTAAATTATTCATTCGATAATCTGTTTATTCATTCATTCATTCCCAATGAATTATTTTCATTCATTCATTGAGCGATTTCTCGATTCGTTAAATTATTCATTCGATAATCTGTTTATTCATTCATTCATTAATCCATCAGTCATTCATTCCTTAATAAATCATGCATCAATTCATGCGTCATACATTCTGCCCTCTTTTATTCATGTATTTATTCATTCATCCTTTGATTACATATTCATTGAATAACTTATTGATTTGTTGTGTATTTAGTCATTAATTTATTATTATACATTTATTCATTCACTCATATTTTAGGTCATTCATTTCTGTATACGTTTATTTATTCATCCATGAATTTATTATTTTTATTCTTTATTGAATCGCACATCCATTTTGTTAAATCGTTCATTTCATCATCTGTTTACGCATTTATTCAAATCTATCAGGCCATTTATTTATTTAGTAATTCATTCAATAAATCATTCATCGATATTCTGCCGTTCGTTCAGTTAGTCACTTTATTTATTTGTTCATTTGATAATTCTTTCTTCCCTCATTCATTCATTTATTTATTTATTTATTGGTGATGATTCAATCGAGTATTCATTTACAAATTCATTAACGTTAGATTATTCAATCAATCAATCGTTTATTCATTCATTCACTAATCGATTGTCATTTATTCATTCATACATTACTTATATTGCTATTCGTTCGTATATTCATCTCGTTTATTTATTTATTCGTTCATTGGTCCATTCGATCATGTATTTATTCGTTAATTCATCGATAAGTCGTGCGCTTATTGACTTAATTATTTGTTTATTTATTCATTATCATGCATTTATTCGTCTAACTCTTTTATTAAATCATTCAATTCTATATACATTCATTCATCAATACATAATTTTCATTCTTTTATTGAGTCATTCATTCATTCGTTAAATCATTCACTTACTCATCGGTCGGGTTGTTTAAATATACAGCACTTATTCATTCATTTATTATCGTACTTTTGTTCGTCTAATTCACTCGTTCACTTATTTAGTGAACCATGCAATCCTAATGCAATCATTTATTCGATCATTCATCCATCAATTCACAATTTTCATTCTTTTATTGAACCATTCCTCCATTTGTTAAATCATGCTTCGATTATTTGTTTAATCATTCATTCATTAATCATCAGGCCACTTATTTGTCCAATAAATCGTGTATTAATACATGTGTCACTTATTTGCTCATTTATTTACCTCATTCATTCATTCATTTATTCTTCCTTCATTAATTGATTTATTTATTAATGTATTTATTCACTAATCGATTGTCTGGTCAGGCATTTATTCACTTAATTATTCGTTTATTTATTCATTCATTAATTATTGTACATTTGTTCGTCTAATTAATTGGTTTGCTTATTTGTTAAATCATGCCATCCTATATACATTCATGTTTTCATTCATTCATTTGTCATTCATTTATTGAACTATTTCTCCATTCGCTAAATCATTTATTTAATTAAATGTTTTCTCATTCATTACGCCATTCTATCGTTAACAAACTAATATTTATTCGAACATTCATTACATTTCGCGATTTGCCAATCCATTCTCTCATTGGTTCTTCATTCATTAATTTGCTTATTTATTTATTCATTGATATATTAGATCATGTAGTCTTTCAATTAATTATTTTCATTCATTCATTGAGCGATTTCTCCATTCGTTAAATTATTCATTTGATAATCTGTTTATTCATTCATTCATTTAGTAATCCAACAAGCCATTCATTCGTTCAATAAATCATGCACTAATGTATGCGTCGCATTCTGCGGTTTGCACATTTATTTTTCTTTCATTCGTGTATTTATTTTTTCATCCTTTGATCACGTATTCATTTATTATCATGCATTTATTCATTTATTCATATTTTAAATTATTCATTGCTATAATCATCCATGAATTACGATTTTTATTCTTTATTGAATCGCACATCCATTCGTTAAATCATTCATTTCACCATCTGTTTATGCATATATTCATTAATCTATCAGGCCATTTATTCATTTAACAATTCATTTGTTAAATCATCCATCGATTATGATTTGATAATTCCTTCTTCCCTCAGTCATTCATTCATTTATTAGAGCTTTTATTTATTTATTCATTCAGTGACGATTCAATCAAGTATTTATTTATAAGTATTCACAGTATTAACCTAATTACTCGATATTATATTTATTCATTTATTCGCCTGTATTATGAAACCATTTAATCCTACGTTATATTTATTTAACTGATTGTATCGAGCCGTTACATCATTCAATCAATCGTTTATTCATTTATTCACTAATCTATTATGTCATTTATTCATTCATGCATTACTTAGTTTGCTATTTTCGTATATTCATCTCATTCAGTGTTACGTGCCAATTGGCACTAAACATTTTGTACGGTTCGCCGAAGGTTGCAAATTTATTCCTATCTATGTAGGGATCGGATAAGGAAAAAACCAGGTAAAGGGCGACAACAAAGATAATTAGGCAGGATATCTACATAGATAAAGATAAGCACGATACGATACCTCAAAGCGTCCACTCCACTCGATAGTTCAGGCAAAAAAGCTACGTTATAGAGAGACACAGGAAACTTGTCCCCACTTCTTGTCTTTTACACGTCGGCGCGAGGTTATTCGTCCAACCCTCTCGCGTCGCGCGATCTGCGCAAACGCACTGTCACGTAACGGAAATACGCGCCTAGTCTTTTAAAATTCCGCGCACCGCGTCTTTTGAAATTTATGGCGCGAAACCTACGCACATCAACCTTAACCTAAAACAATGTTTAAGTGCCAATTGGCACGTAACATCATTTATTTATTCGTTCGTTGATCCACTCGATCGTGTGTTCATTCGTTAATTTATTGACATGCCGTACGATTATTCACTTAGTTATTCGTTCATTCATTCATTCATTATTTGTCTAGTCTTTTATTAAATCATTCGGTCTTATATACATTGAGCTATTCATTCATTCATTAAATTATTTACGCATTCATCGATGAGGCTGATCATTCATGCATCACTTATTCGTTCATTTATTAATTAGAGTCTTCATTTGTTTATTTCTTTATTGGTCTAGTTCATCATTTATTTATTTATTCGATCATTCATTATTCGTCCTCTGAAGTGTGCGGCTTTAACTTATTATTGTAAAGTGTGCGAAAGTATTTGTACTGTCTGTATTTGTTGTATAAGTTAAAGCTGTATTGATTACTCGCTTCTAAAAGCTACTTTTTGTCGATACGCATTCCGATTGGTTCTTGAGTAAAAAACGTAACCAACCAAAATGTGTATGTAAAAGAAGCATGGCCACCTTAATGCGTTTAATTCTTACAGGTAATTGCACCGATAGCGCTCATTTACACACAGTTAATTTAAGATAACCTCTTTGTTCAAACGAGTTTTAGAAACGACTTTTTTTACATTTTTAATTATAAAATTACATAACATTTTTCAGGATTCAAGCTTATCATCCACTTCAACATGTTCTTAGATAAGCTCGCTGATAACACTAAAGATAAATTATTTCTAAGTTCTAGAAACGTGAATCGCGCCCGTAGTTTTCAGTTTGCGCCTAAAGCACCCCTGGAAAATGAGTTCAAAGCATTTAGCTCAAGGTATTCCATACTTTTCAACATTTATAAAGTAGTAGTTTTATAGGAAGCACACGACCGCCGAAGGTTGAAGGTAAACTTCGACTGTACTCGATGGTATTTTGTCCATTCGCCCATAGGGCTCGCCTAGTCCTGCTAGCTAAGCAAATACCTCACGATATTGTAAACGTCCACCTGAAAAACAAACCGGATTGGTTCTTGGAGATCAACCCCAAAGGTAATTTTACTGTTACAAACCGTTAGTCTAGCTTGTCTGTCGTAGGTTTGGTACCGACGTTGGATACTGGATCGCAGATCGTAGTAGAAAGCTTTGACGTATGCGACTACTTAGACGAGCAATACCCAGAGCCGCCTTTGTATCCCAACGACGAAACCAAGCGTGCCCACGACAAAGACTTACTAAATCAATCCAAAGAACTAACCGGCGCTTTTTCAAAAACGTTCTATAATTTCGAAAACAAAACGTTCGTTGAACGCATGGAAGTGTTAATACCTCTCGTTCAGAAATACGAAGACGAGTTGAAAGCTCGAGGTTTGTTATGTCGTCGCTTTTAATTGCTTACGTTATTTTTAGGTGGTGTTTTCTTCGGAAATGATAAACCTAGCATGGTTGATTATATGCTATGGCCTTGGGCTCAACGTTTCCGCGTTTTAGAACAGATTTACGGTGAGAAATTGCCAGGCGAAAATGAATATCCGTGTTTGTATGGTTGGTGCAAGGCGATGCGTGAACTTAAGGTGGTTCAGGAAACGCTTACGGATGTAGAGCGTTTGTATAGATATAAGCAGCAGTATGCAGTGGGACCTGAAACTGTTGATTACGATGGCGAATAGATTTGTATATTATAATAAAGCTTATGCGTTAGTTGAGTTAACGGACTAGTTATTAAAATTCTATTTTTATTGCCGAGAGTTAGGCCACGGTAAAAAGGTAACTTTACACCCTAATTTTTGACAACAAAGTAGTCGCATACGTCAAGGCTTTCTACTGCGATCCAGTATCCAACGTCGGTACCAAACCTAAGACAGACAAGCTACGCAACGGTTTGTAACAGAACAAATTACCTGTGGGTTGATCGCCAAGAATCAATCTGGTTTGTTTTTCAAATGGATGTTTACAATATCGTGAGGTACTTGCTTGACTAACAGGACAAGGCAAGCCCTAAGGGCGAATGGACAAAATTCCATCGTGTACAATCAGAGTTTACCTTCAACCTTTGGCGGTTCTGTGCTTCCTATAAAATTAATATTTTATAAATGTTAAAAGTGTGGAATATCTTGCGCTAAATGCTTTGAACTCATTTTCCAGGGGTTCTTTGGGCACAAACTGAGCTCCATTCACGTTTCCATAACCTAGAAATAATTGATTTTGGGGGGTTATCAGTGAGTTTATCTAAGCGTATGTTGAACTAGGCGATAATAACCTTGAAACCTGAAAGATGTAATACAATTAATATAAAATTAATAATACATAAAAATCCTTTGTAAAACTCGTTTGAACATGGAGGTTCTAACAAAATAACTGTGTATAAATGCACGCTATCGGTGCAATTACCTGTAAGAATTAAACGCATTAGGGTGGCCATGCTAGAAATGCTTCTTTTACATACGCATTTTGATTGGTTTACGGTATTTTACTCGGGAACCAATCGAAATGCGTATCATAAAAAGTAGCTTCTAAAAGCGAGTAATAACATGCCTTTGACTTATACAACAAATATAAACGGTACATAATACTTTCGCACACTTTGCCATAGCAAGTTAAAGACGCACTCATCAAAAAGGACGAATAATGAATGCCCGAATAAATAAATGAGTGGACGCATGCAGTAATGCATAATTTATACAAGTGAATAGCTCGATGGATAAATTAATGAATCAGTAACGATTATTGATTGAATGATTCGACGAATGGATGATGCATAATAAGCCAATGAAAATAACGAATTGTAGAAAACTTAAATAAATTAGATAATAAATGAATGTAAAATGTGTGAATGAATGAATAAACGAATAAAGACAAGGTTGAATAAATGCACGACTATACTACTGAAGAAATAAACAAATGAAGACTGATTAATAAATGAATAAATAAGTGATGTATAAATGAACAACCTGACCGATGAATAAGCGAATGATTAAAGAACGAATGAATAACTTAATAAAAGAATGAAAATTATGTATTGATGAATGAATGTATATAGAATTGAATGATTTAGACGAATAATGAATGAATGAATCAACGAATAATAAAGTGAATAAACGCACATGTCAATGAATTAACAGATAAATACATGCTCGAATGGAACAATGAATGAATATATGTACGAATATGATATAAGTAATGCATGAATAAATAAATGGAAATAGATTAGTAAATGAATGAATAAACGATTGCTTGAATAGTCTAGCGAATGGATAAGCGGCTCAATACATCAGTGGAATAAATGAATATAACATGATGAAATGGTTTGATAATTAGATAAGTAAATGCAGACTAATAAATGTATAAATATATAATCGAGTAATTAGATGAATAAATGCACGACTGGGTCGATGAATTTGTAAATGAATACTTGATTGAATCATCACTGAATGAATAAATGAATGAAAGCTTTAATAAATGAATAAATGAGGAAAGAAAAAATGAATAAATGAGGTGACTAACTGAACGAACGGCAGAATATCGATGGAAAATTAAATGAATGAATGGCCTGATAGATTTATATAAATGCGTAAACAGATGGTGAAATGAATAATTGACGAAAAAGATGTGCGACTCAATAAAGAATATAAATCATAAATTCACGGATGAATAAATGAATGTATACAGAAATAAATGACTTAAAATGAGAGAATTCATAAATGCATGATAATAAATGAATGAATAAATAACGACAATTAAATGAATACGTGATCAAAGGATGAATGAATAAATACATGAATGAAAGAAGAATAAATGTGCAAACGGCAGAATGTGTAACGATTTATTAAACGAATGAATAACTTGATGGATTACTAAATGAATGAATGAATAAACATCATCGAATAAACAATTTAATAAAAGGAGAAATCGCTTAATGAATGAATGAAAATATTAATTGAGGAATGAATGAATGAGTAAATGAACGTATGTAGGATTCCGTGGCTCAATAAATTAAGGAACGAATGAATTAGCTGATAATAAACGATAATAAATAAATATATGCGAGTGAATGAATAAACGAATAAATATATTGATGAGCGAACTAGTGAATAAATACAAGGATAGGCTAATGAATCAATGGATCAGTTAATAAATGAATGAATAATTAAGGAATGAATGAAGTGAATAAAAGATCGAACGGCGGAGTATGTGACATATATTAATTCACATTTATTTGAACAAATAAATGACCTGATGCTTATTAAATGAATGAATAAAACAGGTGGTTAAATAAATGATTTAAGGAATGGATGAACGTCTCTATCCATGAATGCGGGTTTTGAATTGATGGATGAATGAATTTCACGAATAATGTACAAATAAAGGAATAAACAAAAAATATACAGCAAATTAATGAATAAAGAACAAATGAGGAATGGATAGGCAAACGCGAAATGTAATCAATGTTCGAATGCATATTATTTTGTGAACGATAAAATGGAATGTTGGATTAATGAATGAATGAATAAATAAACATTTAATTGAATGGATAATTTAACGAATGGAGGAATGATTCAATAAATGAATGAATAAATAGATGAATTTATATAGGCCTGCATGGTTAAACAATTAAGCCAACGAATGAATTAGACGAACAAATGTGCGATAATAAATGAATGAATGAATATACAAATAATTAAGTTAATAAATTCCCGACCAGACAATCGATTAGTGAGTGAATACATTAATAAATGAATCGATTAATGCTGAATGAATAAATGAATAAGATCAATAAATGAGCGAATGGCGGCAGAATAACTGCCGCATGTATTAATGCATGATTTTTTGGACGAATAAATGACCTGATGATGATGATGAACGAATGATTAAATAAATGATCGAAGAATGATTTAGCAAATGGAGGATATTACAATTTAATTGGAGATAGTTCTTACCATTTAAAAGTCGATAAAACAGTTTACGAAGTCGGTAATACAGTTTAAGAGTTCATAAACACATCGCGCAAGCGCAATGAATAAGAAAGCGAGCAACGCCCCTGGCGGATGTAAGCGCGAACCTTATTACAGATTCCGCGCTGCCAACTACCAATGACGTCACCCTGCCAAATTACATTGCGTAATAATCGGAAATATAAAAATTTAAACAAAAGTTTATATCAGTGAACAAATTAAACACTGTATTACTTACCCCGGAAATCCGAACGTTCTGCGGGGTTGAATTAAAGTTGGCCTCTATCAAGGTCCATCAAGGCTCCATCCCGGAGGGGTTAAAGATGGTGACTCGTCCGGAGCTGCTAGCTGACCATGGACATCAGGCTCGTCTAGGGTTGTGGGGTACAGTTAGCTTCGGTGGCTTCATATTGTCACCTACCTATGCAGGGATCACATTAGGAAAAAAACAGGTAGAGGGCGACAGCAAAGATAATTAGGCAGGATATCTATATAGGTAAAGATAAGCACGATACGATACCTCAAAGCGACCACTCCACTCGATAGTTTTCGGCAAACAGCCACGTTATAGAGAAAACAGGAAACTTCCCCACTCTTTTGTCTTTTTCCCAATCGGCGCGAACTTATTCGTCCAACCCTCTAGCGTCGCGCACTCTGCGCAAACTCACTATGACGTAACGGAAGTACACGCCTAGTCTTTTAAAATTCCGCGCACCGCGTCTTTTGAAATTATGGCGCGAAACCTCCATAAATCAAACTTAACCTAATACATGTTTAAGTGCCGATTGGCACGTAACAAGGAATGATTCAATAAATGAATGAAAATTATGGATAAATAAATGAATGTATTAGGATTGCATGGTTCAATAAATAAGTGAACGAATGAATTATACAAACAAACGTACGATAATAAATGAATGAATGAATGAACGAATAAATATACTGACGAATAATTAAATGAATAAATGCACGACTAGTTCAATAAATTACAAAATGAATACTTTGTTGAATGGATCAACAAAAGAATGAATAAATGAATAATAAATGAATGAATAATAATAATATGAACGAGGTGAATAAATGAGCGAACGACGAAATGCGTGACGCTTGCATTAAATCATGATTTATTGAACGAATAAATGACGTAATGGGTTAATAAATGAATGAGTAAGTAGATTATCGATTGAATAATTTTATGAATGGATAAATTAACTAATAAAAACAAAGAATTGATGGATGAGTGAATCAATAAATGAATACAGTACTGAATGATTTGATAAATGAATCATTCACTCGATTAGATGGATACAGACAAGATAATAAATAAATGTATAAATGAATAACGGAATAAATATAATGTTGAATAATTAAGTGAATGAATGCATGACCTGGTCAATGAATTAGCTAATTCAAACAATCGAATGAATTAATGAATAAATTAACAACAAATAAATGAATGAATAATGTATAAATGAATGAGATGAAGAATATGGTGTGTGCATTAATACATAATATATTCAGCGAAGTAACGGTCTGACAGATGAATGAGTGAATGATTTAACAAATAAATAAATGGTTCACTAACAAAATTAAAATTATGAATTAATGAGCGAATATTAAGATTGAATAATTTAATAAATAATGAATGAATGAGTTAGCGAAAAAATACATGATAGTAAATGAATGAGCAAACGAATAAATATGTAATCGAATAATAAGTGCATAAATGCACGACTAAGTCAACTAATTCTAGAATAAATACAACGTCGAATGGATTAATGAATGAATAAATGAATAATAAATAAATGATTAAATGAATAAATGAATGAATAAGTGAATGAATGAATGAATGAATAAAAGCTTTAATAAATGAATGAATGAGAGAAGAAAGAATTATCGATTGAACATATGAATAAATGAGGCGACTTACTGAACGAACGGCAGAATATCGATGGATGATTTAGTGAATGAATTATTGAATGAATAAATGACCTGATAGATTACTTAATAAATGCATAAACAGATGATGAAATGAATGATTTAACTAATGGATGTGCGACTCAATAAAGAATAAAAATCATAAATTTATGGATGAATATAGTAATGAATGACTTAAAATATGAGTGAATGAATAAATGCATGATGATAAATGAATGAATAAACAATGACATTGAATGTGTTACAATTTCGGGCAAATAAGGAAGAAACCAAACGACATTCAATGAATGCGTGATCAAAGGAAGAATAAATAAATACACGAATGAAAGAAGAATAAACGTACAAACCGCAGAATGTGACGCATGCATTAATGCATGATTTATTGAACGAATGAATGGTTTGTTGGATTACCGAATCAATGAATGAACAGATTATCAAATGAATAATTTAACAAATGGAGAAATCGCTCAATGAATGAATAAAAATAAGTCATTGAGGAATGAATGAATGAATAAATGAATGTATATAGGTTTCCATGGTTTAATAAATTAAGGAACGAATGAATTAGATGATTATAAACGATGATAAATAAATATGTGCGAGTGAATAAATAAACGAATTAATATATTGATGAGTTAACTGTGAATAAATGCAAGACTAGGTTAATGAATCAACTGATCAATTAATAAATGAAAAATATATGAATGAATAATTAAGGAATGAATGAAGTTAATAAATGATCGAACGGCGGAGTACCTGACACATGTATTAATTCACATTTACTAAACGAATAAATTACCTGATGCTTAATGAACGAATGAATAAACAGGTGATGGAATAATCTAACGGCTCGATACATCAGTTAAAAAATATAACATAGGATTAAATGGTTTCATAATGCAGGCTAATAAATGAATAAATATACTATCAAGTAATTAGGTGAATGAATGAATAATGTATAAATGAATGAGGTGAAGTATATGGTGCGTGCATTAATACATAATATATTGAACGAATGAACGGCCTGACAGATGAATAAATGAATGATTTAACGAATAAATAAATGATTCAAAAAAATTGAAAATTATGAATTGATGAACGAATATTAAGATTGAATAATTTAATAAATAATGATTGAATGAGTTAGACGAAAAAATACATGGTAGTAAATGAATGAACAAACGAATAAATATGAAATCGAATAATAAAGTGCATAAATGAACGACTAAGTCAACGAATTGTTGAATAAATACAAGGTCGAATGGATTAATGAATGAATAAATAAATAAACGAACGAACCAACGAACGAATGAAGAAATGAATGAATGAAAAATGCCTTAATGAATAAATAATTGAATAATAAATGAATGAAAGGCGAAATAAGTAATGCATGCATGAATGAATGGCATAATAGTTTAGTGAAAGGAATAAACGATTGATTGATTGATTGAATGATTTAACGAATGGTTAAACCGCTCAAAAAGAATGAATACTATGATTTAATGGATGAATCAATGAATGTAATATAGGATTGAATGGTATAAATAAAGTAAAGAATGTATTAGATAAATAAATGCAGGTGAATAAATATACCACCGACACCGAATAAGTCGATGAATTTGTAAATGAATAGGTGATTGAATCAAATAATGATTGAGTGAAAGATTAAATGAAATATGGCTTTTTTGAATGAGTGCAAAACAGAATGAAGAATAACCGAATGAACGAACGAATGGGTGAATAAATAATGAAAGAATGAGGTGACTAAATGAACGAACGGCGGAATATTGATGCATGCATAAATGCATGATTTAATAAATGAATGACTGGCTTGATAGATTAATGAATGAATAAGTAAACAAATGATGGAATGAATCAATTAACGAATGGATGAACTACTCAATAATGAATAAAAACTACGAAATCATGGATGAATAAAGGAAGGCATATACGAACGAATGGTTTAATAAATAAAGGAATGAATGAATTAGACGAATAAATGCATGATACTAATTGAATGAATTAGAAAATCTATGAATAAACAAATAAATATACTGTCGATTAATTAAACGAATAAATGCACAAGTCAATAAACTATTGAATAAATACATGATCTAACATATCAATGAATGAATGAAGAAATAAAAGTGAATAAATGAGAGAACAGCTGGATATGATGTACGCACCAAAGAATGAAAGAATGGCCTGGTGGTTTATGATGAACGAGTAAACACATGATCACATGAATAATTTAACGAATGGAGAAATGGCTCAATAAGTGAACGAAAACAATAAATTGATAGAAAAATGAATGAATAAATCAACGTATATAGGATTGCATGGTTCTATAAATAAGCGAATAAATGAATTAGACGAACAAATATACGACAATAAATGAATGAAGGTGTGCGAGTAAATGAATAAACGAATAAACATATTGATGAGCAATTAAGTGATGAAATGCATGATTGGGTCAATGAATTACTGAACGAATGCATCATCATATGGATCAACCAATTGTATGAAGAATAAACGAAAACAAATAAATGAATGAATAATATATAGCGAACAGCAAAATATACAAGTGCATTTATTATCGTACATTTGTTCGTCTAACTCATTGGTTCGCTTATTTGTTAAATCATGCAATCCTATACACATTTATTTATTCATTCATTCATCTGTCAGTCATTTATTGAACCATTTCTCCATTTGTAAAATTATTCATTCAATTAAATATTTACTCATTCATTACGCCATTCTATCGTTCACGAAATAATATGCATTAAAACATTCATTATATTTTACGATTTGCCCATCCATTCACTCATTTGTTCTTCATTTATTAATTTGCTTATTTATTCATTCATTGATATATTAAATCATGTAGTCTTTCAGTAATTTATCGATCTATTTGTGTACTTATTCGTTTAAATTATTCGATTGTATATTTTTCGTTTATTTCTTTATTCGCACAATTATTTGTCTATTTCATTCATTCATCAATTCAAAAGCTGCGTTCATGCCTTGAGACGTTCATTCGTTCGTTTAACCATTCATTTAATCACCTGTTTCATTAAGCATCAGGTCATTTATTCGTTCAATAAATGTGCCACCTACTCCGCCGTTCAATCATTTATTCACTTCATTCATTCATTAATTATTCGTTCATATATTCTTCATTTATTAATTGATTCATTAACCTAGCTTGCATTTAGCCACTAGTTTACTCATCAATATATTAATTCGTTGATTCATTTATTTATTATCTTTTATTATCATCTAATTCATTTGTTCCTTAATTTATTGAACTATGGAATCCTGTATACATTCATTCATTCCTCAATTAATTATTTTCATTCATTCATTGAGCGATTTCTCCATTTGTTAAATTATTCATTGGATAATCTGTTTATTCATTCATTCATTCATTAATCCATCAAGTTATTCATTCTTTCAATAAATCGTCACACATTCTGCTGTTTACACATTTATTCTTCTTTCATTCATCCTTTGATCACGTATTCATTGACTCGTCGTTATTTATTCATTCATTTATTATCATGCATTTATGAATTCACTCATATTTTAAGTCATTCATTTCTGTATACATTCATTTATTCATCCATCAATATATGATTTTTATTCTTTATTGAGTCGCACATTCATTCGTTAAATTATTCATTTCATCATCTGTTTATGCATTTATTAAGTAATCTATCATGTCATTTATTCATTCAATAATTCATTCATTAAATCATCCAACGATATTCTGCGGCTCGTTCAGTTAGTCACCTCATTTATTCACTTGTTTATTCGATAATTCTTTCTTCCCTCAGTCATTCATTTATTTATTCATTCATTCAGTGATGATTCAATCAAATATTCATTTACAAATCCATTGACGTTAGATTATTTAATCAATCAATTGTTTATTCATTCATTCACTAATTTATTGTCATTTATTCATTCATGTATTACTTACATTACTATTCGTTCGTATATTTATCTCGTTCATTTATTTATTCGTTCATTGATCTATTCGATCATGTATTTATTCATTAATTCATCGATATGTTGTTCGCTTATTGACTTAATTATTCGTTTATTCAATTATTCTTTTATTAAATCATTCAATCCTATATACAGTCATTGATCAATTCATAATTTTCATTTTTTTATTGAGTCATTCATTCATTTTTAAAATCATTCCTTACTCATTGGTCAGGTTGTTCATTTATACAGCATTTATTCATTCATTTATTATCGTAGTTTTGTTCGTCTAATTCATTCGTTCACTTATTTATTGAACCATGCAATCCTAATACATTCATTTATTCAATCATTCATCCATCAATTCATAATTTTCATTCTTTATTGAACTATTACTCCATTCGTTAAATTTGTTTAATCATTTATTCATTAATCATCAGGCCATTTATTTGTGAAATAAATCATGCATTAATGCATGCGTCAGTTATTCTGCCTCCATTCGCTCATTTATTCACCTCTTTCATTTATTCATTCTGCATTAATTGATCCATTTATTAATGTATTTATTCACTAATCGATTGTTTGGTCGGATATTTATTCACCTCATTCATTCATTCATTCATTCATTCATTCATTCATTCATTCATTCATTCATTCATTCATTTATTCATTCATTCATTCATGCATTCATTCATTCATTCATTCATAAATTCATTCATTCATTCATTCATTCATTCATTCATTCATTCATTCATTCATTCATTCATTCATTCATTCATTCATTCATTCATTCATTCATTCATTCATTCATTCATTCATTCATTCATTCATTCATTCATTCATTCATTAATTCATTAATTCATACATTCATTCATTCATTCATTCATTCATTCATTCATTCATTCATTCATTCATTCATTCATTCATTCATTCATTCATTCATTCATTCATTCATTCATTCATTCATTCATTCATTCATTCATTCATTCATTCTGCATTAATTGATCCATTTATTAATGTATTTATTCACTAATCGATTGTTTGGTCGGAATATTTATTCACCTCTTTCATTCATTTATTTATTCGTTCATTCTGCACTAATTGATCCATTTATTAATGTATTTATTCACTAATCGATTGTTTGGTCGGAATATTTATTCACCTCATTCATTCTGCACTAATTGATCCATTTTTTAATGTATTTATTCACTAATCGATTGTTTGATCGGACATTTATTCACCTCTTTCATTCATTTATTTATTCACCTCATTCATTCTGCACTAATTGATCCATTTTTTAATGTATTTATTCACTAATCGATTGTTTGATCGGACATTTATTCACCTCTTTCATTCATTTATTTATTCACCTCATTCATTCTGCACTAATTGATCCATTTTTTAATGTATTTATTCACTAATCGATTGTTTGATCGGACATTTATTCACCTCTTTCATTCATTTATTTATTCATTCATTCTGCACTAATTGATTTATTTATTCATGTATTTATTCACTAATCGATTGTTTGGTCGGATATTTATTCACCTCATTCATTCATTCATTTATTCATTCTGGACTAATTGATCCATTTATTAATGTATTTATTCACTAATCGATTGTTTGGTTGGACATTTGTTCACCTCTTTCATTCATTTATTTATTCATTCATTCTGCATTAATTGATCCACTTATTAATGTATTTACTCACTAATCGATTGTTTGGTCGGACATTTATTCACCTCATTCATTCATTCTGCACTAATTGATCCATTTATTAATGTATTTATTCACTAATCGATTGTTTGATCGGACATTTATTCACCTCTTTCATTCATTTATTTATTCATTCATTCTGCACTAATTGATCCATTTATTTATTTATTTATTCACTAATCGATTGTTTGGTCGGATATTTATTCACCTCATTCATTCATTCATTCTGCACTAATTGATCCATTTATTAATGTATTTATTTACTAATCGATTGTTTGGTTGGACATTTATTCACCTCTTTCATTCATTTATTTATTCATTCATTCTGCATTAATTGATCCACTTATTAATGTATTTACTCACTAATCGATTGTCTAGTCGGGCATTTGTTCACTTAATTATTTGTATATTCATTCATTCATCTGTCACTCATTTATTGAACCATTACGCCATTCTATCATTCACGAAATAATGTGTATTCGAACATTCATTTCATTTCGCCGTTTGGCCATCCATTCCTTATTTGTTCTTCATTCATTAATTTGCTCATTCATTCGTCCATTGATACATTAAATCATGTAGTCATTCAATAATTTATCGATCTATTTCTGTACTTATTCACTTAATTACTCGACTGTATATTTTTTCGCTTATTCCTTCATTTGCACGTTGATTCGTCTAATTCATTCATCAATCGATTTAAAAGTGGCGTTAATGAATTGGGCCTTTTATTCATTCCCTAAATTATTTATTTAATCATCTGTTTATTCATTCATTCATTAATCATTAGGTCATTTATTTGTTCAATAAATGTGAATTAATACATGTGTCACCTACTCCGCCGTTGGAACATTTATTCACTTCATTCATTCCTTAACTATTCATTCATATATTCTTCATTGATTAATTGATCTATCGATTCATTTACCTAGCCTTGCATTTATTCACTAGTTCGCTCATCAATATATTTATTCGTTTATGCATTCACTCGCACATATTTATTTATCATCGTTTATTATCATCTAATTCATTCGTTCCTTAATTTATTGAGCCACGGAATCCTATATACATTTATTCATTCATTCATTCATTCCTCAATTAATTATTTTTATTCATTCATTGTGCGATTTCTCCATTCGTTAAATTATTCATTCGAGAATCTGTTTATTCATTCATTCATTCGGTAATTCAACCAACCATTCATTCGTTCAATAAATCATGCATTAATGCATGCGTCACACATTCTGCCATTTGCTCATTTATTCTTTTTTCATTCATCCTTTGATCACGTATTCATTAAATAATTTATTGACTTATAATTATTTATTCATTCATTTATTATCATTCATTTATTCATTCACTCATATTTTAAATCATTCATTAATATATTCATCCATGAATTTATGATTTTTATTCTTTATTAAGTCGCACATCCATTTCGTGCAATCATTCATTTCACCATTTGTTTACGCATTTATTCATTACTCTAACAGGCCATTTATTCATTCAATAATTCATTCATTAAATCATCCATCGATATTCTGCCGTTGTTACGTGCCAATAAATTGGCCCTTAAACATTGCTTTTAGTTTAATTTTGATGTGCGGAAGTTTCGCGCTATAATTTCAAAAGACTCGGGGCGCGCATTTCCGTTACGTCACAGTGCGTTTGCGCCAAATCTCGCGACGCGAGTGGAGTAGAAAAAAGTGGGGACAAGTTTCCGTGACTCTCTGTAACGTGGCTTTTTTGCCAGAACCTTCGAGTGGAGTGGACGTTTTCGGGTAACGTATCGTTAGCTTTATCTATGTAGATTCCTTTGCCTAATTGTCTTTGTTTGTCATCTTATATTTGGTATTCCTGTCTATTCCCTACATAAGTAGACGAAATCTGTAGCCGCCTAGGGCGAACCGTACTGCACGACCTCTTACGGTTTAAAAATTCGATAAATACAGTTAAAAAGTTGATAAATACATCGCGCAAGCGCGATATAAAGCGAGCAACGCCCCTGGCGGATGGTAGCGCTAACTCTTTTTACAGATTTTTCGCGGCCAACTGCCAATGACGTCATCAATGCACAATTTATATTGCGCAATAATCGGGAATTTATATAAATGTAAAATAATAAATGATAATAGCGAACAAATTAGCAGGAATCCGGCGTTCGACGGAATTGGGTTATAGTTGGCTTCTCCAAAGTCCATCAGGGCTCCATCCCGGAGGAATTAAAGATGGTACGCCCAACGCTCTTCCAAAGCGTTCGGACCAGCTCCGGCAATCATGGGGCTCTTTCATCCAGGGTCATGCAGTACGGTTCGCCAAGGTTACAGATTACCTACCTATGCAGGGAAAGACGGGAACACGGTAAAGGTCGACAAACAAGACAATTAGGCAAAGGAAATCTACATAGATAAGATAAGGCACGATACGATACCTCTAAGCGTCCACTCCACTCGAAGATCAAAGGCAAACAGCCACGTTACAGAGAGCAGAGAAAAAACCCCACTTTTTCCCCTACTCCACTCGCGTCTCGCGATCTGGCGCAACGCACTGTGACGTAACGGAAATACGCGCCTAATCTTTTGAAATTGTGGCGCCAAACTTCCGCACATCAAAATTAAACTAATACATGTTTAAGGGCCAATTTGATTGGCACGTAACAGACCCTGGATGAACGAGCCCATGATTGCCGGAGCTGGTCCGAACGCTTTGGAAAAGCGTTGGGCGTACCATCTTTAACTACCTGAAAAGGGCCCTCCGGAGCCTTGATGGTCTTCAATAGAAGCCAACTTTACCTCGACTCCGCGGGACGCCGGATTTCTGATGTAAGTACTCCATTATTTAATTTGTTTGCTGTATTATCTATTGTCTTAAATATATATAAAATTTCCGATTATTGTGCAATATAATTTGTGCATTGGTGACGTCATTGGCAGTTGGGCGCGCAACATCTGTAATAAGGTTAGCGTTACCACCCGCCCGTGACGTCGCTTATTTCGCGCTTGCGCGATGTATTTATCGACTCTTTAACGGTAATTATCGACTTTTTAAATTGTAAGAATTTGTTTTTAAATTGTAAGACCGTTCGTTCAGTTAGTCACCTCATTTATTCATTTGTTTATTCGATAATTCTTTCTTTCCTAGTTCATTCATTTATTAAAGGTTTCATTCATTTATTTATTTATTCATTTATTGATGATTCAATCTAGTATTCATTTACAAATTCATTGGCCCAATCGTGCATTTATTCACCTAATTACTCGATAATATATTTATTCATTTATTAGCCTGCATTATGAAGCCATTTAATCCTATGTTATATTTATTTAACTGATGTATCGAACCGTTAGATTATTCAATCAATCGTTTATTCATTCATTTACTAATCTATTGTGTCATTTATTCATTCATGCATTACTTAATTTGCTATTTTCGTATAATCATCTCATTCATTTATTTATTCGTCCGTTGATCCACTCGTTCGTGTATTCGTCCGTTAGTTCATTGCGTCGTGCGCTTATTCACTTAATTATTCGCTTATTCATTTATTATCATGCATTTAAATGTCTAACTTTTTTATTAAATCGTTTGATCCTATATACATTCATTCACCAATACCTAATTTTCATTCTTTTATCGAGTTATTCATTCATGCGTTAAATCATTTATTGATCAGGCCGATCATTCATGCATCACTTATTCGTTTTTTTATTAGTCTTTATCTGTTTATTTCTTCATTGATTCACTCATTTATTCAACCGTGTGTTTATTCATTTATTCATTCACACGTTTCTATATTCATTTATTATCTAATTCATTTAAAATTATATACATTTATTCATCTACATCCATTATTTTTATTGGCTTATTATGTCATTCGTTTTTTTGTTAATTCAGTCAATACTGATTCATTAATTTATCTATCGAGCCATTCATTTGTATAAGTAATGCATTGCAGCACGTGGCCACTGTTTTATTCATTTATTTATTCGATCATTCATTATTCGTCCTCTGAAGTGTGCGTCTTTAACTTGCTATGGCAAAGTGTGCGAAAGTATTATGTACCGTTTATATTTGTTGTATGAGTCAAAAGCGTGTTGATTACTCGCTTCTAGAATCTAGAAGCTACTTTTTTTTGATATGCATTTCGATTGGTTCCCGAGTAAAACAACGTAAACCAATCAAAATGCGTATGTAACAGAAGCATATCTAGTATGGCCACACTAATACGCTTAATTCTTACTGGTAATTACACCGATAGCGCCCATTTACACACGTTAATTTGATATAACCTCCACGTTCAAACGAGTTTTAGAAAGGATTTTTATGTATTATTAATTTTATATAAATTGTATTACATCTTTCACGTTTCAAGGTTATTATCGCCCGCTTCACCATACGCTTAGATAAAGTCACTGATAACCCCCAAAATCATTTTTTTTTAGGTTATAGAAAAGTGAATCGCGCCCGTCGTTTTCAGTTTGCGTCTAAAGCACCCCTGAAGAATGAGTTCAAAGCATTTAGCGCAAGGTATTCCACACTTTTTAACATTTATAAAATAGTAGTTTTATAGGAAGCACAGAACCGCCGAAGGTTGAAGGCAAACTCCGATTGTACTCGATGGAATTTTGTCCATTCGCCCTTAGGGCTCGCCTTATCCTGTTAGTCAAGCAAGTACCTCACGATATTGTAAACATCCACTTGAAAAACAAACCGGATTGGTTTTTGGAGATCAATCCCAAAGGTAATTTTACCGTTACAAACCGTGTGTAGCTTGAGTGTCGTAGGTTTGGTACCGACGTTGGATACTGGATCGCAGATCGTAGTAGAAAGCCTTGACGTATGCGACTACCTAGACGAACGATACCCAGAGCCGCCTTTATATCACAACGACGAAACCAAGCGCGCCCACGACAAAGAGTTACTAAACCAATTCAACGCATTCACCGCTGCTTACTCGAAAGCATCCTATAATGTAGAAAATAAAACGTTCGTTGAACATATGGAAGTGTTGAAACCTCTCGTTCAGGAATACGAAGACGAGTTGAAAAAGCGAGGTTTGTTGTGTCGTCGCTTTTAATTGCTTACATTATTTTTAGGTGGTGTTTTCTTCGGATGTGATAAACCAAGCATGGTTGATTATATCGTATGGCCTTGGGCTCAACGTGCTTTTGTGTTAGAACATACGTACGGTGAGAAATTGCCAGGCGAAAAGGAGTATCCGTGTTTGTATGGTTGGTGTAAAGCGATGCGTGAACTTAAGGTGATTCAGGAAACGTCTACCGAAGTAGAACGCTTGTATAAATTGCAGCAGCAGTATGTAGCGGGACCACAGGCTGTCGATTACGATGGTATATAGCTTTGTATAGTAAAATAAAGCTTGTGCATCTAAATTCAAGAGTTTGGTAACAAATGTTATTTTTTTATTAACCGAATAGGTTTTTCTGGTAAGAAAGTAAATTTTATGTCCTAATTCGTATCGATAGACTAGGTTGTCTACCAGTCTTACATTTTTAACTTCAAATTCTTACATTTTAAAATGTTCACAAATACAACCCGCAAGCGCTGTATATTAGACACCACAGCAGTTGGCAACGCTAATTCTTATACAGAATTCGGGCTGATGGCCCCCTTCAAGGCAATTTAAAGATGGTGGCTGCTAGCAGAGCGTGGCCTCTTCCCGGGGTCGTGAATTACGGTACGCCCTAGGCGGCTTACAATTTTATCTTCTTCCTAATATGTAGAGAACGGGCAGGATGATCAGGTTTTATAGGAACGACAACAAAGATAAACAAAAGGGAAATCTGCATACTAGAGATAAAGACACGATACGATACCTGACACGACCACACTCTTCGAAGTTACAGGCAAAAAAGCCACGTTACAGAGTCTCACGGAAACTCCTTCTCCCCCTTTTTTCTTTCGCGCGTCGGCGCGAGTTATTCGTCCAACCCACTTTTGACGTGACGGAAATACGCGCACCGAGTCTTTTGAATTTATGGCGCGAAACTTCCGCACATCAAAATTAAACTAAAACAATGTTTAGTGCCACTTTGGCACGTAACACCAGATATACATTTGTCCGTCGTTCCGACTGAATTATCGCTCTCGATAGCTCGATCGCTGCACGTACTAGTACAAATTGGACAGTTACAGGTCCGATACTTTCCTTGTTTTAATTACCAGCTCGAATTGAAATAATTATTTAGACTTCTCTTTAATTAACATGATTCGAATTGTAAGAACATTTGTTTTTTATGTATCTTGATTAGAAACGCTGTTCTAAACGTCGATACAGTATGGAACTAACCCTATTATGCCTGTATTCCAAATAAGGTAAGTCGTTTGTATATTTTCGACCGAAGATTGTGTCGAATACAGGTACAGTAACCTGCAAACCTTAGCGACATGGGGATTTCGAATCGAGCCTGTGTTTGGACGTTCTCTTACGGTTTAAAAGTCAAATTCTTACACTTAAAAGTTCATAAATACATCGCGCAAGCGCGGAATAAGCGACGCCACGGGCGGTTGGTAACGCTAACCTTTGTACAGATTTTGGCGCGCCCATCTGTCAATAACGTCACCAATGCACAAATTTAATACGCCATTATCGGAAAATATAAATTTAAGACAATAGTTTACTTACATAAGAAATCCGACGTCCTGCGGGGTTGAGTTAAACTTGGCTTCTGTTGACGTCCATCAGGGCTACTGATGGCCCCTTCAAGGCAATTAACGGAGGGTACGCCTACGTCCATCCAAATAGCTTCGACTCGATCTCAGGGCTTCACTCCGGAGTGTTTAAAGATGGTGCTCCGGCGTGGAATGCGGTTCAGCCAAGGCTACAAATTTATCACCTACCTATGCAGGGAACGGATAAGGAAACATGGTATAAGGGCGATAAACAGATAAACAAGGCAAGGATCTACCTAGATAAAGCTAAAGGCACGATACGATACCTGAACAAAACCGCTCTCCACGAAGGTCAGAGGTAAAAAGCCCCGTTCCCCGAGTCTCACGGAAACACTTCCCCCACCTTTGTTCTTTCACGCGTCGGCGCGAAGTTCCCGCGCGGTCTCGCGCAAACGCACTCTGACGCGACGGAAATACGCGCACCGAGTCTTTTGAATTTATGGCGCGAAACTTCCGCACATCAAAATTAACCTAAAAAATGTTTAAGTGCCAATTTATTGGCACGTAACAGTTCAACATCAATGCACTCGAAAAGGTTAGTTTTTCGTTTAAGTTAACGGTATATGCAAACTTTTTTGTTCAGAACCGCGTTTCGCCTTGTTTAATATAAAAAATAGAACGAGGTTGTAGTTACCGCTGTACAGAAACATTGGAAACGACACCATCATCGAGCAGTATAGAGAGTGCATAAAGGAAAAATAGACGAGCTGAGAAAGCAAATCGAAACACCCGAACTACTAACTCGCATGTCTCCAGTCGTTGGTGGAAAAAGTGGAAAATATGCACGCCTTTAAAAGTGTAAACAGATCGGTGCTTCGGGAGCTCAAAAACAGCCTAGACGAAACCCTGAGATTAATCAGAAGGGCAAAAGGGGTATGCCGAGGAAGCGAGGAACCGTAAGACACTGGAAAAGAGAGTGTATGATCTAAAAGAGCAACAAGCAAAACTTACGAGAGATATTGCCCTTAAGAAAATGCAGTGCACAGAGCAAGGAACGCAAACTACACCTTGACCTAAAATTAGTAATTTTGTAACCACGAATTTTTATTAAAATCAGAAACAGATTAAGAATTTTCACAATTTTCAAAATAAAATTTGGAGCTTTTGAAATAAATTTAACCTAAAATTACCATGAATTTTTATTAAAATCAGAAACAAATGAATAATTTTTGCAATTTTCAAAATAAAATTTGGAGATTTTGAAATAAATTTGACCTAAAATTAGAAATTTTGTAACCAAATTTTTTTATTAAAATTCACAATTTCACAATTAATAAAATAAAATTCGGAAGCTTTGAAATAAATTTAACCTAAAATTACCACGAATTTCTATTAAAATCAGAAACAAGTGAAGAATTTTCACAATTTTCAAAATAAAATTCGGAGGCTTGAAATAAATTTAACCTAAAATGACCACGAATTTTTATTAAAATCAGAAACAAATGAAGAATTTTCACAATTTTCAAAATAAAATTAGGAAGTTTTGAAATAAATTTGTCCTAAAATTAGAAATTTTGTAACCACACATTTTTAGTAAAATCAGAAACTTGAAGAATTTTCACAATTTTCAAAATAAAATTAGGAGCCTTTGAAATAAATTTAACCTAAAATAACCACGAATTTTTATTAAAATCAGAAACACATGAAGAGTTCTCGCAATTTTCAAAATAAAATTTGGAGCCTTTGAAATAAATTTAACCTAAAATTACCACAAATTTTTATTAAAATCAGAAACAAATGAAGAAATTTCACAATTTTCAAAATAAAATTCGGAGGCTTTGAAATAAATTTGATCTAAAATTAGAAATGTTGTAACCACTCTTTTTTATTAAAATCAGAAACATGAAGAATTTTCACAATTTTCAAAATAAAATTCGGAAGTTTTGAAATATATTTGACCTAAAATTAGAAATTTTGTAACCAAAATTTTTTATTAAAATCAGAAACAGATGAAGAATTTTCACAATTAATAAAATAAAATCCGGAAGCTTTGAAATAAATTTAACCTAAAATTACCACGAATTTTTATTAAAATCAGAAACAAATGAAGAATTTTCACAATTTTCAAAATGAAATTTGGAGGCTTTGAAATAAATTTGTCCTAAAATTAGAAATTTTGTAACCATACATTTTTAATAAAATCAGAAGCTTGAAGAATTTTCACAATTTTCAAAATAAAATTAGGAACCTTTGAAATAAATTTAACCTAAAATAACTACGAATTTTTATTGAAATCAGAAACAAATGAAGAATTCTCACAATTTTCCAAATTAAATTTGGAGGTTTTGAAATAAATTTGACCTAAATTTAGGAATTTTATAACCACAAATTTTTATTAAAATCAAAAACATATGAAGAATTCTCACAATTTTCAAAATAAAATTAGGAGCATTTGAAATAAATTTAACCTAAAATTAGAAATTTTGTAACTATAAATTTTTATTAAAATCTGACTAAATTTTCAAGTTAAAAATAATATTTGGGTTAAATCATTTATAATTCTTTAAAAACAATTTTTAAACAGATGAGAAATCATTGCGAATTTTCAAAATAAAATTCAGAGGCTTTGAAATAAGTTTAACCTCAAATTAGAAATTTTATAACCACGAATTTTTATTAAAATCGGAAACAAATGTAGAGTTTTCACAATTTTAAAAAAAAAATTAGGAGGTTTTGTAATAAATTTGACCTAGAATTAGAAATTTTATAACCAGAAATTTTTATTAAAATCTGGGACTAAATTTTCAAGTTACAAATAATATTTCGTATGGGCAGTTTTTTATTAAATTTAACAATTGTTTTTAAAATATTTCACGAGTAAGTTTTAGCAAGAAGGTTTGTCCAACTCAATTTTTAAAAATTTTTTAAATTAAAACCGAAATTCTTCAACTTCCGGAAGGTTTTTTTTACTAAAATTGGAATAAATCGTTTATATTTTTAAAACAATTTTTAAACGGATAAGAAATTCTTACGAATTTTCAATATAAAATTTGAAGGCTTTGAAATAAATTTAACCGAAAATTAGAAAATCTATAACCACAAATTTTGATTAAAATCAGCGACTAAATTTTGAAGTTACAAATAATTTTTGAAATGGGCAGATTTTTAGTTAAATTTCACAATTGTTTATAAAATATTTTATCATAAAGTTTTAGTCAGGAAGTTTGTTCGAAAATTTCTCAAATTTTAAAATTAAAACCGGAAATTTTCAACTCCATGAAGGTTTTGTTACTAAAATTGGGTTAAATCGTTTATAATTCTTTAAAAGTAATATTTAAACAGATGTCTTACGAATATTTAAAATAAAATTTGATGGAAAGTATGCACGCTTTTAAAAATGCAAACAGATCGGTGCTTCGGGAGCTCAAAAGCAGCCTAGACAAAACCTTGAGATTATCAGAAGGGCAATAGGAATGTGCCGAGGCAGCGGGGAACCACTGGAAAAAAGAGTGTATGACCTAGAAGAGCAACAAGCAAAACTTACGAACGATATTGCTCTACAGCAGCAGTTATAATAGCACCGCAAACAAGTGTGTATGTAGCTAGGTCGCAGTTACAATTGTACGTTGTACCATAAACAAAGTGCAACGATGTTATAGCTGCAACTGTACTAACACTTGTTTAACAAAAGTTGTCGATACAATTGTAAAGAAAACTATGTCAAGAGATCACAACTATACCATGTTTAACGAGGTTACAGTTACAATTGTATCATAAACAATGTTATGCCGTAGATACAGTGGTGTCGTGAACAACATGTTTCAAGAGGTTGTAGTTGTATGTTGTGCTATAAACGTGTTCAACGAAGCTACAATTATTAATAGCACCACAAACAAGTATGTATGTAGCTAGGTCGCAGTCACAATTGTACGTAACCATAAACAAAGTGTGCAGCGAGGCTGTAGTTGCAACCGTACTTAGAATTACTTAACAAAGTCGCACGTACAATTGTACAGAAAACAGTGTTTCAAACCATACCATGTTTAACGGGGTTGCAGTTACAATTGTAGCATAACCAATGTTATGTCATAATTACAGTGGTGCTGTAAACAACATGTTTGATGAGGTTGTAGTCGTGATTGTATGCTATGCTGCAAATGTGTTTAACGAAGCTGCAATTATAATAGCACCACAAACAAGTGTGTATGTAGTTAGGTCAAAGTTACAATTGTATGTAACTATAAATAAAGTATACAGCTAGGTTGTAGTAGCAACTGTACCTACAATTGTTTAACAAAGTTGCACGCACAATTGTACAGAAAACAATGTTTCAATAGATCAAAGCCGTACCATGTACAACGAGGTTGCAGGTACAATTATACCATAAACAAACGTTATGCCGTAGTTACAGTGATGCCATAAACAACATGTTTCATGAGATTGTAGTTGTATGTTGTGCTATAAACGTGTTCAACGAAGCTGCAATTATAATAGCACTGCAAACAAATGTGTATGTAGCTAGGCTGCAGTTACAATTGTACGTAATCATAAACAAAGCGTACAGCGAGTTTTCAGTCGCAACTGTACTTACAATTGTTTGACAAAGTTGCAAGTATGATTGTACAGAAAACTGTTTCAAGAGATTACAACCATACCATATTTAACGAGGTTAAAGTTACAATTGTACCATAAACAATGTTATGCCGTAGTTGCAGTGGTGCTGTAAACAACATGTTTCATGAGGTTGTAGTCGTAATTGAAAGCCGTGCTGTAAACGTGTTTAACGAATCTGCAATTACAATAGCTCTGTAAACAAGTGTGTATGTAGCTAGGCCGCAGTTACAATTGTACGCAACCATAAACAAAGTGTGCAGCGTGGTTATAGTTGCAACTGTACTTACAATTGTTTGACAGTTGCACCACGATTGCACAGAAAACAGTGTTTCATGAAATTACAACTGTACCATGCGTAACCAGGTCTCCGTTAGAATTATTAAAATCATTACATACTTACAATTGTTTAACAAAGTTATAGGTACAATTGTACAGTAAACTTTCAAGAGGTCACAACCGTACCATGTTTTAAAAGGTTGTAGTTACAATTGTACCATTAACAAGGTTATGTTGTACTTACAGTTGTAACGTAAACAATGTTTTATGGGGTTGTTGTTGTATGTTGTGCTGTAAACATTTTAACGAAGCTACAACTATAATAGCACTGTAAACAAGCGTGTATGTAGCTAGGTCGCAGATACAGTTGTATGTAACCAAAAACAAAGTGTGCAACGAGTCTGCAGTTGCAACAGTTCTTACAATTGTTTGACAAAACCGCATGTACAATTGTACAGAAAACAGTGTTTCCTGAGATTACAACTGCAACATGCTTAACAAGGTCTCAGCTACAGTTGTGCCATAAACAATGTTATGTCATACTTGCAGTGGTGCTGTAAACAGCATGTTTTGTGAGGATGTATGTTGTGCTGTAAACGTGTTTAACGAATCTGCAATTACAATAGCACTGTAAACAAGTTTGTATGTAGCTAGGTCGCAGTTACAATTGTACGCAACCATAAACAAAGTGTGCAGCGTGGATGTAGTTGTAACTGTACTTACAATTGTTTAACAAAGTTGCAAGGACAATTGTACAGAAAAATGATTTCATGATATTACAACTGCACCATGCTTAACAAGATCTCAATTACAATTGTACCATAAACAATGTTATGCCATAGTTACAGTTGTGCCATAAACAATGTTTTATGTGTTGTGTGTTGTGCTCCAAACGGAGCTGGAATTATAATAGCACTGCATACAAGTGTAGCTTGCAAGTACAGTTGTACGTAAACATAAACAAAGTGTGCAGTGATGTAGTTGCAACTGTACTTACAATTGTGCAACAACGTTGTAGGTACAATTGTACAGAAAAGTGTTTCATGAGATTACAACTGCGCCATGCTTAACAAGGCTTCTATTACAGTTGCAACAACAATGTTATTCCATAGTTACAGTTGTCCCATAAACAATGTTTCATGAGGTTGTATGTTGTGCTATAAACGTGTTCTATGGAGCTGCAATTATAATAGCGCTGCAAACAAGTGTGCATTTAGCTAGGTCACAGTTACAATTGTACGCAACCATAAACAAAGTGTGCAGCATGGATGTAGTTGCAACTGTACTTACAATTGTTTAACAAAGTTGCAGGTACAATTGTACAGAAAAGTGTTTCACGAGATTACAACTGCACCATGCTTAACAAGATCTCAATTACAATTGTACCATAAACAATGTTATGTCATAGTTACGGTTGTGCCATAAACAATGTTTTATGCGTTGTGCTCTAAACGGAGCTGGAATTATAATAGCACTGCATACAAGTGTGTATCTAGGTAGGTTGCGAGTACAATTGTACGTAACCATAAACAAAGTGTGCAGCGTGGATGTAGTTGCAACTGTACTTACAATTGTGTAACAACGTTGTATGTACAATTGTACAGAAAAGTGTTTCATGAGATTACAACTGCACCATGCTTAACAAGGCCTCTGTTACAATTGTAACATAACAATGTTATTCCATAGTTACAGTTGTTCCATAAACAATGTTTCATGAGGTTGTATGTTGTGCTATAAACGTGTTCTATGGAGCTGCAATTATAATAGCACTGCAAACAAGTGTGCATTTAGCTAGGTCACAGTTACAATTGTACGCAACCATAAACAAAGTGTGCAGCGTGGTTATAGTTGCAACTGTACTTACGATTGTTTGACAGTTGCACGCACGATTGCACAGATAACAGTGTTTCATGAAATTGCAACTGTACCATGCGTAACAAGGTCTCCGTTACAATTATTAAAATCATTACATACTTACAATTGTTCAACAAAGTTATAGGTACAATTGTATAGAAAACTTTCAAGAGATCACAACCGTACCATGTTTAACAAACTAGGTCACAGTTACAATTGTACGCAACCATAAACAAAGTGTGCAGCGTGGATGTAGTTGCAACTGTACTTACAATTGTTTAACAAAGTTGCAGGTACAATTGTACAGAAAAGTGTTTCATGAGATTACAACTTCACCATGCTTAACAAGATCTCAATTACAATTGTACCATAAACAATGTTATGCCATAGTTACAGCGGTGTTGTAAACAATGTTTCATGAGGTTGTAGTCGTAATTGAATGCTGTGCTGTAAACATGTTTAATGAAGCTGCAGTTATGATAACACTGCAAACAAGTGTGTATGTAACTAGCTGGCACTTACAATTGTACGCAACAATAAACAAAGTGTGAACCGAGGCTGTAGTTGCAATTGTACTTACAATTGTTTAACAAAGTTTTAGAGAAAGCAGTTAAGAAATCACAACCGTACCATGCTTAACGATCTTAGTTACAATTGTACCATGTTGCATCATAAATAATTTGTACATCCTGACCAAGCCGAATATAATACAGACAAAATTTTTATACGACTTGATAGGAAGCGCTGTTCTAAACAAAAAAAAAACATACATTATGAACCAAAATTGAAACACGCTGTATTTCAAACGAGGTAAGTTGGTGCTATATTTCTGATTGAATAATACAGCTTGTTATTTTAACGACAACGTGGAAAAATCCAGTCTGTGTTTGAAAATTCAACGTCAAGCATACACAAACTTTTTCTTAGAGCGGCATGGTCGATTTATTGGTGTAAAAATATACAAGGTTTTACATTAAAAAATTTAACTTTGCGAAGTCGTTTCTTCTTGGGGTAGAAAACGGCGAACACAAATTTGACCACTAAAAGCAGCTTGTACATAGTTGTTTGTTTCTATTCGAGTCATCGTTTTTAAAGGGATTGAAACATGTTTAAAATAAAATGGAATAGTAATTATAAAAATGGAATATTCGATATCGATACTTGAATAATAAATTAGCACATGTACGACTAACACAACTTATGCTACCTGTTTCAATATACAATACTTATAAAATTTGTTATATTTAAAATAAGGCGTTGTATATCACAGTTACTTTGTCGACTTACGCTACGGAACGTTTACAAAACTTACCTATCTGTATCGCACTGGCTTATACTATCGGGATTGTCATGCTTAATGTACGATGTATAAATATCATAACCTAACGATATGGTATTGTCATAGAGCACACGATACCTTGTCGGTAACAAACTAAAATTTACAGCCTGAGCGGCCGGCCAAACGACCCACTCTGCTAAATACAACCGCCAAGCCTTTTCCTTAAACTCTTGAATAAATCTCGGCCAGCTTTGACGTTCAATAGAAGATACTGTTAAATAAAATATTGTTATACAAATTGGTGAGCAGATAATTTGATCGACTAGCAGTTTCTTCACGATCATCTGTAACGCCTTACCAGGATATCGTCTTTCGAGGAATAGGTAATAGTGATGACAGAAGATTCCCACTGTTATTCCACTTGCAGCCATTTTAATTGATCGCTTTTTATCCCAGTTTGTTAAGTTACCCTTCCAGATCTCGTGGTGTTGCACGATGATATCACCAACGCCTGATAATGTAAATGATAGGCCGATGTTTGTGTAGAATAAAAATTTACTTCCGAAGGCTGCTTTTCTAAGTAGGTTTAACTTATTGGTTACGTTGTGTTTAAATAGTTTGGCTGCTGTTAAACCTACCATTACCAAACGCATTTTGTAAGTAAAATTGAGGTTATGTAACTGTCACTTAGTTTTCAAAGTGACAGCCTTTCAGTATATCTAGGTGAACGCCGTCGGTTTATTAACGAATTCTGTGCTAAATTTAAACGCTACAGCTAATTGTACAAAACACGAATCAGCTGATTCAGGAGGCTTTTCAGTTCGATCACAAACCAAAATAGTGGCACGCTGAATTAGAAAGGTTTCAAGTTAGAAGAGCTACCAGCTGAATTGGAAAAGACCGGTTAATTCTGAAGATACAAGCTGAACTAAGAGTTGCTAGCTGAATTAGAAAGTGTGGGCCAGATAGAAAGACTTGTTGGCTGAATCAAAAGAGTTGCCAGCTGAATTAAAAAGTGTGTGAGCTAGATAGAAAGGCTTGTTGGCTGAATCAAAAGAGTTGCCAGCAGCATCAACGATATTTACCCGGTTAATCGGAGGAATCGCCAACAAAATCACACTAGCTAAATCGCAAGCGTTTCCAGATTAATCAAAAGTTGTTAGCTGAATAAGAAGATTTGTCAGCTACACAGAAAGGTTTGTCAGTGCATTTATATTTCCAATGTTCCACCAGAAGGTACTACATTGGCCAGGAGGCGAGTTTTTTGTTGCCTGGAAATTTAGAATTTTGCCGAACCCTTGCCGTTCCAGGCAAGGTAGGGATCTTTAACGTGCGTGACAACACTCACACACGGGACCTCCATTTAACCTCTCATCCAAACGAGGGCGTAATTTTTGTGAAAAATGCTCACCTGTCATTTTTCAAGCAGTCGGCCGTGTCGGGATTTGAACCCAGGACCTTGGGATCCGTAGTCTTACAGAAAGGTTTGTCAGCTGAATCAAAGGAGTTTCCAGACTAATCGAGATGATATGTCCAGTCAATCAAGAGCTGACAATCGGGAGAGCTTTTAGATGTGGGAAGTTGCCAGGTGAGACAGAAGAGTTGCCAGGTAAATCAGGAAAGTTGCCAGGTAAATCAAAAGGGTTATCAGGTGAGACAGAAAAGTTGCCAGCTAAATTAGAAGGGTTGTGAATTGAATCGTAAGGTTTGTCAACTGTATACGAAAGGATTTGACGGCTTAATAAAAAATTCTTCCCAGCAGAAAAAAGATATTCGTCCAACTAACTAATCAGAAGACTCGGCATAGAATCAGACGATCTTATAGCTGAATCAGGAGGGTTTCCAGGTGTGAAGAGTTACCAACCTAATCAGAGCATTTGTCAGCTACATGCAAATCGTTGTCAGATGAATCAAAAAATTGCTAGCAGAATTGGACGGATTTGTCCGATCAATCAAACAAGCTAACAACGATATCAGGAAGGTTGTTAGTTGTGGGAGAGTTGCCAGGTAAATTAGAAGAGTTGCCAGTTGAGCAATTGGCAGCTAAATTAGAAGGGTTGTCAGCTGAATCCAAAGATTTGTTATCTGCATAAAGAGATTTGTTGGCTAAATCAAAATAGAGGCGAGCTGAATCAAAGTTTGCGAGGTTAGTCAAAAGAGCTACCAGCTGAATTCGAAGAGACCGGCTAACTCTGAAGATTTACAAGATGAAGCAAGAGTTGACAGTTGAAATAGAGGGTTTGTAAGGTACATAGAGGAATTTGCCGGCATCAAAGATATTTTTCCGGTTAATCAAAAGTATCGTCAACGGAACCAGACGAGCTCATAGCTGATTCGGAAGCGTTTAGAAATCAAAAGAGTTACCAGTTGAAGCGTAGGATTTGTCAGCTACATAAAAAAGGTTTACCATCTGAATCAGGGTTGTCCAAAGAATCGGGAAGATTTGTCTGGTCAATCAAGAGTTGACAACGAAATCAGGAGAGCTGTTAGATGTAAGAGAGTAGCAAGGTAAATCAGAAGATTTGGCTGCTAAATTAGAAGAGTTGTCAGATAAATCGGAAAATTTGTCAGCTACATAAGAAGGTTTACCACCTGAATCAGAGTTGTCCAAAAAATCGCGATGATTGGTCCGGTCAATTAAGAGTTGACAACGAAATCAAGACAGCTATTAGATGTGGGGAAAGTTGCCAGACAAATCAGAAGAGTTGATAGGTGAAGCAGCTAAATTGGAGAGGTTGTCAGCTGAATCAGATGAGTTGCAAGGTGAATCAGAAACGTTGCCAATTGAAGCAGAAAAGTCTTCGAGTAAATCACAAGAGTTGATGGCAGAATCGGGAAGATTTGACCAGTGAACCAGAAGAGTTGCCAACGAAATCAACTGAATCGCAGGATTCGTCAACTGAATTAGGCGAGTGGCCAACTCAATCAGAAATGCCGTTAGTTGAATAAAAAGTGTTGCAGCTGAAGCTGAAACGTTGCCAATTGAACCAGAAGAGTTATCAGGTAAAAAAGAAGAGTTGCTAGTTTATTCAAGTGATTTGTTAGCAACTTTAAAAGATTTGCAAGCTGAATCACAACAGTTTACGACAGAAAAGGAAAGATTTAACCAGGCTACCAGGAGATGCCAACAAAATCAACTGAACCGCAAGGGTTGTCAGCTGAATCAGAAACGTTGCCAACTGAACTAGAAAAGTCTTCAGATAAATCACAAGAGTTGATGGCAGAATCGGGAAGATTTGACCAGTGAACCAGAAGAGTTGTTAACGAAATCAACTGAACCGCAGGATTTGTCAACTGAATTAGGCAAGTGGCCAACTCAATCAAAAATGCCGCTAGTTGAATAAAAGGTGTTGCAGCTGAAGCTGAAACGTTGCCAATTGAATGAGAAGAGTTATCAGGTAAAAGGAAGAGTTGTCAGCTGTTAGCTTCATTAAAAGACTTGCTAGTTGAATCACAAGCGTTGACCGCAGAATCGGGTAGATTTACCAGGTCAACCACAAGAGTTGCCAACAAAATCAACTGAATCGCAGAATTTGTCAACTGAATTAGACGAGTGGCAAATTGAGGTTACGTAACTGTCACTTCATTATCAAATTGACAAGCTTTAGAGTATATCTAGGTGAACGCCTTCGGTCGATTAATGAATTCTGCGTTAAATTTAAACTTGCTTCAACTACTTGTATAAAACACCAATCGGATGAATCAGAAGGGTTCTGGCTAAAATCAGAAGGGTTGCCAGTTCGATCACAAATCAAAATAGTGGCGCGATAAATCAGAAAGGCTTCAGGTTAGAAGAGCTTCCAGCTGAATTGGAAAAAACCTGTTAACTTTTAAGTTACAAGCCGAACTAAGAGTTGCCAGCTGAATTACAAAGTGTGAGCTAGATAGAAAGGCTCGTTGGCCGAATAAAAAGAGTTGCTAACTGAATTAGAAAGTGTTGGCTGAATCAAAAAAGTTGCCGGCAGCATCAACGATATTTACCCTGTCAAACGGAAGAATCGCCAACGAAATCAGACAAGGTAAAAGCTGAAACAGAAGCATTTCCAGATTAATCAAGAGTTGTTAGCTGAATAAGAAGATCTGTCAACTACAGAAAGGTTTACCAGCTGAATTAAAGGAGTTCCCAGAGTAATCGAGAAGATATCTCCGGTCAATCAAGAGCTGACAATTGGGAGAGCTTTTAAATGTGTGAATCAGAAGAGTTGCCAGGTGAGACAGAAGAGTTGTCAGCTAGATTTGGCAACTGTATACGAAAGGATTTGACGGCTTAATAAAAAGTTTTTCTTAGCAGAAAAAAGATATTTGTTCAGCTAATCAGAAGACTCGCCATGGAATCAGACGATCTTATAACTGAATCGGAAGGGTTTCCAGGTGTGAAGAGTTACCAACCTAATCAGAACATTTGTCAGCTACATAGAAACTTTTGTCAGTTGAATCAAAAAAATTGCCAGCAGAATCGGACAGATTTGTCCGATCAATCAAACAATCTAACAACGATATCAGAAAGGCTGTTAGTTGTGGGAGAGTTGCCAGGTAAATCAGAAAAGTTACCAGGCCAACGGAACCAGATGAGCTTGTATCCGAATCGGAAGCGTTTACGGATCAAAAGAGTTTCCAGCTGAATCATAGGATTTGCCAGCTACATAGAAAAGGTTTACTACCTAAATCAGAATTATCCAAAGAATTGAAAAGGCTTGCCCGGTCAATCAAGAGTTGACAACGAAATCAGGAAAGCTATTAGATGTGGGAAAGTTGCCAGGTAAATCAGAAGAGTGGATAAGTAAAACAGAAAAGTTATCAGCTAAATTGGAGAGGTTGTCGGCTGAATCAGAAGATTTGTCTGCTGCATTAAGAGATTTGTCGACTAAATCAAAATAGAGGCGAGCTTAATCAGAAAGATTGCCAGTTTAGTTAAAAGAACTACCAGACCGGCTAGCTCTGGAGAGTTACAAGCTGACTCAAGAGTTGCCAGTTGAATTAGAGAGTTTGTAAGGTACAAAGAAAAATTTGCCGACTGAATGGAAAGAGTTGTGAGCGGTATCAAAGATATTTTCCTGGTTAATCACAAGACTCGTCAACGGAACCAGATAAGCTCATGGCTGAATCAGAAGCGTTTACGGATCAAAAGAGTTACCAGCTGAAGCATAGGATTTGTCAGCTACATAGAAAAGGTTTACCACCTGAATCAGGGTTGTCCACAGAATCGAGAAGATTTGTCCGGTCAATCAAGAGTTGATTACGATATCAGAAAGGCTGTTAGTTGTGGGAGAGTTGTCACGTAAATCAAAAGAGTTGCCAGGTGAGACAGAACAATTGTCAGCTAAATTAGAAGTGTTGTCAGCTGAATCAAAAGATTTGTCAGCTGCCTAAAAAGATTTGTCGACTAAATCAAAATGGATGCGAGCTGAAACAGAAAGATTGCCAGGTTAGTCAAAAGAACTACCAGACCGGCTAACTCTGGAGAGTTACAAATTGAATCAAGAGTTGCCAATTGAATTAGAGGGTTTGTAAGGTACATAGAAAGATTTGCCGGCTGAATGGAAAGAGTTGTCAGCAGCATCAAAGATATTTTGCCGGTTAATCAGAAGACTCGTCAACGGATCCAGATGAGCTCATAGCTGATTCGGAAGCGTTTTCGTATCGAAAGAGTTACCAGATTAATCATAGAATTTGTCAGCCTCATAAAAAAGGTTTACCACCTGAATGAGGGTTGTCCAAAGAATCGAGAAGATTTGTCCGGTCAATCAAGAGTTGACATCGAAATCAGGATAGCTAGTAGATGTAGGAAAGTTGCCAGGTAAATCAGAAGAGTTGATAGATGAAACAGGAAGGTTGCCAGCTGAATTGGAAAGTTACCGGGTAAATCAAAAAAGCTGCCAGGTGAGACAGAAGAGTTGCTAGCTAAAGTAAAATGGTTGTCAGCTGAATCAGAAGATTTGTCAGCTGCAGAAAAAGATTTGTCGGCTAAATCGAAAGAGTGGCAAGCTGAATCACAAAGGTTTTCAGGTAAATCAGAAGAGCTATCAGCTGAATTGGATAGTTATTTGCTAACTCAGAAAAGTTGCCAGTTGTGAGCTACATAGAAACATTTGACGTCTGAATCTAAAGCGTTGGCAGCAGCAAGAGGATATTTGCCCATTTAATCAGAAGATCAACCGACGGAATCAGACGAGCTTATAGCTGAAATGGAAGCATTTCCAGATAAAAAGAATTGCCAGCTGAATCATAGGGTACATAAAAAAAGCTGCCAGCTAGAGTTGCCGAAAGAATCGAGAAGATTTGTCCGGTCAATCAAGAGTAGATAACGAAATCAGGAGCGCTGTTAGATGTGGGAGAGTTACTGCTAAATTAGAAGAGTTGTCAGATGAATCGGAAGATTTGTCAGCTACATAAAAAGGTTTACCACTAGATTCGGGGTTGTCCAATGAATCGAGAAGATTTGTCGAGACAATCATGAGTTGACAACGAAATCAAGATGTGGGAAAGTTGCCAGATAAATCAGAAGAGTTGATTGTTGGAACAGAAGAGTTGCCAGCTAAATTGGAAAGGTTGTCAGCTGAATCAGAAGATTTGTCTGTTACATAAATATCGTCTACATCAAGTTAGTGGCGAACTGAATCAGAAAGGTTGTCAGGTAAATCAGAAGAGCTATCAGCTGAATTGGAAAGTTGTCTGGTAATTCAGAAGAGTTACAAGCTAAATCAAACGAGTTGCTAGTTAAATTGATAGATTTGTGAGCTACACAGAAAGATTTGGCAGCTGAATTTAAAGCATTAGCATCCACAACGAAATGATTTGCCCATTTAATCAGAAGACCCAGTGACGGAGCCAGACGAGCTTATAGCTAAATCGGAAGCATTTCCAGATCAAAAGAGTTGCCAGCTGAATCATAAGGTAAATAAAAAGATCCGCCAGCTAGAGTTGCCGAAAGAATCGAGAAGACTTGTCCGGCCAATCAAGAGTTGACAACGAAATCAGGAGAACTGTTAGATGTGGGAGAATTGTAAGATAAATCAGAAGAATTGCCTGCTAAATTAGAAGAGTTGTCAAATGAATCGGAAGATTTGTCAGTTACATAAAAAAGGTTTATCACCTGAATTAGGATTGTCCAAAGAATTGTGAAGATTTGTCCGGTCAATCACGAGTTGATAACGAAATCAAGATGTGGGAAAGTTGCCAGATAAATCAAAAAAGTTGATAGATGAAACAGAAGAGTTGCCAGCTAAATTGGAGTAGTTGTCGGCTGAATCAGAAAATTTGTATTCGGCTACATCAAAGTAGTGGCGAGCTGAATCAGAAAGGTTGCCAGGTAAATCAGAAAAGCTATCAGCTGAATTGGAGAGTTGCCTGCTAATTCAGAAGAGTTACAAACTAAATCAAACAAATTGCTAAATTGAAAGATTTGTGAGCTACATAGAAAGATTTGGCGGCTGAATTTGAAGTGTTGGCAGCAGCAAAGCGGATATTTGACTCGCTGACGGAATCAGACGGCTTATAGCTGATTCGAAGCGTTTCCAGATAAAAGAGTTGCCAGCTGAATCATAGGGTACAGAAAAAGGTTTACCAAGTGTATTAGAATTGCCAAAAGAATTCAGAATATTTGTCCGGTCAATTAAGAGTTGACTACGAAATCACGAGAGCTGTTAGATGTGGGAGAGTTGCAAGGTAAATCAGAAGAGTTGCCAGCTAAATCAGAAGGGTTATCAGCTTAATCTGAAGATTTGTCAAGTGCATAAAAAGATTTGTCGACTGAATCAAAAGAGTTGCCAGCATCAACAAGACTATTTGTCAAGTTAATCGGAAGATTCGCTAACGGAATCAGACGAGCTTGTAGCTGAATCGGATGAATTTTCAGGTGAATCAGAAGAGTTGCTGAATGAAAGGATTTGCCAGCTACATAAAAAAGTTCGCCAGCTGAATCAAAGGAGTTGCACGCAGATTCAAACAGATTTGTCCCGTCAATCAGAAAAGTTATCAACGGACTTGGAAGCGTTGCGAGGTAAATTGGAAGAGCTGTCAAGTGAAATAGATGAGTTGCCAGCTAGATTAGAAGGACCGCCGTTGAATCGGCAGATTTGTCAGATGCATAAAAAGATTTGTCAGCTGAATCAAAAGAGTTGCCAGCAGCAACAAGGATATTTGTCCGGTTAATCAGAAGATTTGCCAACGGAATCAGACGAGCTTATAACTGAATCGGATGAATTTTTAGGTGAATCAGAAGAGTTGATGAATAAAAGGATTTGCCAGCTACATATAAAAGTTTACCAGCTAAATCAAAGGAGTTACACCCAGAATCTGAATCAGAAGCGCTGTAACGAAATCAGAAAAGCTGTCTGCGGACTTGGAAGCGTTGCGAGGTAAATTAGAAGAGCTGTCAAGTGAAACAGAAGAGTTGCCAGCTAAATCAGAAGGATCGCAGCTGAATCAGAAGATTAGTCAGATGCATACAAAGATTTGTCGGCTGAATCAAAAGAGTTGCCAGCAGCAACGAGGATATTTGTCCGGTTAATCAGAAGATTCGCCAACAGAATCAGACGAGCTTGTAGTTGAATCGGATGAATTTTGAGGTGAATCAGAAGAGGATTTGCCAGCTACATATAAAAGTTTGCCAACTGAATCAAAGAAGTTGCATCCAGAATCAAACAGATTTGTCCCGTCAATCAGAAGCGCTGTAACAAAATCAGAAAAGCTGTCAGCGAACTTGGAAGTGTTGCGAGGTAAATTAGAAGAGCTGTCAAGTGAAACAGAAGAGTTGCCAGCTAAATCAGAAGGATCGCAACTGAATCAGAAGATTTGTCAGATGCATAAAAAGATTTGTCGGCTGAATCAAAGGAGTTGCCAGCAGCAACAAGGATATTTGTCCGGTTAATCAGAAGATTTGCCAACAGAATCAGACGAGCTTATAATTGAATCGGATGAATTTCTAGGTGAATCAGAAGAGTTGTTGAATGAAAATTTGCCAGCTACATAAAAAAGTTCACCAACTGAATCAAAGGAGTTGCACCGAGAATCACAACCGTTTTTACGAAATCAGAAAAGCTGTCTGCGGACTTGGAAGCGTTGCGAGGTAAATTACAAGAGTTATCAAGTAAACCAGAAGCGTTGCCAGCTAAAACAGAAGGATCGCAGCTGAATCAGAAGGTTTGTCATTATAAGGGTTGCTATACTTGCGGCCACGTGCTCAATACTCCACCCAAAGGTACTACATTGGGAAGAAGGCTTGTCAGCTGTATCAAAAGGCTTCGACGGCTTAATCAAAAGTTCTTGCCAGTAGAAGAAAAAGATGTTTGTCCTGTTAATCTCTTACATTTAAAATCGATAATTACATTTAAAAGTTCGATAAATACAACACCGCTAGCGGGGTTTACTAGACACCATCGGCAGTTGGTAGCGCTAATATTATACAGATTTTGGGCGCGCTCATCTGCCAATGACGTCACCAATGCACAATTTATATTGCGCAATAATCGGAAATTTATATAAATTTAAAACAATAAATGATAATAGCGAACAAATTAACAGAGAGAATACTCACATAAAAAATCCGGCGTTCGACGGAATTGGGTTATAGTTGGCTTCTCTAAGGTCCATCAGGCTACTAAAGGCCCTTTTGAGGTAGTTAAAGATGGTGACTCCTGCCAACGTTCCTTCAAGCGCTCCGACCAGCTACGGCAGTCATGAGATCGTTCATCCAGGGTCGTGCAGTACGGTTCGCCTAGGTGGCTGCAAATTTTATCTACCTATGTAGGAATGGGCAGGAATACCAGGTATAAAGCGACAAACAATGACAATTAGGCAAAGGAAATCTACATAGATAAGATAAGGCACGATACGATATCTCAAACGTCCACTCCACTCGATAGTTCAGGCAAAAAAAGCCACGTTCAAGCGTCTAACGGAAACTTCTCACCACTTTTTCCCCTACTCCGCTCGCGTCACGCGATCTTGCGCAAACGCACTGTGACGTAACGGAAATACTCGCCTAGTCTTTTAAAATTGTGGCGCGAAACTTCCGCACATCAAAATTAACCTAAAACAATGTTTAAGGGCCAATTTGATTGGCACGTAACAAATCAAAAAACCAGACAATCAAAAAAAGAATCAAAAGGATTGAAAGAGCTGACAACGAAATCAGAAGGACTGTTAGCTGAATTAGAAAAATTGCTAGCTAAATCACAAGGGTTGTCAGCTTAATCAGCTGCAAAAAAATATGTAGCGGTAGAATCAAAAGAGTTGCCAGCGAAATCGGAAATATTTGCCTGTGTGATCAGAAGAGCCATCAGTAGAATAAGAAGAGTTGTCAGATAAAGCGAAAATGTCGGTCAAATCACAATAGTTGACAGCCAAATCGGAATTTGACTGTGTGATTAGAAGAGCCATCAGTAGAATAAGAAAAGTTGTCCGATGAAGCGAAAACGTCGGTCAAATCACAATAGTTGCCAGCTAAATCGGAAATATTTGACTGTGTGATCAGAAGAGCCTTCAGTAGAGCAAGAAGTGTTGTCCGATAAAGTGAAAACGTCGGTGAAATCGCAATAGTTGCCAGGCGAATGAGTTGCAGGCTGAAGCAGGAAAGCTACCACCTGAATTGAAAGACTTCCCAGTTGAGGAGAAACGGTAACGTATCAAGCCTAACCTAATTTAAGAATCAAAATGATCGAGTACGTTGCTCAATGTACAAACCTGAAAATTGCAAAAGTTGGTATAAATTGTCTTCGAAAAGAACAGGTGTAAACGATACCGAGCTTTAGTTTAGACTTGTTTTCGCAAAGTATTCGCTCGTAAATGCGTAGGCAAGTTCGTTTCTTTTTCTATTTTGTAGGTGCTCACTGCTAACTTTACCATACCTTCTCGCTTCGTTTTACTCGTTTTTGAACGCTGTCTGTCGGTGCCTCAGGGTCAACTTTCTTAAACAGCCTGAATCTTTAGATTTTTACTGCTTGACTGTAATTTAGCTTCAGTTTTCTTTGTTGTTTATGGCTGTATCTATGGTCTTGGTCTTCGTTTTGCCTTCTTGCTCTGACACTTCGTGTCGTTTTACAACCCCTTTTCTTAAAGCGCATCTCCCTTCTTTTCACACTTCCACCCCGCCGCGTCTTTCGTAACGTATCTCTTCGCGAAAACTATTCCAATATGGAAACGTTTGTCTGCCTTCACGAATCTTGGACTCTGCATGGAACGTTGGCTGATTCGATCGGTAACGCCTGTGCCTTCCGCGGTGTGCAAATAAAACATCACCACCTTTTTTAAAGCGCATCGCCCTTCTTTTCACACTTCCACCCCGCCAGGAGGAATTGCGTTGACCGCAGAATCGGGTAGATTTACCAGGTCAACCAGAAGAGTTGCCAACAAAATCAACTGAATCGCAGAATTTGTCAATTGAATTAGGCGAGTGGCAAATTGAGGTTATGTAACTGTAGGTTTATTAACGAATTCTGTGCTAAATTTAAACGCTACAACTAATTGTACAAAACATCAATCAGCTGAATCAGAAGGGTTCTCGGTGATAATAAGAAGGGTTGTCAGTTCGATCGCAAATCAAAATATTGGCGCGCTGAATCAAAAAGGCTTCAGGATAAAAGAGCTTCCAGCTGAATTGGAAAAAACCGGTTAACTCTCAAGTTACAAGCCGAACTAAGAGTTGCCAGCTGAATTAGAAAGTGTGAGCTAGATAGATAGGCTCATTGGCTAAATCAAAAGCGTTGCCAGCTGAATTAGAAAGTGTGTGAGCTAGATAGAAAGACTTGTTGGCTGAATCAAAAGACATGCCAGCAACATCAACGATATTTACCCGGTTAATCGGAAGAATCGCCAACGAAATCAGACAAGGTAATAGCTGAAACAGATGCATTTCCAGATTAATCAAAGGTTGTTAGCTGAATAAGAAAATCTGTCAGTTACAGAAAGGTTTTCCAGCTGAATCAAAGAAGTTCCCAGAGTAATCGAGAAGATATCTCCGGTCAATCAAGAGCTGACTATCGGGAGAGCTTTTAAATGTGAAAAATCAGAAGAATTACCAGGTAAGACAGAAAGTTGGCAGCAAAATTAGAAGAGTTGTGAACTACATTGTAAGATTTCGCAATGTATACGAAAGGATTTGACGGCTTAATAAAAAGTTTTTCCGAGCAGAAAAAGGATATTTATCCAGCTAATCAAAAGACTCGCCTGCAATCAGACGATCTTATAGCTGAATCGGAAAGTTTTTCAAGTGTGAAGAATTACCAACCCAATCAGAGCATTTGTCAGCTACATAGAAATTTTTGTCAGTTGAATAAAAAAAAATTGTCAGCAGAATCAGACAGATTTGTCCGATCAATCAAACAATCTACCAACGATGTCAGAAAGGTTGTTAGTTGTGGGAGAGTTGCCAGGTAAATCAGAAGAGTTGCCAGATGAGACAGAGCAATTGTCAGCTAAATAAGAAGGGTTGTCAGCTGAATTAAAAGATTTGTGAGCTGCGTCAAAAGATTTGTCGAATAAATCAAAATAGAGGCGAGCTGAATCAGAAAGATTGCCAGGTTAGTCAAAAGAACTACCAGACCGGCTAACTGAAGAGTTACAAGCTGAATCAATAGTTGCCAGTTGAATTAGAGGGTTTGTAAGGTACTTAGAAGGATTTGCCGGCTGAAGAGAAAGATTTGCCAGCGGCATCAAAGATATTTTCTCGGTTAATCAGAAGACTCGTCAACGGAACCAGACGAGCTCATAGCTGAATCGGAAGCGTTTTCAAATCAAAAGAGTTACCAACTAAAGCATAGGATTTGTCAGCTACATAGAAAAGGTTTACCACCTGAATCAGAGTTGTCCAATGAATCGAGAAGATTTGTCCGGTCAATCAAGAGTTGACAGCGAAATCAAGATAGTTATTAGATGTGGGAAAGTTGCCAGATAAATCAGAAGAGTTGATAGGCGAAACAGAAGAGCTGCTAGCTAAATTGGAGAGGTTGTCAGCTGAATCAGAAGATTTGTCTTTGGCTAAATCAAAGTAGTGGCGAGCTGAATCAGAAAGGTTGCCAGATAAATCAGAAAAGCTATCAGCTGAATTGGAGCGTTGCCTGCTAATTCAGAAGTGTTACAAGCTAAATAAAACGAGTTGCTAGCTAAATTGAAAGATTTGTGAGCTACACAGAAAGATTTGGCGGCTGAATTTAAAGCGTTGGTAGCAGCAACTCGGATATTTGCACAGTTAATCACACAATTTGCTGACGGAATCAGACGGGTTTATAGCTGATTCGGAAGAGTTGTCGTCTGCTTCATAGGATATATAAAAAGATCTGCCATCTAGAGTTGTCAAAGGAAGCGAAAAGATTTGTCCGGTCAATCAAAACTTGACAACGAAATCAGGAGAGCTGTTAGATGTGAGAGAGTTGCAAGGTAAATAAAAAAAGTTGCCTGCTAAATTAGAAGAGTTGTCGGATGAATCGGAAGATTTGTCAGCTGCATAAAAAAGTTTACCACCTGAATCAAGGTTCTCCAAGGAATCGCGAAGATTGGTCCGGTCAATCATGAGTTGACAACGAAATCAAGATGTGGGGAAGTTGCCAGAAGAGTTGAAATAGAAAGGTTGTCAGCTAAATTGGAGAGGTTGTCAGCTGAATCAAAAGATTTGTCTGTTATATAAATATCGGCCAAATCAAAGTAGTGGCGAGCTGAATCAGAAAGGTTGCCAGGTAAATCAGAAGAACTATCAGCTGAACTGGAGAGTTGACTACTAATTCTGAAGAGTTGTTTTAGCTAAACTGAATGATTTAGGAGCTACACAGAAAGATTTGGCGGTTGAATTTAAAATGTTGGCAGCAGCAAGGCGAATATTTTCCCATTTAATCAGATGACTCGATGGCGGAATCAAACGGGCTTATAGCTGATTCGGAAGCATTTCCAGATCAAAAGATTTGCTAGCTGAATCATAAAGTACATAAAAAGATCTGCCAGCTAGAGTTGCCAAAAGAATCGAGAAGATTTGTCCGGTCAATCAAGAGACCTGTTAGATGTGGGAGAGTTGCACGGTAAATCAGAAGAGTTGCTTGCCAAATTAGAAGAGTTGTCAGATTAATCGGAAGATTTGTCAGCTACATAAAAGTTTACTACCTGAATCAGGGTTGTCCAAAGAATCGCGAAGATTTGGCCGGTCAATCAAGAGTTAACAACGGAATCAAGATAGCTATAAGGGATAGTTGCTAGATAAATCAAAAGAGTTGATAGGTGAAACAGAAGACTTGCCAGCTAAACTGGAGAGATTGTCAGCTGAATTTGAAGATTTGTCTTTGGCTAAATCAAAGTAGTGGCGATCTGAATCAGACAGGTTGCAAAGTAAAGAAGAAGAGCTATCAGCTGAATTGGAGAGTTCCCTACTAATTCAAAAGAGTTACAAGCTAAATCAAACAAGGTGCTAGCTAAATTGAAAGATTTGTGAGCTACACAGAAAGATTTAGCGGCTGAATTTAAAGCGTTGGCGGCAACAAGGAGAATACTTCGACAGTTAATCAGACTGATTCAGATGGGATTATAGCTGATTCAGAAGTGTTTCCGGATCAAAAGAATTGCCAACTGAATCATAGGATACATAAAAAGTCTACCAGCTGTCAAAAGGATCGAGAAGATTTCTCCGGTCAATCAAAATCACAAGGCTGTTAGATGTGGAAGACTTGCAAGGTGAATCAGAAGAGTTGCTAGCTAAATCAGAAGAATTGTCAGCTTAATTTTAAGATTTGTCAGATGCATAAAAAGATTTCTCGACTGAATCAAAAGAGTCGCCAGCAGCATCAAGTATATTTGTCCGGTTAATCAGAAGATTCACCATCAGAATCAGACGAGCTTATAGCTGAATCGGACGAACTTCCAGACGAATCAGAAGAGTTGCTGAAAGGATTTGCCAGCTACATATAAAAGTTTGCCAGCTGAATCAAAGGAGTTGCACCCAGAATCAGAAGCGCTGTAACGAAATCAGAAAAGCTGTCAGCGGACTTGGAAGAGTTGCGAGGTAAATTAGAAGAGTTGTCGAGTGAAACAGAAGCGTTGCCAGCTAAATCAGAAAGATCACAGCTGAATCCGAAGGTTTGTCAGCTGTATCAAAAAGCTTTGACGGCTTAATCAAAAGTTTTTGCCAGTAGAAGAAAAGGATGTTTGTTCTGTTAATCAAAAAACCAGACACGGAGTTAGACGAGCGCTGAATAGATAGCGCTCTCAGGTGTATCAGACATGCTAGCCGAATCAGCTACAAAAAATGTTTGCCAGCTAAATCAAAAGAGTTTCTAGCAGAATGAAAAGGATTTGTCGGGCAATTGAAAGAGTTGACAACGAAATCAGAATGACTGGTAGCCGAATCAAAAGAATTGCCAGCTAAATCAGAAGGGTTGTCAGCTTAATCAACTGCATAAAAATATTTAGCGGTAGAATCAAAAGAGTTGCCAGCAAAATTCGAAATATTTGACTGTGTGATCAGAAGAGCCATCAGTAGAATGAGAAGAGTTGTCTGATAATGCGAGAACGTCAGTCAAATCGTAATAGTTGCCAGGCGAATGAGTTGCAAGCTGAATCAGAAAAGCTGCCACCTGAATCGGAAGAGTTCCCACTTGAGGGGAAACGGTAACGTATTAAACCTAACCCAATTTAAACGTTCCTCAACGTACAAACTTAAAAATTACAAAGGTTGGGGTAAATTGTTTCAAAAAGAACAGATGTAAACGATACCGAGCTTATGTCAAAACATCCCTTAGTTTAGACTTGTTTTCGCAAATTATTCGCTCGTGAATTTTTCAGAGTGATAGGCAAGTTCGTTTCTTTTTCGATCTTGCAGGTGCTCATTGCTAGCTTTATCATACCTTCTCGCTCTGACACTTCGTGTCGTTTGACAACCCCTTTTCTTAAAGCGCATATCCCTTCTTTTTACACTTCCACCCCGCCGCGTCTTTTGTAACCTATCTCTTCGCAAGAACAACTATTCCAATATAGAAAAGTTTGCCTGCCTTCACGAATCCTGGTCTTTGCATGGAACGTTGGCTGATTCGATCGGTAACGCCTGTGCCTTCCGCGGTGTGCAAATAAAATATCACCACTTTTCTTAAAGCGCATCGCCTTTCTTTTCACACTTCCATCCCACCGCGTCTTTCGTAACCTATCTCTTCGCGAGAACAATTATTCCAATATAGAAATGTTTGCGCGCCTTCCCGAATACAGGACACTGCATGAAACGTTGCGTGATTCGTTCGCGAAAGCCTGCGTCTTCCGCGGTGTGCAATTAAAACGTCAAATTCGCCGCAAACCTTTTACGAGCCTTTATATTTCTACGTGTAAAAGAGTACATAACCTCACATATTTACCCGTGACGTTTTATGAATGATTTAGTTTAGGCGTGTCTGATGTGTTGGTAAATTCGTGTAGACTGTCCAGAGTCCACGAATTCTTCTTTATTTACGTTTACGAAGAGTAGCCCTAGTTCTACAATGACGGAAGTACACAAATTCGGTACCATAATCAACCCTATAACGTGCCATGCTTGGAACAAGGATAGAACTCGTAAGTAGTAGAGAAAAAACTTGTTTATTAAAACGATTTTTGCAGAGATTGCTATATCGCCCAATAATCACGAGGTCCATATTTACCAACGTAATGGTTCCGATTGGAAGTTGTTGGACGTTCTAAACCAGCATGACTTACGAGTGATGGGTATTGATTGGGCCCCAAATACAAACCGTATTGTAACATGCGCCATTGATCGCAACGCTTACGTATGGACACAAAGCGACGACGACAAAAAATGGAAACCTACTCTAGTATTATTACGTATTAATCGTGCCGCTACTTGTGTAAAATGGTCACCTAATGAGCATAAATTCGCCGTTGGTTCAGGCGCTCGTTTAATATCAGTATGCTACTTTGAATCAGAAAACGATTGGTGGGTCTCGAAACATATCAAAAGGCCGATCCGATCGACAGTCACTTCGATCGATTGGCACCCGAACAACAGCTTACTAGTTGCCGGTTCGACTGATTTCAAAGTACGTGTTTTTTCCGCATACATAAAAGATATTGAAAAAATGCCCGAACCGACGTCGTGGGGTACTAAAATGTCAGTCGGCCAATTAATGGCTGAGTTTCCTAACTCATCGGCAGGCGGCGGATGGGTTCATGATGTTTCGTTCTCGCCTGATGGTAATAAAATTTGTTGGGTTGCACACGACTCTTCGATTAATATCGCTGATGCTTCAGGAATGTACAAGTTGAAAACGGAATTTTTACCGTTTCTAAACTGTACGTTTATTAGTGATAAGTCGATCATAGCAGCCGGGCATAGTTGTATTCCGGTGCTGTACAATATCGATATGTCTGGGAAATTGGTGCTGTCTGCGAAATTGGATACGTCGCAGAAGAAAGAAGCAAGCGGGCTTACAGCCATGCGTAAATTCCAGTCGCTTGATAAACAAGCACGGGTTGAATCGTCCGATACTAATTTGGATTCGATTCATCAGAACGCTATAACTTGTTTATGTTTGTATGCGGGAAGTAAAGCCGATGCGACGCACTTTAGTACGTCGGGGTTGGACGGGCAGTTGGTTATTTGGAACATGCTGTCGTTAGAAAAGGAAATGCAAGGACTAACGATTAATTAATCTGTAGTATTGAGGTACTTTTGTATTATCCTTAAATAAAAGTTTGAGCCGTTCCATAAACCAACCGAATTCTAAAACCTACAACCAAAAATTCGCTGTAAAACGTTGAGGCGCTACGGCTTAAATAAAAGTTTGGTTGTAGGGTTAGAATTGGACGGTTTGTGGAACGGCTATTTGATCCATAACGTTTCAACATTTTACAGCTTTTTTAAATCACAGAAGATGACCTGGTTACACCGTAGGTAAGCTTTAGAGTTGGACGCTTTGTGGAACGACTAATCCGTAGCGCTTCGTTTAATTAATATTTAGGTCATAGGTTTCTAGAAATAAGCTTTAGAATTGGACGTTTGTAGAACGGCTGTTTGATCCATAACATTTCAACATACAGCGATTGTTTTTTAAACTGGATAACCTAGTTTGGCCATAGGTTTCTAGTATAAATAAGTTTTAGAATTGGATGGTTTGTGCAACGGCTATTTGATCGGAACGTTTCAATTTGTACAGTGAGAAACAGGAAACACCTTAAGCCATAGGTTCCTATTGTGAATAAGGCTTAGAGTTAGGCAGTTTGTCGACCGGGTATTAGGGAAGCATCAAACCACTAACTTGTGCTGGAACTTGAAGTGGTCATGGGTTTTTCCTTCTTTGGGAATTAAACCACTCATAGTTTTTAAAATCATTTTTATTTACGTTTCGATCCATGACCTAGGATCGTTGTTTCGATCGAAACGTAAATAAATATGATTTTAAAAACAGTGGTTTAATTCCCAACGAAGATTAAGAAAAATGCTAAACAAACCACAGCGAACATACAGGGAGTATGGTCATGGGTTGTTTGTTATTTACTATACGAAGGGAAATGGATGCAACTGTATCCTTTAAGTCTAGACTGAATAAGTTGGCAAAGGATTGATGAAGAAATCCTAGTGATACTGAACATCGCAAGGTTTTTACCAATATAATTCTAACGTACCGCCGTTGCATAGCTACAAAAATGCCCAGCAATTTCATTAACGATCTAATTTGTTATATATTATTATGGGATGTGAATCTGCCAGTAGAAACGGCCTTACCAATAGATCTACATCTTGTAATAATATAACGTCGTAATTAGAATGTCGTTAACAGAACTCTGTTAATGCCCTTTTAATTATTACGGATGTACAGACGTCTGTTAACAACATTTTAATTAAAATGTTATACCACGGGATATGAATCTGCCGGTAAAAATAGCCTTACCAATAGACCTATATACCATAATAATATAACATCGTAATTAGAATGTCGTTAACAAAAGCCTGTTAATGACCTTATAATTATTACAGATGTACAGACGTCTGTTAACGTCATTTTAATTAAAATGTTATACCGCGGGATATGAATCTGCCAGTAAGAATGACCTTACCAGTAGACCTATATCCTGCAATAATATAACATCCTAATTAGAATGCCGTTAATAGAAGTCTGTTAATGAACTTTTAATTATTACAGATCTACAGACGTCTGTTAACATTTTAATTAAAATGTTATACCACGGGATATGAATCGGCCAGTAAGAATGGCCTTACCAGTAGACCTATATCCCGTAGTAAAATAACATCATAATTAGAATGTCATTAACAGAGGTCTGTTAATGTCCTTTTAATTATTACGGATGTACAGACATCTGTTAACGACATTAAACTGTTACATACTATGAGATATAAATCTGCCTGTAAGATTGGTCTTACCAGTAGACCTATATCCCATAATAATATAACATCGTAATTAGAATGTCGTTAACAGAAGTCTGTTAATGTCCTATTAATTATTACGGATGTACAGATCTCTGTTAATGTATTCTAATTATTAAAATGTTACATTCTACGGGATATGAATCTGCCAGTAAGAATGGTCTTACCAATAGACCTATATCCTGTAATAAAATAACATCGTAACTAGAATGTCGTTAACAGAAGTGTGTTCATGTCCTTTTAATTATTATGGATGTACAGATTTCTGTTAACAACATTTTAATTAAAATGTTATACCACAGGATATGAATCTGCCTATAAGAATGACCTTACCAGTAGACCTATATCCTGCAATAATATAACATCCTAATTAGAATGCCATTAATAGAAGTCTGTTAATGAACTTTTAATTATTACGGATCTACAGACGCCTGTTAACAATATTTTAATTAAAATGTTATACCACGGGATATGAATCTGCCGGTAAAAATAGCCTTACCAATAGACCTATATACCATAATAATATAACATCGTAATTAGAATGTCGTTAACAGAAGCCTGTTAATGACCTTATAATTATTACAGATGTACAGACGTCTGTTAATGTCATTTTAAATAAAATGTTATACCGCGGGATATGAATCTGCCAGTAAGAATGTCCTTACCAGTAGACCTAGATCCTGCAATAATATAACATCCTAATTAGAATGCCGTTAATAGAAGTCTGTTAATGAACTTTTAATTATTACGGATCTACAGACGTCTGTTAACAAGATTTTAATTAAACCACGGGATATGAATCTGCCAGTAAGAATGATCTTACCAGTAGACCTATATCCCGTAATAATATAACTTGGTAATTAGAATGTCGTTAACAGAAATCTGTTAATGACCTTTTAATTATTACGGATGTACAGACGTCTGTTAACAACATTTTAATTAAAATGTTATACCACGGGATATGAATCTGCCGGTAAAAATAGCCTTACCAATAGACCTATATACCATAATAATATAACATCGTAATTAGAATGTCGTTAACAGAAGCCTGTTAATGACCTTATAATTATTACAGATGTACAGACGTCTGTTAATGTCATTTTAAATAAAATGTTATACCGCGGGATATGAATCTGCCAGTAAGAATGTCCTTACCAGTAGACCTAGATCCTGCAATAATATAACATCCTAATTAGAATGCCGTTAATAGAAGTCTGTTAATGAACTTTTAATTATTACGGATCTACAGACGTCTGTTAACAAGATTTTAATTAAACCACGGGATATGAATCTGCCAGTAAGAATGATCTTACCAGTAGACCTATATCCCGTAATAATATAACTTGGTAATTAGAATGTCGTTAACAGAAATCTGTTAATGACCTTTTAATTATTACGGATGTACAGACGTCTGTTAACAACATTTTAATTAAAATGTTATACCACGGGATATGAATCTGCCGGTAAAAATAGCCTTACCAATAGACCTATATACCATAATAATATAACATCGTAATTCGAATGTCGTTAACAGAAGCCTGTTAATGACCTTATAATTATTACAGATGTACAGACGTCTGTTCATGTAATTTTAAATAAAATGTTATACCGCGGGATATGAATCTGCCAGTAAGAATGTCCTTACCAGTAGACCTAGATCCTGCAATAATATAACATCCTAATTAGAATGCCGTTAATAGAAGTCTGTTAATGAACTTTTAATTATTACGGATCTACAGACGTCTGTTAACAAGATTTTAATTAAACCACGGGATATGAATCTGCCAGTAAGAATGATCTTACCAGTAGACCTATATCCCGTAATAATATAACTTGGTAATTAGAATGTCGTTAACAGAAATCTGTTAATGACCTTTTAATTATTACGGATGTACAGACGTCTGTTAACAACATTTTAATTAAAATGTTATACCACGGGATATGAATCTGCCGGTAAAAATAGCCTTACCAATAGACCTATATACCATAATAATATAACATCGTAATTAGAATGTCGTTAACAGAAGTCTGTTAATGGCCTTTTAATTATTACGAATGTACAAACACCTGATTAACGACATTCTAATTATTAATCTGTTAATACTACAAGATATGAATCTGCCTGTAAGAATTGCCTTACCAGTAGACCTAAATTCGGTAATAATATAACTTGGTAATTAGAATGTCGTTAACAGAAGTCTGTTAATGGCCTTTTAATTATTATGGATGCACAGACATCTGTTAACGACATTCTAATTATTAAAATGTTACATACTACGGGATATGAATCTGCCAATAAGAATAGCCTTACCAGTAGACCTATATCCCATAATAATATAACGTCGTAATTAGAATGTCGTTAACAGATGTCTACGGATGTACAGACACCTGTTAACGACATCCTAATTATTAAAATGTTATGTACTACGGGCTATGAATCTGCCTGTAAGAATTTGCCTTACCAGTAGACCTATATCCTGTAATAATATAACATCCTAATTAAAATGTCGTTAACAGAAGTCTGTTAATGAACTTTTAATTATTAGGGATATACAAACGTCTCTTAATAACATTCTAATTATTAAAATGTTATGTACTAAGAGATATGAATCTGCTTGTAAGAAAGACCTTACCAGTAGACTTATATCCGATATATAATATAACATCGTAATTAGAATATCGTTAACAGAAGTCTATTAATGACCTTTTAATTACAATGGATGTATAGATATCTGTTGACGACATCCTAATTATTAAAATGTTATATATTATAGGATGTGAAACTGCTTGTAAGAATGGCCTTACCAGTAAACCCATATCCCGTAATAATATAACGTCGTAATTAGAATGTCGTTAACAAAAGTCTGTTAATGTCCTTTTAATTGTTACGGATGCACAGACATCTGTTAATGACATTCTAGTTATTAAAATGTTCCACATTACAGGATATGAATCTGATGTAAGAAAGTATACTTTTCTTACGGCCTTACCAGGAGACCTATATCCCGTACTAATTAGAATGTCGTTAACAGAAGTCTTATAACCGCCTCTTAATTAATGTCCTTTTAATTATTACGGATGTAGAGACATCTGTTAACGACATTTTACATACTCTGTGACATGAATTTGCTGGTAAGTATGGTCTTACCAATAGACCTATATCCCGTAATAATATAATGTCGTAATTAGAATTTCGTTAACAGAAGTCTGTTAATGACCTATTAATTTTTATGGATGTATAGCAATCTGCTAACAACATTCTAATTATTAAAATGTTACATTCTACGGGATATGAATCTGCCTGTAAGAATTTGCCTTACCAGTAGACCTATATCCCGTTATAATATAACATACTAATTAAAATGTCGTTAACCGAAGTCTGTTAATGAACTTTTAATCATTCCGGATGTACAGACGTCTGTTAACAAAATTTTAATTAAAACGTTATACCACGGGATATGAATCTTCCAGTAACAATGGAATTACCAGTAGACCTATATCCCATAATAATATAACGTGGTAATTAGAATGTCGTTAACAGAAGTCTGTTACGTGCCATTGCACTTTAACATTGTTAGTAGTTTAGTTTTTAATGTACGGAAGTTTCCCGCCATAATTTTCAAATACGCGAGACGCGGGAACATTTTAAATAGACTAGGCGGTGCTTCCGGCACGTAATAGTAGTGAGTTTGCGCCGTGTGTTTATCCTTAGAGGGTTAGACCAATACTAGACAAGGAGTTGTGGTGACGCGCTGAATCGTGGCCATTTTGCCTTTGATCGTGAAGTTATGTGCACGTGATTGTCTGGTAACGTATCTTAGGGGTTACCTATGTAGAAATCCCTTCTCTAATTATCTTTTTGTTGTCTACCTATACCTCCTTCCTGTCAAATCCCTACATAGGTAAGGATCTGCGTCGCCTAGGGCCTACCGACCTCCACATCTGTAGATGGAGAGGCCTCATCTCCACCTCAGCTAGCCGAGCCGAGCTGTAGCTGTTCCTTACGCATATGATGGCGTCGACGGATGATCTCTAATTCCGCCGGATACCGGATCCCTTATGTAAGTACTCTTTTACTTATTTGTGTCAAAACGGATTAATTTGTTGTTAAAATGACTCTCGTTTATCTTTAATTGTTTAATTTTTATATTGCAAATTATTGTGCAATATCGATGACATCACCAGTAGTTGACGCGCCGAAATCCGTATAAGAGTCGGCGCTGCCAACTGTGATAGTGTCTCTTACACCACGTTACCGGTGTAGTAAATATCGAACTTTAAATTTTAACTACCGTTTTACGCGTAAGAAGTCTGTTAATGACCTTTTAATTATTACGGATGTACAGACATCTGTTTTGGACATTCTAATTATTACAATGTTATATTATTATGGTAAGACCGTTGTAAGAGTATATTTTCTTACTGGCAGATTCATACCCCGTAATATGCAACATTTTAATAATTAGAATGTCGTTAACAACTGTCGGTGCATCCAGTAATAATTAAAAGGCTGTTAACAGACTTTCGTTAATGAAATCCTAATTATTATGGGACATAGGTCTCTTGGTAAGGCCGTAATAACAGTAACTTTCTTACTAGCAGATTCATATCCCGTAATATGTAACATTTTAATAATTAGAATGTCGCTAACGTGTCTTAAGTCCGATAATAATTAAAAGTTCGTTAACAAAAGTCATTTAACGACCTTCCAATCATTAAAATGTTATACGTTATTACAGGATATAAAAAAGCTTACATTGTACGAGCAGATAATACGTAACATTTTAACAATTAGAAGGTTGTTAACAGCGTTGTTAAAAATCTCCAATTAAAACGTTATACACAAGTACGGGACATGTGTCTGCTGGTAGGGAAATCAACGATACTTCTGTCCCAACAGTCCTATAGTTTAAACAAATTGAACGACTTCCACTTGTATGACAACGCTGCATCAACATTTTCCAGCAGAGGCCGATCCATTGGTAAGTTAAAGCACGACCGATAAACGTTTTACTACGAATTTGGGCGGTACCGAAAATATAACAAGGCAAGCTTATAAAAGTAACTCAGATCGGAACACGTTTTACATTAACAGGCACCACTAGAATTGAAGTCGTAAGCTAATTCTTAGTTCTTGTACCTTATCAATGCTTTGGATATTTCATTTTTACAAAATCGATCATTTTGATGATTCTCCACACACAGCTGAGGCCGAGTAAGAACTGTTTTTTTATTCCAACATCGCATGTATTAACGCTGCATTTGCAGAAAGTCGAAGTAGTTCGGTAAGTATTCAGTAAACCTAGATTACATGCTCCGTACTCTTGCGTCAGCCCTTTTGGCTGGTGTCAATTAACAGCACCACCGTCGATGTTCTATTATCTACCACTCTGTTAGACGGTCCATGTTTGTATCTTACCATGTTAGCGTTTAAATTGACTATTGCTACGACAGTAGTACAATTTTTATTCTGGTAATAACTAAATACAGCTGACTTATTTATACTTACATATGCGTTTCGTACTTGTTACTTTTCTGCTACTCCTCGTGTGTCAATAAATAAATAAAGGTATCAAGTGAATTATATAACTAATCGTTGTCGTACTTGATATACGATATAAACATATTATACAAAATTGAGACAACGTTAACATACAGCACACGATACTGTGGCGGTAAAAACCTAAAATTAATAAACTGTAAAAGTGGCCACGCCATAGAATCGACAACGTAAATCCTCCACGCTTTCATCTTCATCTCGTACACAAATTTATCCCAACTACCATCTCGCTCCAGACAATTAGTAGCTCCAAAAAATATAACCAAACAAGTCGGCGAACTAATCGACTGGTCGATAAACAACTTTTTGATTATCGTTACTCTATCAGTACCTACCAATCTCCCATCAAGAACTTTATAGAAGAAGTGAGAGAAAAATCCCATGGCTGCTCCAGCTATCGACATGTTGGAAACCCTCGTATTATCAAAGCGTTGGTTTTTCTTGACAAGTATTTCGAGACCTTGTTGAAGGACATCGCCAGCAGCTGTTAAAGTGTACGCTAGTACTATGTTTGTTGGAAATAGATATTTCGGGCTGAATGCAGCATCTCTCCAGTTGGCCAGTCTTTCAATGATATGAGGTGGAAGTCCTCTGAATTTCATGAATGTCGAGAACACTTGATTTTTATAAAAACGGACTTTGCGATGTGTAAACGCTTGGCGAAGGTATTAAAAAATACCTTTCTATGGCAAATATCCAAATTAAGTATAGATGCATGATGTAAGTACCTAAAAATTTTAATTTTGTATGATGTTGCACCATAACCTAATATTTTTTAAATGACGTTTGTGACCTTCAAGTATGGAGTAGGTTAAGAAGCTGCTTTCCACTGCGTAAGACCGGCCTTACATAGTTGCTTCTAGAAGCTACTTCTTTGTCTATACGCATTCTGATTGGTTGCTAAGTACACGTGACCCCCCCAAGTAAAAGACCGTAAAAAGAAGCAAAGAAGTTGGTTCAATTTTAACTTCTTCGCTTCTTTTTACAGTTTGACATACAATTCTTAGGTTATATCAGAAAATTTATTAAAGAAAAACTCTTTTAGAAGCTCAAAGACAAAGCCAGAAGAACAAAAATGGTAGATCTTTAATTACCATTACTGCTCTTATGGTTATATTTCCTATCCTCTATAATTAACATACTAAATGATGCAAATGTGACAACATTAGAAGCTACTTCCTGCCGCTACTATGTAAAGCAGTACACAAAACTAGCGTCACTTCTTTCAGAAATAGCAGCTTCTAGAAGCGACTATGTAAGGCCGGCCTATGTACACAATACAGTCTTGTAAAACTGCCCCTTTTATTAACGCTATGTACTAAACAAAATAAGCGCAACAAAACCCTTCATGTAATTTTTACTAACACAAACCCAACGGGATATTTTAGCATAAACTCTGAAATGTAAACGAAACGTCACTAACCCTTGTAATTTCGTGTATTCTTACTAACGCTGGGTGTCGAACGGTGGTTCGAGATCAGCAAAACCTAGAGCTGAAGTTAAATACCAACCTTTATAATGCTGTCTTTTTACTAATGCTAGGCGTCGAACGGGGTCAAAGAGCAGCATAACCGTGAACTAAAAGTCGAACGCCATGAACCTTTGTAGTACCTAGCGAATTTTACTAACGCTGGACGTCAAACGAGGATCTAGAAGTAATAAAACCTTAAGCTAGGAGTAGAATGCCATTAATCCTTGTAGTATTGTGTCTTTTTAAAAACGCTAGAGCCAATGTGGTGCAGGAAGCAACATGGAAACGCCATACGATTCCTGTGCTTTTACAAACGTAGATAACTGAACGTTAATCAAACTGTACTGTTACTAACGCTGGAGAACATAACCTTAAGGTGTAAACGGAACGTCAACCCTTGTCATACAGAGTATCCTTACTAACGCTAGGCGTCGAACTGGGTCCAGGAGCAAAAACCCTGAGCTAGAAAGTTTAAAGGCCATTTCTTTGTAATCTTGCGTCTTCTTATTAATGCTGGGGGTCGGAAGGGTTCAAGAGTAGCTAAACCTTAAGCTAGAAATTGCACGCTATTAACCCTTGCGACTAACGCTGGGGGTTGAACGTGGTCCAGGAGCAGCAAAACCCTAAGATAGAAGTCAAACAGCATTAACCCTTGTAATACCGATTCCTACTAACGCTGGATGCCAAACTAGATCCAAGAATAGCAAAACAACTAAGCTAGAAGTCGACCACTATTGAACCTTGTAATGTTGTTTCTTCTTACTAACACTGGGCGTCGAACGTTGTCCAGAGCAGCAAAATCCTAAGCTAGAATTCGAACACCATTAACCCTGGTAATACTGTGTGGTCTTACTAACACTGGGCGTCGAAAAAAGTCCAGGAGTATAATCTAAAGGCCAAACGCTGTTAGCCCTGTAAGGGTTAACGCTGGGCGTAGAACGTCGTCCATGAGCAACTAAACCCTAAGATAGAAGTCAAACGTCACTAACCCTTGTAATATCGATTTTACTAACGCTAGATAACGAGCGATGTCCAAGAGTGGCAAAACCCTAGTCTTAGTCTTACTAACGCTGGACGTCGAAAAGTGGCCAAGAGCAAAAACCCTTAGCTAGAAGTTAAACGCCATTAACGCTGATATTACTATGTGGCCTTACTAACACTGGGCGTCGAAGAAAGTCCAGGAGTATAATCTAGAGATCGAACGCTGTTACCCTTGTAATACTGTGTCTTTTGAGTAAGATGGAAAGCCGTCCATGAGCAACAAAACCCTAAGATAAAGTCAAACGGCACTAACCCTTGTAATACCGATTCTTACTAACGCTAGAGACCCAACGCGGTCTAAGAGTAGTAATGCTGGGCGTTGAAACAGTGTGCAGGAGCAACAAAACCCTTAGCTATAAGTTGAATGAAATTAACCCTGGTAATAGTGTGTGGCCTTACTAACACTGGGCGGTGAAGAAAGTCCAGCAGTAAAATCTAGAGGACAAACACTGTTAGCCCTTGTAATACTGTGTCTTTTGAGTAACGCAGGGGTGTAACGCGGTTCATGAGCAACAAAGTCTTAAGGTAGAAGTGAAACGTCACTTACCCTTGTAATGTTGGTTTTTACTACCGCTTAACGAGCGATGTCCAAAAGGGGCAAAACCCTAAGTCAGAAGTCGAACGCTATTGACCGTTGTAATACTGTTTTTACTAACGCTGGACGTCGAAAAGTGTCCAGGAGCTACAAAACACTTAGCTATAAGTCAAACGCCATTAACCCTGGTAATACTGTGTGACCTTACACACACTGGGCGTCGAAGAAAGAACAACATCAGTGTAATCTAGAGGTCGAACGTTATTAGCCCTTGTAATACTGTGTCTTCTGACTAGGGCCAAAGGTGGAACACGGTCTATGAACAACAAAACCCTAAGATAGAAGTCAAACGGCATTAACCCCTGTAAAACCGATTTTACTAATGCTGGATATCACACGAGATCCAAGAGTAATAACGCTGGGCGTCGAACGATGTCTAGGAGCAGCTAAACACTGAGCTAGAAGTCGAATGCCATTGACCCAGGTAATACTGTGTGTCCTTACTAATACTAGACGCCGAAGAAAGTCCAGGAGGATACTCTAGAGGTCGATCGCTGTTAGCCCTTGTAATACTATATAAAACGGCATTAACCCTTGTAACGTCGATTTTTACTAACGCTAGATAGCGAGCGGTGTCCAAAAGTAGTAAAACCCAAAGCCAGAAGTCGGACGACTATTGACCTTTGTAATGCTGCTTCTTCGTACTAATGCTGGGCGTCGAACGGTGTCTAGGAGCAGCAAAACTTTGAACTAGAAGTCGAACGCTATTACCGCAGATAATACTGTGTGGCCTTACTAACATTGGGCGTCGAAGGAAGTCCAGGATTATAATCTAATGGTCGAACGCTGTTAGCTCTTCTAATACTATGTCTTCCGACTAACGTTGGGGGTTGAACGCGGTCTAAGAGCAACAAAACCCTAAGATAAAGTCAAACGGCATTTACCCTTGTAATACCGATTTTTACTAACGCTGGATATCAAACGAAGTACAAGGGTCGAACGCTGTTGAACTTTGTAATACTGTCTCTTCTTACTAACGGTGGGCGTCGAACGTTGCAGAGGAGCAATAAAACCCTGAGTTAGAAGTCAAACGCCATTAACCCTGGTAATACCGTGTGGCCTTACTAACACTGGGCGTCGAAGAAAGTCCAGGAGTATAATCTCGAGGTCGAACGCTATTACCCTTTGCAATACTGAGTCTTCTGACTAACGCTGCGGGCGAAACACGGTCCATGAGCAATAAAACCTTTAGATAGAAGTCAAACGGCATTAACCCTTGTAATATAGAGCCCATTTATTAACGCTTGACATCAAACGAGATGCACGAGCCACAAACCCTAAGTTGTTAGTGGAACATTATTAACCTTTGTGTAACTGGGGTATTTACTAAAGTTAGGTTCTGAACATTAAACATGCGCAAGCGCAAAAAACCTTGAGTTATAAGCCAAACATGTTTAACCCTTGAAATACCGAGCCTTTTTATTAACGCTTGACACCAAACGAGATGCACAAACCACAAAGCCCTTTTGTTAGTAGAACATCATTAACCTTTGTGATACTAGGGTACTTACTAACGTTAGGTTCTGAACATTGAACATGCGCAAGCACAAAGAAACCTTGAGTTATAAGCCAAACATCTTTAACCCTTGTAATACCGAACATTTTTATTAACGCTTGATGTTAAAGAGATGTACGTGCCACAAAGCCCTAAGTTGTTAGTGGAAAATTATTAACCCTTGTGATACTAGGGTATTTACTAACGTTAGGTTCTGAACATTAAACATGTGCAAGCGCAACGAAACCCTGAGTTATGAGCCAAACATCTTTAACCCTTGTAGAACATTTTTATTAACGCTTGAGATCAAACGAGATGCACGAGCCACAAAGCTCTGTGGAACATCATTAACCTTTGTGATGCTAGGGTGTTTACTAACGATAGGTTCTGAACATTAAACATGCGCAAGCGCAAAGAAACCTTGAGTTATAAGCAAAACATCTTTAACTCCTGTAGAGCCTTTTTATTAACGCTTGAGATCAAACGAGATGCACGAACCACAAAGCCCTGTGGAACATCATTAACCTTTGTGATGCTAGGGTGTTTACTAACGTTAGGTTCTGAACATTAAGCATCCGCAAGCGCAAAGAAACCTTGCGCTACAAGCCGAACATCTTTAACCCTTGTGATACCGAGCCTTTTTATTAACACTTGACATCAAACGAGATGCACAAGCCACAAAACTCTAAGTTGTTAGTAGAACATCATTAACCTTTGTGATACTGGGATATTTACTAACGTTAGGTTCTGAACATTAAACATGCGCAAGCACAAAAAAACCTTGAGTTATAAGCCGAACATCTTTAACTTTTGTAATACCGAGTCTTTTTATTAACGCTTGATGTCAAACGAGATGCACGAGCCACAAAGCCCTAAGTTGTTAGTTGAACATCATTAACCTTTGTGATACTAGGGTATTTACTAACGTTAGGTCTGAACATTGAACATGCGCAAGCGCAAACAAACCCTGAGTTATAAGCCAAACATCTTTAACCCTTGTAGAACCTTTTTATTAACACTTGACATCAAACGCGATGCACGAGCCACAAAGCTCTGTGGAACATCATTAACCTTTGTGATACTAGGATATTAACTAACGTTAGGTTCTGAACATTAAACACGCGCAAGCGCAAAAAAAACCCTGAGCTACAAGCCAAACATCTTTAACCCATGTAGAGCCTTTTTATTAACGCTTGACACCAAACGAGATGCACAAGCCACAAAGCTCTTTTGTTAGTGGAACATCTTTAACCTTTGTGATATTAGGGTATTCACTAACGTTAGGTTGTGAACACGAAACATGCGCAAGCGCAAAAAAGCCAAACATCTTTAACCCGTGTAATACCGAGTCTTATTACAAACACTAGACGTTAAACGAGGTGCAGGAGCAACAGAAACCCTGAGTTGCAGGTGAAACGCCATTATCCTTTGTAGTATTCTTTAAATACCAACGCTAGATACTAAACATTGAGCATGCGCAACAAAACCCTGAGCTACAAGCAGAACATCTTTAACCCTTGTCATACCGTGTCTTCTTAGCTGGTTAATTAGAGTGGGAATCTGTGGGTAAAAGAGGAGCTTAAATATTGCGTTTTGAAGTCGTGTCCAGTGTATTTTAGGGCAGGTCGATGGTAGATTAGTCAGTTTGGCGTACCACGGGTATTGTAGAAAGGCAGAGTGGCTACGTAAGTGCGCAAGCCGCTCATCATGCTACTAGCAGCGCCTACGGGTAGTCAATCAGCAGCGCCTTCATTATTTTGACAACGATCCTAGGTCATGGATTGAAACTTAAATAAAGATGATTTTAAATACTATGAGTGGTTTAATTCCCAAAGAAGATTTAGAAAAATGCTAAACAAACCACAACAAACACACAGAGCGCCTTCTGTTGTGTTGTATTTCTTCTTTAGTGAGAGGCAATGGATTAATTTATAAATCTTGTCATAGTTCTTCAACGCCGTTTTTAGTTACGAGAAAAATTTCCGCTTACACTGGTTTTGAAAATACGTTCTTTTACGATAAAAGGGACGGGTTGTGATTGTATGTTTGGCAAGTAAATTTTATATCTGGGGATTTAACTTAATAACACGTAGGATGTCGTTAAAATGATCCATTCTTTACGTAAACCAATCGCAATCCAGCTATCGCTAATCAGCACAAATCCCCTCGCCCTAAGTAAATTTAAAAATACCGTTGGAGGTACTGCAAGACACGATCCTTGTTTATTTGGTTTTAAGGTTATGTTCGTTTTTGATTTGGCTTTTTATCAGTTTAAACAATCTTATCAGCCGCAATGTATTCAATCTATTACTGATACATATCCAAACACCTAATCTAATGTCTTTTACCAGAAAACGATGAATCTAGGAGGAACTATTCATATAACTAAAACAGGCTGTTGTGCCCTTCTTGGATCTGTGATTGTTCTACTTATATATCTTCTACCTAGCAGAGAAATCGACGTGGCGAAAACATCCACTAAAAAAGTAAATTTGAACCATTTATTATCAGTAGCAATACAAGCCGCAGAGTTCGGTGGCAAACAAGTGGTCGACTTGCTAGACGATGCCAAAGTTTCAAGCAAAGGTAAAACAAAAGAAGGCGCTAATGATAGCGTAACAACCGCTGACTTCAACTCGCATTGCGTTATACTAAACACAATCAAGACTGTCTTTCCGGCACTTACAGTAATTTCAGAAGAGAATGTCGTCTGTAACGACATCGCAAACGAGGCTTTTATTAACCTAACGCTTGTCAAACTAAAAGACGAGTATGTAGACGAAGGCGATGTTAAAGTTTGGATTGATCCGCTTGACGCTACTCAGGAGTATACGGAAAAGCTGACTGATTTCGTTACGACGATGGTGTGTGTCGCTATCAGAGGTAAACCTGTTATTGGTGTTATACACAAACCGTTTGCGAAGAGTACGTTTTGGGCGTGGGTAGGAAATGGGCATTCTAGCAATATAATTCCTAAGACGTCTCCGGACGGTGGTAAATTGAAATTTATTGTATCACGCTCGCACTCAGGCGAAGTAAACGCTAAGATACAGGCATTGTTTAAGGATAGAACTGGTGATATTGTACCTGCGGGTGGTGCTGGTATAAATACAGCGTTGTAAACTATTTTTAATGCTTTTTTTGTAGGTTACAAGGTGATCGAGGTTGTAAACGGCAATGCTGACGTTTACCTCCACGTTACGGCAATTAAAAAATGGGATATTTGCTCTGGAAATGCTGTTATAAATAGCGTAGGTGGGAAAATGACGACATTGCATGGTACTGAAATCGACTACGCTGACGAAACAAAGCCGAAAAATGAAGATGGGATTGTTGCGAGTATGCAACAGTCGCTAGGTGTTACTTTCACGTAGTTGTTTTTGTATTATTGTTAGTTAATGTTTGTGATACCGTTTGTTTAGTCTGTAAGAAAATTGTGTTGTAGAGGTTAAGGTAAATTTTTAACAATCTGGTGTGTTCCCGTTGTCTTTTATATGATATTTTTTACCATTACATAATTCAGGCCTTTACTAGGTACATGGGTGTTGTGTCGAGCTTTCGTTATGGTTGTCGTAAGTTCAGCGCTTATTCGTAAATAATTTTCTAGGTAGACGAAAGCTCGAGTTGGTGTTACTAAATTTTGTATAAAATGCACTTAGCATCAGTCGACTCACAACAATGAATTTAATGAGGTAAAGTCCCACTTGTGAGTAAACAACATGGTTGAGGTCCTACAATTGTACGCTTAACCGTAAACAATGCGTTTAACGAGGTCGTACTTGCAAGTTTTCATTGTACCAAAAACATGTTATTAATGGGGAGCGGCATGACATTACAATTGTGCATTGTACCATAAACAATGTTTTTATGAGGTTATTGTTATAGTTACAATTGTATCATAAACAATGTGTTTAACAAGGTCGTAGTTGCATGTGTACATTGCGCAGAAAACAATATGGCGAAGGGGAGGCTGATCGTAAACACAATTGTGCATTGTAAAATAAACAATGTTTTTAAAGATGTCAAGGTGCGAGGCCTCAGTACAATTGTACCATAAATAATGCGGTGGGGTGGATTGTGCTGTGCTATAAACATTGTTTTTAATTAATCCGTTGCTAGCATTGCGTCAACAATGTGCTTTGCGAGGCACTACTTGCGGTTGTACCATAAACAACGTGTTTAACAAGGCCATAGTTGTATATGTACATTATGTAGCGTAGGAGGAGGTGTATATCATAATCACAATTGCACACTAGTATAAAAAGTGTTTAAAGATGTCATTGTTAGTATTGTATCAACAATGTGCTATGCGAGACATCGGGTACAATTGTACCACAAACAATTCGGTACGGTAGATTGTGCTGTGTTATAAACATTGTTTTTAACTAGGTCGTTGTTAACATTGTATCAACAATGTACTTTGCAAGGCCGTACTTACGACTGTACTATAAATAAGGTGTTTAACAAAACCATAGTTGCACGTGTAAATTGTGTAGTAAAAATGTGGCAAATGGGGAGGTGTATGTCATAATCACAATTGTACACTGTAATATAAACAATGTTTTTAAAGATGGCATTGTTAGTATTGTATCAACAAGGTGCTATGCGAGCCATTGGGTACAATTATACCTCAAACAATGTGGTGGGGTGAATTGTCGTGTACTATAACATTGATTTTAATGAGGTCGTTGTTAATATTGTATCAACAATGTTCTTCGCGAGGCCATAGGTACAGTTGTATCGCAAACAATGTGATGGGGCGGGTGGTGTTGTGCTATAAACATTGTTTTTCATGAGTCCGTTGTTAACAAAGTATCAACAATGTGCTTTGCGGGCCGTAGTTGCAATTTCACTATAAACAATGTGTTTAACAAGATCGTAGTTGCGCGTGTACAGTGTGTAGTAAACAATGTGGGGAAGGGGCGGTGTTTATCATAACCACAATTGTACACTGTAATACAAACAATGTTTATAATGATGTCAGTGTTGGTATTGTATCAACAACGTGCTGTGCGAAGCCGCAGGTACAATTGTACCATAAACAATGCGGTGCGGCAGAGTCTGCAGTGTTATAAATATTGTTTTTAATGAGGTTGTTAACATTGTATCAACAATGTGCTTTGCGAGGCCGTACTTACTATTGTACCATAAACAACGTGTTTAACAAGACAGTAGTTGCACATGTACTTTATGTAGTAGAAAAGGGGAGGTGTATGTCATAATCACAATTGCACATTGTAATATAAACAATGTTCTTAAAGATAACATTGTTAGTATTGTATCAACAAGGTGTTATGCGAAGCTGCATCTACAATTGTACCATAAACAAGACGGTGGGTGGATTGTGTTGTGATATAAACATGGCTTTTAATGAGGTCATTGTTAATATTGTATCAACAATGTGCTTTGCGAGGTTGTTGTTACAATTGTGCCATAAACAATGCGTTTAACAAGGCCGTAGTTGCAAGTGTATATTCCACCCACGACAGTATAATGAATGGGGATGTATTTTTTATGAGGTCGCTGGTAGTATTGTACCAGAGATGTGCTTTTTGAGGCCGTAGTTACAATTGTACCATAAACAATGTGTTTAACAAGGTCGTCGTTGCACGTGTACATTGTGCAGTTAACAATGTGACGAATGCGGAGGGGAGGCTCGTGGTAAACACAATTATGCAATGTAATACAAACAATGTTTTTAAAGATGTCAAGGTTGGTATTGTACCAACAATGTGTTATGCAAGACTGCAGGTACAATTGTACAATGTGTTATGCGAGGCCACCGGCACCATTGTGCCATATACAATGCGGTGCGATAGGTTGTGCTGTGTTATAAACATTGTTTTTAATCAGGTCGTTGTTAACACTGTATCAACAATGCGCTTTGCGTGACCGCAAGTACAATTGTATCACGAACAATGTTGTGTGGAGGATTGTGTTGTGCTATAAACCTTGTTTTTAATGAGTCCATTGCTAGCATTTGTATCAACAATGTAGTTTCCGAGGCCCTAGTTACAATTGTAGCATAAACAATGTGTTTAACACGGTCGTAGTTGCACGTGTGCATTGTGTAGTAAACAATGTGGGGAAAGGACGGTGCATGTCACAATTGTACACTGTAATATAAACAATGTTTATAAAGATGTCAATGTTGCTGTTATATCAACAATGTGCTGTGCGAGCTCACCGGTACAATTGTACCATAAACAATGCGGTGCGGCAGGTTGTGCTGTGTTATAAACATGGTTTTTAAAGAGGCCATTGTTAACATTGTATCAACAATGTACTTTGCGAGATCGTCGTTACAATTGTACCATAAACAATGCGTTTAACAAAGCCGTAGTTGCGCGTGGGAGAGGGGTGTTGCGCGCCGTAATCACAATTGTACATTGTGCCATAAACAATGTGTTCAATGTTGTCATTGTGAGAATTGTATCAACAATGTGTTTTGCGAGAACCATAAACATTATTTTTATTGAGTTTGTTAGGGTATCGTGTTTTGCGAGTCTGTAGTTACAATTGTGCAATGGGTTTAACAAGGCCGTAGCTATACCTGTACATCGTACCACAAACAATAGAGGAAGGGGGGGGTCGTAATCACAGTTATAGATTGTACCATAAACAATCTTTTTAATGAGGTCGTTAATATTGTAACAACAATATGCTTTGCGAGGTATATTTATGGTTGTACCATAAACAATGTGGTGAAGAGGGGTATCGTAATCACAGTTGTACATTTTACTATAATCAAAATATTTAATGAGGTCGTTTTTAGGACTGTATCAACAATGTGTTTGGCGAGGCTGTAGTTGCAATTGTGCCATAAACAATGTGTTTAACACGGTCGTAGTTGCAAGTGAATATTGTACCGTAAACAATGTAATAAACAGAAAAAGGTGTCATAATCACAATTATACATTGTACAATAAACAATGTTTTTAATGAGATCGTTTTTAGCATTGTATCAACTATATGCTCGTCTACGATTGTGCCATAAACAATGTATTTAACAAGGTCGTAGTTGCACTGTACAGTAAACAATGTGGGGGAGGGGGTGTTGCACGCCGTAATAACAATTGTACATTGTGCCATAAACAATGTTTCCAATGATGTCATTATTAGAATTGTATCAACAATGTGCTTTGCGAGACCGCAGATACAACTGCACCACAAACAATTTGTTGGGAGAAGAGATTGTGCAGTGCCATAAACATTATTTTTAGTGAGCTTGTTGTTAGCGTATCGTGTTTTGCGAGGTCGTTGTTACAACTGTACAATAAACAATGGGTTAAACAAGGTCGTAGCTAGGCTTGTACATGTTACCACAAACAAAGGGGGCAGGGTTGTAAGCATAGTTATAGACTGTACCATAAACAATGTGATTAATGAGGCCGTTAGCATTGTATAAACAATGTACTTTGCGAGACCGTAGTTACAATTGTACCATATACAATGTGGTGAAAAGGGGGTATCGTAATCGCAGTTGTACATTGTACTATAAACAATGTTTTTAATGAGGTCGTTCTTAGGACTGTATCACAATGTGTTTGGCGAGGCTTTATTTACAATTGTATTATAAACAATGTATTTAACAAGGTCGTAGTTGCAACTGCACATTGTACATAATGGGGGGGGTGTGTTCCCGCAATTATGTATTGTGCCGTAAACAACGTTTTTAATGAGATCGTTGGTAGCATTGTACCAACAATGTGCTTTGCGAGGCCGTTGTTACAATTGTGACATAAACGTATTTAACAAGGTCGTAGTTGCACATGCACATTGTGCAGTAAACAATGTGGCGAATTGTGCAATATAATATAAACAATGTTTTAAAAGATGTGATTGTTCGTGTTGTATCAACAATGTCTTATGCGAGGCCGCAGGCACAATTGTACCATAAATGTGGCGGGGTGGATTGTACAGTACCATAAACAATGTTTTTTACGAGGTCGTTCTGACTGTATCAACAATGTGTTTGGTGAGGACGTAGTTACAATTGTACTATAAACAATCTGTGTAACACGGCCATAGTTGCAAGTGTACATTGTACATAATATGGAGGAGGGGTCGCAATTATAGATTGTGCCTTAAACAATGTTTTTTATGAGATCGTCTTTAGCATTGTACCAACAATGTGCTTTGCGCAACCGCAGTTACAATTGTACCATAAACAATGTGTTCAACAAAGTGGTAGTTGAAAGTGTACATTCTACCGTAAATAATGCGGTGAATGGGTGAAGGTGTGTTTAATGAGATCGCTGGTAGTATTGTATCAACGAAGTGCTTCGAGGCCGTAATTACAATTGTGCCATAAACAATTGTACTGTTGTACATTGTATTGCAAGCAGTTTAATTACGTCGTAGTTGCACTTGTAACAATGTACAGAAAATACATTGCTCAACCAGGTCATAGTTACATTTGTTCATTGTGTCGTAAACGATTTATTTAATGAGATTACAGTTACAATTGTATGTTGTACTGTATAGTGTGTTTAACGAGCTCGTAGTAGTACATGTACATTGCACTTCAAACACTGTGAGTGATGGTGCAAGGGGATGTAATAATAATTATACATAAACAATATTTTTAATGAGGTCGTTGTTACTATTGTATTAACAATGTGCTCTAAGAGTACACTTTTCTGTAAACTATGTATTTAATGAGGTCGCAATTACAATTGTATCATTGTACATGTTGATGTAGACGAAGTCCCAGGTACAATTTTATCATAAACAATGTTTATGCTGTAAACAAGGTGTTTATTGAAATCGCAGTTACAATTGTACCCCTGAACAATGTGTTTAACGAGGTTGTAGTTGCAAATGAACATTGTATCGCAAACAATTTGGTGGCGCTGGAAGTAATTACAATTGTACCATAAACAAATGTTCTTCAGGTGTCGTTGTAACTATTGTATCATAAGCAGTTTAACGAGGTCGTAGTTGCAATTGTAACATTGCACCAGAAATAACTTCTTCAATAAAGTCCTAGTTACATTTGTACGCTGTACAGTAAACAATGGGTTTAAGGAGATCATAGTTGTACATTCTACTGTGAACGAGGTCATAATTGCAAGTGTAAACACTGTGGTTAATGGAGGCGGTGGGGGATGAGTGTACCTTGTGCAATAAACAATGTTTTTAATGACGTTCTTGCTATTCTAACGACAATGTGCTCTACGAGACAGTAAGTACAATCGCACCATAAACAATGTATTTAACGTGGTCAGTTACAATTGTACTGTTGTACATTGTATCTTAAACAGTTGAATGAGCTCGTAGTTGCAATTGTATCATTGTACCGTAAATAACTTGTATGCTGTTCCTTAAACAATGGTTTTAATGAGATTACAGTTAATTGTATTTTGTATTGTAAACGAGATATTTAATGAGGTCATAGTTGTAAATGTACATTGCACCGTAAACACTGTGGTTAATGGAGGCGATAGAAAGGGGGGATGAATAAGTGTAACTTGTGTCACAAACAATGTTTTAATAACGTCATTTTCTATTATATCAACAATGTACTTTGAGAGTTACAATTGTGCAATAAACAATGTGTTTAACGTGGTCACAATTACAATTGTACTGTTGTACATTGTATCATAAGCAGTTTAATGAGGCCGTAGTTGCAATTGTATGCTGTGATGTAAAGAATGTGTTTAACAAAGCCGTAATTATTACTGTATCCTTGTACATTGCACCGTAAACACGTGTGTAACGAAACCATGGTTACAATTGTACATTTTACCATAAAGTCGCAATTACTTTTGTACCCTTGAACATTGTACCATAAACAATGCGTTTGCCGAGGTTTTACTATAATCACGCTGTAAAGAATATGTTTGACAAAGACGCAGTACAATTGTATCATTTTACATTGCATTGTAGGCAATGTACTTAATGAGGTCATTACAATTGCACTAACGAGGTCATAGTACAGTTCTTACACTGTAAACTTTACATAAACAATGTGTTTGTAGAAGCCACAATCACATCGCACCCTTGAACAATGTGTATATCGAAGCCTATAAGTTAGACAATATGTTTAACGACGTGCTGCATCATGGACAAGGTGCTTAACGTCTTTGTTACAATTGTATAATAAACAATGTTTATAACGAGGTCATAGCTACAGTTCTACCATTGTATCGTAAACAATGCGTCTAATAAGATTATACAATCGCATTCTTCAACATTGTACTATAAACATTGTTTATTGAAGCCGCAGTTATAGTCATACCCTTGAACGATGTGTACACTGAGGCCTTAGTTGCAATTGTACCATGAAGAATGTGTTGTTGTTACAATTGTATCATTTATATTGCACCATCGACAAAGCGCTTAACGAGATCTTAGTTACAATCGCACATTGTATCATAAACAATGTTTTAGTTACAGTTCTACCATTGCACCATAAACAATGTGCTTAATAAAACCACAGTTACAATTGCACCCGAACATTGTACCATAAACGTGTTCGTTCAGACTTTAGTTGCAATTGTACGTTTTCAACCAGGTCATAGCTACAATTGTATCGTAAAGAATGTCACATCTAGATCAGGCTTCGACATTCAGGCTTCGACATAGAATGCAACAAACAAAATTTAAGAAAACAAAAACGTGTGAAATTTCAAAGACGCTTTGAAAATAAAGAACGCAAAGCGCTTTCGCTTCTGTATTAAACCACCCATTAGCTGTTGCATGATCATGTAGATTAAAACGAATTGGATCGTTTAAGTGTTCAATGCAATCCAAGAGGAATAGGAGCGTGCGATGTTCTGTATCGACGTTTTCTTGTAGTTCGTCTTTCTGAAATCGCACATTTGATAACGTTTCTTTGTTCACTAGTTTTTATTTTACGCGGATGATTATAAAACACACGTATGGATAACACGAGTCGGGTAGAGCGGGATCGTAGTAAAATTTCGAACCTACATTGTGGGAATACTGAACATTCTTTTACAGCGGTAAAACTACGTTGTATTTGTAGTTTCAACGACATGGGTTTGGTGTTTTTAATCGTTTATCGTTCAAACTTCGATTTCTCCAAAGTTATCGATATAAAACAGGCAAGGAATTGGTTTTACTTTGATGCAATTGTCTACGTCAATGAAGGGTAGGTACAACTTTTTAGATTAGCACAGAATAGAAAAGATGTTAGAGCTGCGTCAAACCGACTTTAAGTAACGTTGAAAACAAAATGATGATGTCTACGTCAAGGATTGTTTTATAACGTTCTAACAAACGTACAAAAAACATCTGTACATTTTTAACAAACTTGTCCAATATTTATTTACAAATACGATCGAGCTTGCAAGTCTTTAGCAAAGTACCTCGGCACAAACTTGCGACAAACGTTCGAAAACCTTTCACATTTATAAAAGCGCGTTTCAAATGTCTTGCGGCTTTCCGCAACCGATGAGACGAATTGAACGCGAAACATTGAAACTTACGCAGCTTACAATTGAATCGCAGAACGTAACAAAATCTTTATAAAAAGCATGGAAACGAGGTGCAAAATTAAAACGCAGAACCCAGTGTTTTTAATGAAGTCGAAACGTTGCAAGTGGACACATTTTTACGCTAAAAGTAGCAATACACAAGTTTGCAAATCATCGCTTTCCAGTTACAAGGAATAGCGAAACCTATAAAGAAGAATTTTCAATCTGTTTAACCTAAGGGAAGCCAAAGTAGCGCAAGAGCATCGATGTTATTACCTACGGTGAACAAATTCGTAGGTGTTACAAGTACCCAGAGCTTTTTAAATTTATGTGCTTAACTGTAACAAATTTAGAACGGCTACAGCCTTCACTCCTTAAAGTACACGTGCGATACAGTCTACGAATGATATTCTCACATCGCTTTCCAAAGTACACGAGAACGTAACACATTAAGCTTTAATTTATTTTACATATAAAACGCTTTCACTTATTCCTAATGCACTAACAAACAGGTTCTGGAGTTTGCGTCAATAAGAGACCAAACCTTTTCTTCATCGTGATACGTTCTCGAGAATACTTGTCTTCAGGTGAGAAACGTGCTGAAAATTAATAGATTTACGTGGTTTTTAGTCGGATAGGGCTGTTTGTGATACTTACCAGGGTGTGAAGTTAGAGTAGGTTTTCCATTTGGGTCTGTTTTCTGTAAAACATAACCTAACTTTTAAAGGGAGCTGTTTCAAAAATGTAAATGCAAATACGTACCTTTAGGGTGTAAACGCGCTGGCCATTTCCATCCAAATAGTACATTAAATACATTTTCTGTACAAATTTAAAACGAAAGAAGCAAGAACGTACCCTAACCTAGAAATTTATCTGGCGGATGCTGAGGTTATACGTACGTTAACGTCAAAGTCGGCATTCATATCCACACCAGTAACTTATCCTGGAAAGCGACCAATTATCAATTCCAATCATCATCAAATCCTCAAGGGTAGTTGTAACAGCTTTTTCCTTACTTTAATTGAAGCTAGACCCTTATTTTTAAATTGACGATGATGATTTAGCAAACATTTCCTTGAAATTCGATAGAAATTTTCGAATGGCTTAAACACATTGTGCCATACGCACCCGCGCACATGCACACACTCTTACTACGAGCACAAGTACCCAAATCAACCGTGTATTCCTTAGACAATCGCAAATATCTGTATTGTGAGATCAAACACCCCAAAAAACAAAATTAAACTAAAGTCTGTATTTTTCTACACCATTCAAGTTATGAATGAATAAATTTACGAATAAATAAGCGATTGATTGATTGAATCAAGGGATGTATGAATAAATGAACGAGGTAATAAACGGTTGTTTAATTGAGCGAATATAAATAATATGTGAGTGAATAAATTTATGATTGAATAAATAAATGTATGATTGATTGATGAATAAACGAATAACTGAATAAATAAACGAATGTATGAATAACTGATTGATAGAAAGAAAAGGACGATTGAATGAATGAATAACTGTACCAAGAATATTAAAATGGTGTATTCCATTTTGTTTGATGAATGAACGAATAACTGAATAAATGAAGGAATGTATAAAGAACTGATTGCTGAAAGAAGAGGACGATTGAATGAATAAATTGTGCCAAGTATATTAAATTGGTGTATTCGATTTTTTAAACGATCACATGTATTTTTGTCGTTTGATTGAATTCTTAAAAACAAAAATGAATCTATTCTTTATATTCACCATACTTTCAAGTTAATAAACAAATAAATGAATAAACGAACGAATTATGAATGAATGCGTGATTGAATAAAAGCACTAACCTAAATGAATCTATGAATGAATGATTAAATAAATAAACAATTGATTATTTGAGCGAATGAATTTGTGAATAAATATGTGAGTGAACGATTGAATAAATCAATGAATGAGTAAATAAATAGACAATCTATTAAATAATAGCAGAGGTGAATGAATTATAGACTGAATAAATGTGTATAATGAATATCGGTTAGAATAAAAGAATGAATAAGCATATACGAATAATTAATTATTTGAGCGAAGGAATGTATAATAAATGTATGATTAGAAGAACAAATAAATTTATGATTGAATTGACCAATAAATCTCTATATCAATAAATACGTATATAAATAAATAGGGGAATAAATGAATGAATAAACGAAAGAGTGTTTGAATAATTTTGTGAACTAATGAAGGCGGAGGAATAAATAATGAATTAATTTATAATTGGATCAATAAATAAACGAATTATTGATTAACTAAACCAATGAAGGAATAAAATTAGGAATAGATATGTGTGCAAATAAATAAATAAATAAATAAAAGAATAAATTTGTTATTCAACGAATCAATAATTGAATGAATAAATAAATTAATAAATAAACCAGGGAATTAATAAATGATTGACTAATTGTGCGTATAATGAATGAATGTATGACTAAATGATGAGTGAATAAATCAATGAATAAACAAATTTATGATTGAATAAATGAATGGTCAATATATGAAATAAACGAATAAGTAAATAAAATATGATTGATTGGTAGAAAAGAAGATTGAATGCACGAACCTGATCTTCATATTCATTATACTTTAAAGTTGACAAACAAATGAATAAGTAAATGATACATTGAATAAATGAATAATTGAATGAAAGTATTAACAGATGTCTAAATAAATGCAGACATGAATGAATGATTAAATAAATTAACAAAGGGATGAATAAATGAATGAATGATTGATTATTTGAAGGAATGAATTTATGAATAAATGTGTAAGTGACTGATTGAATAAATTTATATTTGAATGAATCAAGAATTAGTTAACGAAAAGGCAAATGAAAAAGAAAAATAAATGAATAATAAATTGAACAAATTTGTAAATTAATTAATGTCGGTTAGAATAAAGGAATGAGGAAGAAACGTATGTAGAATGATTAAATACAAATAATTGATTGTTTAAAGGAATGACGAATAAATGTATACGTAAATGTAAGCTTAAATGATTGAGCGAATGGGCGAATAAATGAATGGATAAAAGTAGGAGTGTTTAAATAAATCTCTGAGTAATAAATGCACGCATGCATAAATAAATAAAGCAGGAGCGAATGTGTAACATACTGTTTTAATAAGCTCTAATAGTTTAGTATTCCTAAAAATAGTTAGTTTCTAGTTTAATTTTAGCATGCTAATTATTAGAATTGTAGCGGCTGCAGGATCACCCAAGTAGCTTCTCAGCGAAGTTCCCAGAAAGATCTAATCCAAGAGTTAATCAATTTTTCTAAAGGCACTTACTTTAAGGGTACTAAACATGTCAGATTAGTCCATATCTATGATTAGATGTCAATCATGCTTTAGGATCCTATTTATGTCAGGGTGGTCTGAAGCAATTTTTCAATTAGCTGAGCACTCAACTAAAATCAATTCTGAGAAGCTACGTGTGTGGGTTATCTTAGGCATTGGCAGGTTTAATTAATTTTAAAGATTTACGACCGGCGCATCCTAAGCCGAGTAAGAGCGCCAAGAAAGGGTTATTTTCAATTAACTGAAATGTATATAAGGATGCCAGCCGGTGGGAATCGGGTTGTTTATTTCCAGACGCGTTAGAGTCTGAAGCTCGCGGTCTTTGCAAGATTGAGTAAGTGTTTTATTTCTCTGAAGTCCAGTGCGTGCCGTTATGTTTTAAGTTAATTATTTCTCTGAGTAAGTAATTAGTATATGTGATATTACTATGAACTCAAGGCTGTGTTATGCAGCATAAGTCCGTTATTTGTTTAAAAACAGTATTTGTCGACTTCCATAAAATACAATTCCGGGTGAATGCCCAGTTCAAGTAAATTGATCCGTTTGATTATTGCTTTGGAGACCACATCGTTTTAGAAGGGTCTTCTATTATATTGTGTTTCGACGGTGTCAGAGGCCGTTAATCAATAATCCACGAGACTACCTGAGAATGCAAAGCTCAGGTCCGAAGTCAAGTTACGGTACTATTTGACCCTTGAGAAGGTCGTATTTTTCATGGTGTAGATGACCCCGTGGTTAAAAAGGGTCGTCGCACTATGCCAGTTAGTTAGACTAGGGTAGCATTAATAAATTCTTGTTATTGGGGTGTGTACACCTAGAAGTGTATCTATTCAAAAATATGTTTGTTAGTTAAGTTTAGTTAAGTTGTGTTTGTGCTAGCCGGAGACTATAAGTGACTTATTTTCTGTTCTGCCATTTTGGTTCATCGCCCACGAACAAAGTGCGACGAGAGCTATTACCGCGAATGGTCCATGGGCCGTTTAATTCCCATGGTGGCGCCCTTTTGTACATAAGGTAATTACTTTATATTTTGTTATGCATATGTAATTAGTTGAAGTTTTAGTTAGTAGCTCATTCAATAAAACAATCGAATTTTCGTCTCAGTGTGTTTGTTTAATGAACCCCCCCTTCACCGACTGCTGCAGCTTGCGAGGCAACGTCCCGAAACGTGAGGGTACGATAGTGTTAGAGGTCCTGTTATTTATTATTTATTGTTAATTGGATACCCTCACGCGGTAGGTAAATATATAAATTACAAATGTAGAATGAATTAATATAAATTGAATGAATTATTGATTAACTAAGCCATGAATGAATAAAAATACGAATAAATGTATGAGTAAATAAATAAATAAAAGAATAAATTTGTGATTAAATGAGACAATAAATGAATGAATGAACAAATAAAGCAGAGAATGAAAGAAGGAATTAATAAATGATTGGCTAATTGAGTGAATAGTGAATGAATATATGAATAAATGAGAAGTGAATCAATGAATAAACGAATAAATTGATGATTGAATAAACGGATGAATGAATGATTGATTGATGAAGTGAATAAATAAAGGATTGCACAAATTGTTGATTGATAATAAAGAAGATTGAATTAACAAATATGATCTTCATATTCACTATACTTTAAAGTTGATGTATAAGTAATAAATTCATTAGATAAACGAATAATTGAATACGTAAATAAATGAATGAATGCTTTGATGAATTAAAGATTAAATAAACAAATAAATGAATGAATAATGATCGACTAATTATTTAAGCGAATGAACGTATGAATAAATATAAGTGAATGGTTGAATAAATTTCTCATTGAACGAATCAAAGACAAATAAAAGAATTTATGCAAAAGGAAAATGAATGAATAATAAATTGAACAAATTTGCAAGATAATGAATATCGGTTAGAATGAAGGAATGCGAAATGAATAAATGAATGAATAAACACGAATGATTTATTATTTGAAAGAATGACAAATAAATGTGTACATAAATGTGTGATTAAATGAATGAATACATGGATAAATTTATAATTGATTTAAAATAAATGAGTGATTAAATAATAAATTGAACAAAATGAATGTCGGTTAAAATGAAGGAATGAGGAAGGAACATATGTAGAATGAATGAATGAATAAATACGAATAATTGATTATTTAAGGAAATGACGAATGAATGTATACATAAATATGAGAGTAAATAAATAAACAGAAAGATAAATTTATGATTGAATGAATGGACAAATAAATGAATGATTAAACATAGGAGTGTATGAATAAATTTCTGAGTAATAAATGCACGCATGCATAAATAAATAAAGCAGGAGCGAATGTAGAACGAATAAATATATAATTGAATAAATTATTGATTAATTACATCAAGAAATGAATAAACATGGGAGTAAATAAACAATAAAATAATAAATTTGTTATTAAATGAGTCAATAAATGAATGAATAAATAAATTAATAATTAAACCAGTGAACGAAGGAAAAAATTAATCAATGATGGACTAATTGAGTAAATAGGGAATGAATATTTACTATTTACTCAATTAGTCAATCATTTATTAATTTTTTCCTTCGTTCACTGGTTTAATTATTAATTTATTTATTCATAATTCATATATGAATAAATTATGAGTGAATGAATACTGCAGAATGTATATACTAAACGTGTTATCGAAAAAATGAATGAATTTATGATTAATTAAATAAGTAAGAGGGAATGAATAAATTCCCGAGTTAATAAATGCACGCATGCATGAATAAATAGAGGAGGAGCGAATGTAGAATGAATTAATTTCTAATTGAATTAAGTCAATGAATATATGAAAGTACGAATCAATATGTGAGTAATTAAATGAATAAAAGACAAAACTTTTGAATGAATGAGTATGAAATTAGCAAATAAATAAATTAATAAATAATAGAATGAAACAAAGAAATAAATGATTGACTAATTGTGCGAATGGCGGATGAATGTATGAATAACTGATGAGTAGAACCATTGAATGAATTTAGATCGAGTTAATTATGAATGATGGACGAATAAATTAAGAATGAAGTAAGCGATGAATGAACGAATAAATGCATGCGATTGAATGATTGAATAGATGAATAAACAAATAAATAAGTGCATGAACGAATAAGCGTACAATCAAACGAACGAATTGAACGCGAGAATGAATAAATAAACTAGACTGTAAATGATTGAACAAATTCTAAACTTAGCTTTGTTAAACAGTCTAAACTAGTAATTTGTAATATTTCTAATAATTAATTTTGAATAAATGAAATGGAACTTTTAACGGCTACAATTAAACAATACAAACAGCTGTGGTACTTATCAATAAATGGCGCTCTGTTTCAACCTATTAATACAGAAGTTAGCAATGTTTTGGCTAATCCATTCGGAAACTGGCTTCAAGACCTATTTCAAGTTTATAGAGCTTTTCGTACGAGAACCTCTTACAATTAATTGTGGTATACCTCAGGGCTCGATATTAGGTTTACTGTTATTTTTACAGTATAATCGTCGTAATAGACTGGTGCAATGACGTTCCTTACCCTGTATGCAGACGTCACCACATTCTAACCTCACGAATATACACATACCGTAAAATTAGTAAAAGTTTAACAAATAAAGCACTTAGAAAAACAAACAACATTTAACGCTATTACCTTAAAATTGCAAGGATACAAACTGTTCTGGCTCAGACGCGAACTAGGGGAAATTTTAGTTATTTTTATATAGATGCTTAGCTAGTGAGTTAATGATCACGAAAGGAACGTTTTTAAACGCGAACAGAGCTTAGTGTCTTGAAAATAATTAATAGAGACGTCTTGCGATGTTGCTCACCGCAAATTAAAAAGGCTTGTAAATGCGAAATTAATATTAGAACTCGTTTATTAGGAAACTACAATACGTTTTTGCGGTGTCGCACAAGTAAATATTTTTTAAATAGTGGGGGGGGGGGGATACTTCAACATACCATACTCGAACAATTCAAGTATGTCGCGAAAAATCGCCTATTATTGGTCGTAAGTATTATTCCTTTTTAATTCTACGATAAGTAAAAACTACCGCTGGCGTTGTGATACGCACAGCCACTGCATCAAAAATGGCGGCCGTGTTCTAGAATTTCATTTCTAATTTCAATATAAATTAAATAATGGCGTTCCAATTCAATTCCCAACCCGTTGGTATGTAATTTATAACTTAAAACTATCCTCTACCACTTTTCGTAGGCACAAGCTCTGTACTATCATCATCCAACTCATACCTACCGCCATCCGACTCCAGCGAATTCAACTTGATAGGGATGAACGACAGCCCCTTGGAATTCAACATGCACAAAAGCAAATCCCAGTCACGCTCTTTGGATGATAAACTCGACTCCAGTTCAAGCCCTCCTGATCGAGAACGCTGCCCTGTCCATGATCGTCGAGTTGACAGAAGAGATGAAAAAGTCAAAGACGAGTCCGACTCAAACATGCCCAACTCACAAGACGTTCTTCTACCAAACGGACCTAGCTTGGCGTCGAACATGTGGGGCGGAATGATGAACATGGGTTTCCCAATGGTCGGAATGAATATGATCGTCGATCCCAACATGATGTCGATGAACAACTACGGGCTGATGCAGCCGATGATTCCACCAGACCCGAATATACTTACTCCCGAAGCTGGTATCCTAATTAATCCAATTAAGGAAGTAGTACATTGTAAATCGTGTACGTTGTTTCCGCCTAACCCGAACGCACCTCCGCCGACGACGCGGGAACGTCCACCAGGGTGCAGGACTATTTTTGTCGGTGGCTTGCCTGAAAATGTTACAGAAGATATTATAAGGGAGGTGTTTGAACGGTGCGGGGAAATAACGACGCTCCGATTGAGTAAAAAGAATTTTTGTCATATTAGGTTTTTGTTTGAAGGGTCTGTGGATGCTGCGATTTTTTTGAGCGGGTATAGGATTAGGATTGGTTCGAGTACGGAGCCGCCGAATACTGGACGTTTGCATGTCGATTACGCTCAGGTAAATATAAAATTGTTTAAATTGTATATAACTTTGTCGATGTCTTGGGTTTTTTTGGGATGTTTGTATCCGAACGGATGCGAACATCAGTATCATTTTGTTTTCAGGTCGGTTTGATGCAGCAAGCATCTCAAGGCATTTTATATCTAAACGTTAACGTGCATGTAAGGAAAACGGAAGAGAAGGCGTTGAGTGTGCTCCCTCGCTTACACTCATTAACTTTCGGTACACGATTTCTTTATTCACCTCGTTTGTTTTGGTATATTGAGGGTATAGTACAGTTTATCGTTATTTGTGAGAGGTTTTTGTTTGGTTTTTAGGTGTTTGAAATAGCAGACAGACTAGCTCTTCAACTGTTAATTCACGGAGTTGCTGTCGCCTACGGAGACCGTGCAGTGCAAGAGCCTGTTTGCGACCATTGTTAAAAATGGAATACTCTTGGGAGACCTTTACTACTTCCGACCTGAAACCCAAGGATGAGATTATTTTTTTTGAACTACAATCTGATTTACGGAAGGCTGATCTTTCTGTCGCCGCTGGTGGTCCTTTTGTGGAAGCCGGTTAATCGTCCATTACCGGAACAAGCAGAGAAACCTGGTCCCTACTTTACTCAATCATTTGGGCACTTGCTCTTCTATGGACGCCATCGACGTTGCAAAACCACTTTCAGTAACTGTATGTCGACATGAGGGCCTGTTTGCGACCATTGTTAAAAATGGAATACTCTCGAGAGACCCTCTTTACTACATCTGACCTGAAACCCAAGGATGAGATAATTTTTTTTTAAATACAATCTGATTTATGGAAAGATGATCTTTCTGTCACTGCTATCCGTACATGGGTCGCCCATTTCTGGAAGCCGAATAATGGTCTATAGTCAGAACGGGTGGGGAAACTTGGTCTTTTGAGTTTTGACAAGGGTACTTATATTGGATGCTTCCAATGGTCACTCTTCTAGGTTGCCAACAATGTTGAACGTTAATTAAAGATTTTTTTGCAAAACCACTATCAGTAACTGTTGATGTAGACATGAGGGCCTTTAGTGACCGTTGTTGAAAATGGAATCGTTGGGGGGGTCTTTACTACATCTGACCCGAGACCCAATAATGAGATAATTTTTTTGAACTACAATCTGATTTACAGAAAGCTGATCTTTCTGTCACCACTATCCGTACCTGGGTTGTCTATTTCTGGAAGCCAGTTAATCGTCCAACACTGGAACAAGCAAAGAAACCTGATCTCTTTTACTTTATTGGATCCTTTGGATGCTCACGTCGACAGTATTGGACGTTAACCATTTTTTTGCTAAACCGCCCTCGGTAACTGTTTTTGTCAACATGAGAGCCCTTTAGAGACTGTTACTAAAAATGGAATCCTTTGGTGCTCTTTTTATTACTTCCAACCTGAAACCCAACGTTCAGATTATTTTTTTGAATCTCGATTTTATTAATGGATAGCTGATCTTTCTCTCGCCACTATCCGTGCTCGGTTGGTCCTTTTGTAGAAGCCGGTTAATCGTCTATTGCCGGAACAAGTGAAAAAACATGGTCTCTTACTTTATTGGATCCTTTGGTTACTCGCTCTTCTAGGGATGCGGATGATGTTGGACGTTAACCATTTTTTGCTAAACCACCCTCAATAACTTTATGCCAACATGAGTGCCCCTTTGCGACTTTTATTAAAAATGGAATTGTTTCGGTGCTCCCTTTACACCTTCCGACCACCTATGTGAACTTAGCACCCGACTATGCTAAAAATTTTTTTCCATATATGCATTCGATTAAACTCAGTTTGTACCCGTTTGTACCGCTTTTCATTTCGTTTGTATCTCAAAGGGGTGAAAGTTACAGAAGGGTAAAAAAATCATCAGCACCCGACTTAGGGGTACAAAATTTTTTTTTAATGCCATTCGATTAAGCGTCGTTTGTACCCGTTTGTACCACCGCCTGTTTCGTTTGTACCCTTAAGGGGGTGTTTGTACCGAATTTTCAAAATATGGGTAACACCTAACTTCGCCATTTTTTGAGATATCTTAAAGCCACAAGCGAGTGCTGTTTCAGAATCGTTTGTACCCATTTGTACCACCGCCTGTTTCGTTTGTACCTTTAAGGGGGTGTTTGTACCGATTTTTCAAAATAGGGGTAACAGCTAACTCTGTCATTTTTAGAGATATCTTGGATGCTCAAGCGAGTGCTGTTTCGTGATCGTTTGCACCCATTTGTACTGCTGCCAGTTTTGTTTGTACTCTTACGGGAGTGTTTGTACCGAATTTTCAAAATAGGGGTAACATCTAACTCCGCCATTTAAAAAGATATCTTAAATGCGCAAGCGGGTGCTGTTTCGTAATCGTTTGTGCCTGTTTGTACCACCGCCGGTTTAGTTTGTACCCTTATTGGGGTGTTTGTACTGAATTTTCAAAATATGGGTAACAGCTAACTCCGCCCTTTTTTAGAGATATCTTAAATGCTCAAGCGAGTGCTGTTTCGTGATCGTTTGCACCCATTTGTACTGCCGCCAGTTTAGTTTGTACCCTTACGGGAGTGTTTGTACCGAATTTTCAAAATAGGGGTAACACCTAACTCCGCCATTTTAAGAGATATTTTAAATGCGCAAGCGGGCGCTATTTCAAAATCGTTTGTACCCGTTTGTACTGCCACCAGTTTCATTTGTACCCTTAGGGAGTGTTTGTACCGAATTTCCAAATAGGTGTAACATATAACTCCGCTATTTTTAAAGATATCTTAAATGCGCACGCGGGTGCTGTTTCATAATAGTTTGTACTCGTTTGTACCGCTTTTTATTTCGTTTGTACCTCAAAGGGGTGAAAGTTACAGAAGGGTAAAAAAATCATCAGCACCCGACTTGAAGATACATAAATTTTTAAAATGCCATTCGATTAGGCATCGTTTGTACCCGTTTGTACCACCGCCTGTTTCGTTTGTGCCATTAAGGGGGCGTTTGTGCCGAATTTTCAAAATAGGGGTAACACCTAACTCCGTCATTTTTTGAGATATCTTAAAGCCGCAAGCGGGTGCTGTTTCAGAATCGTTTGTACCCGTTTGTGCTACCGCCTGTTTTGTTTGTACCCTTCAGGGGGTGTTTGTACCGAATTTTCAAAATATGGGTAACAGCTAACTCCGCCATTTTTAGAGATATCTTAGATGCTCAAGCGAGTGCTGTTTCATGGTCGTTTGTACCCATTTGTACTGCTGCCAGTTTCGTTTGTACCCTTAAGGGGGTGTTTGTACAGAATTTTCAAAATAGGGGTAACACCTAACTCCGTCATTTTTAGAGATATCTTAAATCCGCAAGCGGGTGCTGTTTCAGAATCGTTTGTACCACCGCCAGTTTCGTAGCGTGGGAATAAATTGCATCGAATACTGCTGTTCTTACATATTAGAATGTTTGTTTTATTTTTATGCTAAATATAAAACAACAAATACAAAAAAAAATTAAAAAACAAAAATTAAAATGTAGAAATAACAAAAAAGGAAACACACCCATCCACTCTCACAAACACACGCAGGCACGCACGTACGCACGCACCCACCCACGCACACACACACACCCACACACACGCACGCGCACACACACACAAAAGTGATTTTTATGCGACCGTCACGGTGCTATTCAAGGTCATACTGATATTGCTATATAATGTGTAACTTAAAGCTCTATAACTTTTGTTTGAAATAGTTTTTATGATAATGCATATTTTTCGAAAAATTAACGGTCCCTACAGTTTTGGCGAATCATGTATATACTGCATGAAAACATAAAAGTATACTATCATATAAATAAATATAGCAAAAAGAATTTAGCATAAAAATAAAACAAAAATTCTAATATGTAAGAACTGCAGTATTCGATGCAATTTCTTCCCACGCTACAAAACTGGCGGTAGTACAAACGATTCTGAAACATCACCCGCTTGCGGATTTAAGATATCTCTAAAAATGACAGAGTTAGGTGTTACCCCTATTTTGAAAATTTGGTACAAACACCCTTTAAAAGCACAAACGAAGCCGGCGGGTGTACAAACGGGTACAAACCATTCTGAAACACCACCCGCTTGCGGATTTAAGATATCTCTAAAAATGACAGAGTTAGGTGTTACCCCTATTTTGAAAATTCGGTACAAACACTCCCGTAAGGGTACCAACAAAATTGGCGGGGGTACAAACGATGCTGAAGCAGCACCCGCTTACGGGTTGAAGATATCTGTAAAAATGGCGGAGTTAGGTGTTACCTCTATTTTGGAAATAATTCTGTACAAACACCCCATTAAGAGTGCAAACGAAACTGATGGTGGTACAAACGGGTACAAACGATTACGAAACAGCACCCGCTTGTGCATATAAGATATTAAGAATGGCGGAGTTAGATGTTACCCCTATTTTGAAAATTCGGTACAAACACTCCCGTAAGGGTACAAACGCAATTGGCGACAGTACAAACGGGTACAAACGATTTCGAAACAGCGCCCGCTTTCGCATTTAAGATATTTCTTAAAATGGCGGTGTTAGGTGTTACCCCTATTTGGAAAATTCGGTACAAACACTCCCGTAAGGGTACCAACGAAATTGGCGGCAGTACAAACGGGTACAAACGATTACGAAACAGCATCCGCGTGCGCATTTAAGATATCTTTAAAAATGGCGTAGATATGTGTTACCCCTATTTTGAAAATTTGGTACAAACGCCCTCTTAAGGTTGCAAACGAAACTGGCAGTGGTACAAACGGGTACAAACGATTACGAAACAGCACCCGCTTGCGGATTTAAGATATCTTTTTAAATAGCGGAGTTAGGTGTTACCCCTATTTTGAAAATTCGGTACAAACATCCCATTAAGGGTACAAACGAAACTGGCGGTGGTACAAACAGGTACAAGCGATTACCACAATTTGATATACGGAAAGCTGATCTTTTTGTCACTACTATCCGTGCTCGTGTGGTCCATTTGTGGATGCCGGGTAATTGTCTATTGCCGGAACAAGTGAAGAAACCGGGTCTTTTGTACTTAGTTGGATTTTTTGGATGCTTGCTCTTCTAGGGACGCCGACGATTTTAAAGTTAATCATTTTTTGCGAAACCACCCTCAGTTGCTGTTTTTGTTAATATAGGGGCCCCTTTGCGACCATTGTTAAAAATGGAAAACTTTTGGTGCCCCCTTTACTACTTCTGACCACAACCCAATGATGATGTCAGTAATTTTTTGAACCACAATCTGATTTACGAAGAGCTGATTTTTCTATCGCCACTATCCATGCCCGGGTGGTCCATTTGTAGAATCCGGTTAATCGTCAATCACCGGAACAAGCAAAGAAAGCTGGTCTTTTTTTGACTTTAATGGATCTTTTGGATGCTTGCTCTTCTAGGGACGTTGGCGACGTTAGACGTTAATTAAAGATTTTGTTGCTAAACCACCCTCAGTAACTGTTTATGTCAACATTGGGCCCCCTTTGCGACCATTGTTAAAAATGGAATCCTTTCGGTGCCTCCTTTACTACTTTTGACCTGCAACCCAATGGTGATATCGGTATTTTTTTGAACCACAATCTGATTTATTGAAAGGTGATCTTTTTGTCGTCACTATCCATGCTCGGGAGGTCCATTTGTGGAAGCCGGTTAATCGTCTAGAACAAGCAAAGGAATCGGGTCTCTTGTACTTTATTGGATCCTTTGGATGCTCGCTCTTCTATTTTTTGCTAAACCATCTTCAGTAACTGTTTATGTCAACAAGAGGACCCGTTTGCGACTATTGTTAAAATGGAATCGTTTCGATGCTCCCCCTTTACTACTTCCGACCTGAAACCCGACGATGAGATTACTATTTTTTGAACCACAGTTAGATATACGGAACTGATCTTTTTGTCACTACTATCCGTGCTCGTGTGGTCCATTTGCGGAAGCCTGGTAATTGTGTATCGCCGGAACAAGCGAAGAAAACGGGTCTCTTGTACTTTGTTGGATTCTTTGGATGCTTGCTCTTCTACGGACGCCGACGATGTTAGATGTTAACCAATTTTTGCTAAACCACCCTTAGTAATTGTTTATTTCAACATGAGGGCCCGTTTGCGACCATTGTTAAAAATGGAATCCTTCCGGTGCCCTCTTAACTACTTTCGGCCTGAAACCCGACAATGAGATTACTATTTTTTTGAACAACAATTTGATTTACAGAAAGTTGATCTTTTTGTCACTATTATCTGTGCTCGTGTGGTCCATTTGTGCAAGCCGGTTAATCGTCTATCGCCGGAACAAGTGAAGAAATCGGATCTCTTGTGCTTTATTGGATCCTTTGGATGCTTGTGCTTCTAGGGACGCCGACAATGTTGGACGTTAACCAGTTTTTGGTAAACCGCCCTCAGTAACTGTTTATGTCAACCTTCTTACGATTTAAAAACCAATTCTTACGGTTAAAAAACGTCGATAAATACATCGCGCAAGCGCGAAATAAGCGACGTCACGGGCGGTTGGTAACGCTAATCTTGTACAGATTTCGGCGCGCCCATCTGACAATGACGTCACCAATGCACAAATTTAATACGCCATTATCGGAAGATATAAATTTAAGACAACAATTTATAACAACGAACAAATTAACAATGAGAGTTTTTACATAAGAAATCCGACGTCCGGCGGGGTTGAGTTAAAGTTGGCTTCTCTTGAAGTCCATCAGGGCTACGGATGGCCCTTTTAAGGTAGTTAAAGATGGCACGGCCAACGCTCTTCCAAAGCGTTCGGAGCAGCTCCGGCAGTCATGGGCTTGTTCATCCAGGGTCGTGGGCTGCTCCAAGGTCGTATCCATATTCCTATATGCAGCGTAACGATAGGAACGGGTTAATCAGGCAAAGACAGACAAAGATAAGCAAAGGAAATCTACATAATAAAAATAAAGATACGATACCAAGCACGACAACTGCACTCTTCGAAGATCAAAGGCAAACAGCCACGTTAAAGCGTCTAACGGAAACTTCTCCCCACTTTGTCCCTACTCCACTCGCGTCGCGCGATCTGGCGCAAACGCACTGTGACGTAACGGAAATACACGCACCGAGTCTTTTGAATTTATGGCGCGAAACTACCGCACATCAAAATTAACCTAAAACAATGTTTAAGTGCCAATTTATTGGCACGTAACAACCTGAGGGACCGTTTGCGACCATTGTTAAAATGTAATCGTTTCAGTGCCCCCTTTGCTACTTCCGGTCTGAAATCCGACAATGAGATTACTGTTTTTTTGAACCATAATTTGATTTACGGAAAGCTGATCTTTCTGTCACCACTATCCATTACTTTATTGGATCTTTTCGATGCTCGCTCTTCTAGAGACGCCGGCAATGTTGGAGGTTAACCATTTTTTGCTAAACCACCGTCAGTAACTGTATCCGGTCTGGGTGGTCCATTTCTGGAAGCCAGTTAATCGTCTGTCGTCAGAACGGTAGAGAAACTTGGTCTTTTGACAAAGATTCTTATTTTATAGGATGCTTGGGATGCTCACTCTTCTAGGGACGACGACGACATTAGACATTAATTAAAGATTTTTTTGCGAAACCACCCTCAGTAACTGTTTATTTTGTCATTATTACAATTTTATTGGTGAGTGATACTTTTATATGGTCGATAAAACAGTTTACGGAGTCGGTAATACAGTTTAAGATTTCATAAATACATCGCGCAAGCGCAATGAATACGAAAGCAATGCAACGCCCCTGGCGGCCGGAAGCGCGAACCTTATTACAGATTCCGCGCTGCAAACTACCAATGACGTCACCACTGCCAAATTACATTGCGTAATAAACGGAAATATAACACGAAGTTGCGCTACGGTAGGCCTCTCCCAAGTCCATCCGGCTACATCCCGGAGGGATTAAAGATGGTGATTCCTCCGGAGCTGCTAGCGGAGCATGTACATCAGGGTCGTGGAGTCCGGTTTGCCTATGGCTTCAGATTCATCACCTACCTATGCAGGGAATGACGGGAAAAAGGTATAATGTACGACAAACAAAAGATAAGCAAGCAAGGGAACTCTACATAGGTAAAGCTACGATACGTTACCAAAAAACGACCACTTCACTCGAAGAACAAAGGCAAAAGGCCACGTTGAAGCGTCCAACCGAAAACTCTCCCCACTTTTCCCCACTCTTTGTCTTTTTCACGTCGGCGCGAAGTATTCGTCTACCCCTCTAGTGTCGTGCCATCTGCGCAAATGCACTCTGACGTAGCGGAAGTACACGCCTAGTCTATTTAAAATTCCCGCGCACCGCGTCTTTTGAAAATATGGCGCGAAACTTTCGTACATCAAAACTAACCTAAATACAATGTTGCAGGGCCACTTTGGCACGTAACATCATGAGGGTTTGTTTGCGTCCATTTTTAAAAATAATATCCTTTTGGGAGACCTCTTTATTGTATCTGACCTGAAACTGTAATGAAATCCTTTCGGAAATCCTCTTTACTACATCTGATCTTAAATTCAATGTTGAGATTATTATTTTTCTGAACTACAATCTGATTTATGGAAAGCTGGTCTTTCTGTCACCACTATCCATACCTGGGTGGTCCATTTCTGGAAGCCAGTTAATCGTCTGTCGCTAGAACGGGCGGAGAAACTTGGTCTTTTGACAAAGATAATAATTTTATTGCATGCTTAGGGTTCTCACTCTTCTAGGGTCGTTGGCGATGTTAGATGTTAATCAACGATTTTTTTGCAAAACCACCCTTGGTAAGTGTTGATATCGCCACGAGGGCGTGTTTGCGACCATTGTTAAAAATGGAGCCTCTTGGGAGACCCTATTTACTACATCTGACCTGAAAGGCAATGATGAGGTTATTTTTTTGAACTACAATCTGATTTTGGAAAGCTGATCTGGATCTGGTTGGTCCATTTCTGGAAGCCAGTTAATCGTCTGTCGTCAGAACGGTCAGAGACACTAGGTCTTTTGACAAGGATACTTATTTTATGGGATGCTTGGGATGCTCACACTTCTAGGGACGACGCTAGACATTAATTAACGATTTTTTTTCGAAACTACCCTCAGTAACTGTTTATGTCGTCATGAGGGTCTGTTTGCGTCCATCTTTAAAAATAAAATCCTTTCGGGAAACCTGCAACTCAAATGATATCCTTTCAGAAGACTCTCTTACTACATCTGACCTTAATTCCAATGATTAGATTATTATTTTTTTTAAGTACAGTCTGAATTTATGGAAAGCTGGTCTTTCTCTCACTACTGTCGTCCCGACCTGGGTGGTTCATTTCTGGAAGCTAGTTAATCGTCTGTCGCTAGACAGGTGGAGAAACTAGGTCTTGAGACAAAGATAATTATTTTATTGGATGCTTGGGATGCTCACTCTTCTAGAGATGCCGACGACGTTAGACGTTAATCAAATTTTTTTCGAAACCACCCTTAGTAACTGGTTATGTCGACATGAGGTCCTGTTTGGGGTCCATTTTTAAAAATAAAATTCTTTCGGGAGACCTCTTTACTGCATCTGACCTGATACTCAAATGAAATCCTTTCGGAAGACCCTCTTTACCACATTTGACCTTAAATCCAATAATGAGATTATTATTTTTTTGAACTACAATCTGATTTATGGAAAGCTGGTCTTTCTGTCACTACTATCCATACCTGGGTGGTCCATTTCTGGAAGCCAGTTAATCATCTGTCGTCAGAATGGATGGAGAAACTTGGCATGTCCGCTCTTCTATGAATGTTGACGACGTTAGACGTTAATTAACCATTTCTTGCGAAACCACCCTCAGTAACTGTTTTTGAAATGAGGGCCTGTTTGTGACCATTGTTAAAAATGAAATCCTCTCGGGAAACTCTCTTTATTATATCTGACCTGAAACCCCAACGATGAGATTACTTTTTTGAACTACAATCTGATTTGTGGAAAGTTGATCTTTCTGCCACCACTATCCGGACCTGGATTGTCTATTTCTGGAAGCCAGAAACTTGTTCTTTTGACAAAGTTTCTTGGTATGCCCGCTCTTCTAAGGACGCCGACGATGTTAGATATTAATTAACAATTTTTTTTGCTAAACCTCAGTAATTTTTTGTCAACATGAGGGCTCCTTTGCGACCATTGTTAAAATGGAATCGTTTCGGTGCCTCCTTTACTACTTCCGGCCTGAAAGCCGACAACGAGATTACTATTTTTTTTAACCACAATTCGATTTACGGAAAGCTAATGTTTTTGTCACTACTATCCGTGCTCGTGTGGTCCATTTGTGGATGCCGGTTAATTGTCTATCGCCGGAACAAGCACAGAAAGTGGATCTCTTGTACTTTATTGGATCATTTGGATGCTTTCTTTTCTAGGGCGCCAACAATGTTGGACGTTAACCATTTTTTGCTACACCACCCTCAGTAATTTTTTGTCAATATGAGGGCCCCTTTGCAACCATTATTAAAAATGCAATCTTCTCTGGAGACCCTCTACTACATCTGACCTGAAATCCAACAATGAGATTACTATTTTTTTGAACCACAATTTGATTTACGGAAAGTTAATCTTTTTGTCCCCTCTATCCGTGCTCGGGTGGTCCATTTGTAGAAGCCGGTTAATCGTCTAGCGCCGGAACAAGCGAAGAAATCTGGCCTCTCACTTTATTGGATCCTTTGGTTACTCACTCGAGGCGGCTCCGTGGGGTAGTGGTATGTGTGTGACTACTGCGCATAAGGTCCCGGGTTCGAATCCCGACACGGTCCGCTTGAAAAATGTTAGGTGAGCATTTTTCACAAAAATACACCCTCGTTCGGATGAGAGGTAAAATGGAGGTCCCGTGTGTGAGTGTTGTCACGCACGTTAAAGATCCCTACCTTGCTTGCAACAATGTAGTACCTTCGAGTGGAGCATTGGAAATGTAAATGCAATGTCACCACTATCCATGCTCGGGTAGTCCATTTGTAGAAGTTAGTTAGCGTTTATCGCCGGAACAAGCGAAGAAACCGGGGCGCTTGTACTTTATCAGATCTTTTGGATGCTCGCTCTTCTAGGGACGCTGACAATGTTGGACGTTATCCATTTTTTACAAAACCATCCTCAGTAATTTTTTATGTCAACGTAAGAGCCCCTCCGACCTGAAACCCGACGATGAGATTACTATTTTTTTGAACCACAATTTGATATACGGAAAGCTGTTCTTTTTGTTTCTACTATCCGTGCTCGTGTGGTTGATTTGTGGATGCCGGTTAATCGTCTATCGCCGGAACAAGCAAAGAAACCGGGTCTTTTTACTTTATTGGATCTTTTGGATGTTTGCTCTTCTAGGGACGCTGACGAAGTTAGGCGTTAGCCATTTTTTGCTAAACCAACTTCAGTAACTGTTTGTGACCATTGTTAAAAATGAAATCCTCTCGGGAAACTCTCTTTACTATATATGACCTGAAACCTAACGATGAGATTATTATTCTTGAACTACAATCTGATTTACAGAAAGCTGATCTTTCTATCACCACTATCCGCATCTGGGCGGTTCATTTCTGGAAGCCAGTGAATTGTCTGTCGTCAGAACAGGCGGATAAACTTCTTCTTTTGACAAAGTTCCTTATTTTATTGGATGCTGGGGTTGCTCGTCTTGCTAAGGTTGCCGACGATGTTAGATGTTAGTTAACCATTTTCTTACGAAACCACCTTCAGTAACTGTTTATGTCGATATGAGGGCCCATTTGCGACCATTGTTAAAAATGGAATCGTTTCGGTGCCTCTTTTACTACTTCTAGCCTGAAATCCGACAACGAGATTACAATTTTTTTAATCACAATTCGATTTACGGAAAGCTCATTGTTTTGTCACTACTATCCGTGCTCGTGTGGTCCATTTGTGGATGCCGGTTAATTGTTTATTGTCGGAACAGTGTAGTGTTCTCTTGGGGTCTTTTGTAGGGGTGATTAAATCAAAGTCGAAGACCATTTCACATGTTTAATTTACTTGTCACTTTAAGGTGCAGTACAACTATTACATCGGAAGGTTAGACTTATAATCAACTTATTCTAAATTAATACTTAACTGCTAACAATGATTTTGCAACTATGCTTATTTACTAATTCAAATTACACCTAGCCTAGAGTTCGTTGCACGTGTACTTCCTGATTGTCTTCCTGTACAACTTCCGCACTTTTCACTTCTTATACAAGTCACTCACCTTTTAAATGCTTAAACTTAATACAATGTAATAACTATAAATTATTCGGCTATTACACCATCACAACAGGCGAAGAAACCGGATCTCTTGTACTTTATTGGATCATTTGGATGCTTGCTTTACTAGGGACGAAACCACCCTCTGTAATTTTTTGTCAATATGAGGGCCCATTTGCGACCATTGTTAAAATGCAATCGTTTCCATGCCCCTTTTACTACTTCCGCCTGAAATCCGACAATGGGATTATTTTTTTGTACCACAATTTGATTTATGGGAAACTGATCTTTCTGTCGCCACTATCCATGCTCGGATGGTCCATTTGTAGAAGCCGGCTAATCGTTTATCGCCAGAATAAGCGAAGAAACCGGGTCTTTTGTACTTTATCGCATCCTTTGTATGCTCGCTCTTCTAGGAAGGCCCGACAATGTTGGACGTTAACCATTTTTTGCTAAACCACCCTCGGTAATTGTTTATACCAACATAAAGGCCCACTTGCGAGCATTCTTAAAAATGGAATCATTACGGTGCTCACTTTACTACTTACGACCTGAATTCCGACAATGAGATTACTATTTTTTTGAACCACAATTGATTTACAGAAAGCTGATCTTTTTGTCACTACTATCCGTGCTCGGGTGGTCCATTTGTGGAAGCTGGTTAGCCGGAACAAACAGAAACCTGCTCTTTTGACAAAGATCCTTACTTAGTGGATGCATGGGAGACTCACTCTTTTATGGACGTTGACGACGTTAGACTTTAACCATTTTTTGCGAAACCACCCTTAGTAACGGATTATGCTGACACGAGGGCCTGTAAGTGACCATTGTTAAAAATGGAGACCCTCTGTATTGCTTCGAAACCTTCTAGCTCATTAATAAATGGATAAAAATTCAGAACCAGAATCTTTTGTTATAAAAATCATCCGTTTGAGCTGGAACGATTTCGGAGTTACATAATTAATCTATGCGTATCATTACTGTTATTTAAGTGTTTCCGTTTAACATTTTTAGGCACGCGATGACCAGTACGAATGGGAATGTCGTCAGAGACAACTACAGCGCGAACAAAGACACCGCGAGCGCATGGAAGAGGAACGACTGCGTCCACCATCACCTCCACCCGTTGTTCATTTCACCGATCACGAAGCCACATCAGTCGCCGAAAAATTAAAAATGGACGAAACATTTACCAAAGCGGTTCAGGTACAGTTGGGTCATTCGCCGAGTGTAATTTTACCTGTTTTAGATTTTGTTAACGTGGTTAGAACGTGGTGATTGTAGCAAACGCAACTCAAACACCTTTTATTCTATGATACAATCGACGAATTCACACGTACGACGTTTACTAAGCGAAAAGTGTCAATACGAAGAAGAGTTGCAGAAAGCCAAGGAAATTATGAAAGGGCGCATGCAGGGTATTTTATTGCAGTGTAAGTATTCATTATGTTTGTTGTATTTCGTTGGTCAGGTTCAAGTCCGCCTACGTGTGAACACTGGGAACAATTGGTTTTTAATTTATTTTTTGAGGCATTGCATTTACAGGAGGCATATGCAAGACACCAGGAAATTAATCTTATCGCTTGCTAATTTATTTTTAATTTTTTCAAATTAGTTGGAGTGATTTTTGGGTGAGCTGATACTGGGATATTCGGAGACTGAGACTTACTTAATATATATGCTAGTGCATCTGCCATCGTGACCGCTTGTTGTACGTTAGTCATACGGTTATAGATTGATCACGTTACGATGTATGTAATTGAAACTCATGACCAATTCAAAGGTGAGTTAAAAACACACGTTGAATTTTATGAGTGTTTAGAGTCTTCTTAAACACACTACATAACTCCCCTGTAAGGTTTAAAGTTCTGAGTATCGTTATGTAATTATTTACGAATACTCAAATAATAATAATAATAAAAAAAATTACAGCCACTGATTGGATATGCAAAATAACGGCTTACACCATTGATATAAAAGGTAAAACACATTGGTCGACTTGAAGTGCTTTCCCCGGTTTTAATTTGTCGGATTGTTGTTTCGACCGTATTAAATTTAACTAACTTAATCTAGGCTTGGACCATTGGTACTGAATGTTAAAGGCCGAAGCGCCTTGGTCCACTTGAATAATTTTGCACGTAGCTGCTTGAAGCTAACAAATTAAAACCGAGACATTTTTGTTTTTTGGATGTTGTCACCATTTTAATTTGTTAGCTTCGTTATTGTTTCGACAATTTTAAATTTATCTAATTTAATCTAGGCTTTGCCCATTGATAATGAATGTAAAAGGCCGAAAGCGCCTTGGTCGACTTGATTAATTTTGCACATAGCTGCTTGAAGCTAACAAATTAAAACCGAGGAATTTTTGTTTTTTTGAATGTTGTCCCCGTTTTAATTTGTTAGCTTCGTTATTGTTTCGACAATTTTAAATTAATATAATTTAATCTAGGCTTCGACCGTTGATAATGAATGTAAAAGGCCGAAGCGCCTTGGTCGAATTGAATAATTTTGCACGGAGCTGCTTGAAACTAACAAATTTAAACCGAGGAATTTTTGTTTTTTTGAATGTCGTCCCCGTTTTAATTTGTTAGCTTCATTGTTGTTTCGACAATTTTAAATTTATTTAATTTAATTTAGGCTTTGACCATTGATAATGAATGTAAAAGGCCGAAGCGCCTTGGTCGACTTGATTAATTTTGCACGGAGCTGCTTGAAACTAACAAATTAAAACCGAGGAATTTTTGTTTTTTGAATGTTGTCCTCGTTTTAATTTGTTAGTTTCGTAATTGTTTCGACAATTTTAAATTTATTTAATTTAATCTAGGCTTCGACCGCTGATAATGAATGTGAAAGGCCGAAGCGCCTTGGTCGACTTGATTAATTTTGCACATAACTGCTTGAAGTTAACAAATTAAAAGCTAGGAATTTTTGTTTTTTGAATGTTGTCCCCGTTTTAATTTGTTAGCTTCGTTATTGTTTCGACAATTTTAAATTAATATAATTTAATCTAGGCTTCGACCGCTGATAATGAATGTGAAAGGCCGAAGCGCCTTGGTCGACTTGTTTAATTTTGCACGTAGCTGCTTGAAGCTAACAAATTAAAACCGAGGAATTTTTGTTTTTTTGAATGTTGTCCCCGTTTTAATTTGTTAGCTTCATTGTTGTTTCGACAATTTTAAATTTATTTAATTTAATCTTAGGCTTTGACCGTGATAATGAATGTGAAAGGCGAGCGCCTTGGTCGACTTGATTAATTTTGCACGGAGCTGCTTGAACTAACAAATTAAAACCGAGGATTTTTGTTTTTGAATGTTGTCCCGTTTTAATTTGTTAGTTTCATTGTGTTTCGATAATTTTAAATTTATCTAATTTAATCTAGGCTTTGACCGTGATAATGAATGTGAAAGGCCAAGCGCCTTGGTCGACTTGATTAATTTTGCACGAGCTGCTTGAAAGCTAACAAATTAAAACCGAGGAATTTTGTTTTTGAATGTTGTCCTCGTTTTAATTTGTTAGTTTCGTTATTGTTTCGACAATTTTAAATTTATTTAATTTAATCTAGGCTTCGACCGCTGATAATGAATGTGAAAGGCAAGCGCCTTGGTCGACTTGATTAATTTTGCAGGAGATGCTTGAAGCTAACAAATTAAAACCGAGGAATTTTGTTTCTTTGAATGTTGTTCCCATTTTAATTTGTTTGCTTCGTTGTTGTTTCGATAATTTTAATTTATTAATTTAATCTACGGCTTCGACTATTGATAATGAATGTAAAGGTCAAGCGCCTTGGTCGAATTGAATTAATTTTGCACGAACTGCTTGAAGCTAACAAATTAAAACCAGGAATTTTTGTTTTTGAATGTTGTCCCGTTTTAATTTGTTAGCTTTGTTGTGTTCGACAATTTTAAATTTATCTAATTTAATTAGCTTCGACCATTGATAATGAATGTAAAAGCGAAAGCGCCTTGGTCGACTTGAATAATTTTGCTGAGCTGCTTGAAGCTAAGAAATTAAAACCGAGGAATTTTATTTTTGAATGTTGTCCTCGTTTTAATTTGTTAGTTTCGTTGTTTCGACAATATTAAATTTATTTAATTTAATCTAGGCTTGACCGCTGATAATGAATGTGAAAGGCAAGTGCCTTGGTCGAACTTGAATAATTTTGCACGAGCTGCTTGAAGCTAACAAATTATAACCGAGGAATTTTTGTTTTTGAATGTTGTCCTCGTTTTAATTTGTTAGCTTCGTTATTGTTTCGACTAATTTTAAATTTATCTAATTTAATTACGGCTTCGACCGCTGATAATGAATGTGAAAGGCGAAGCGCCTTGGTCGACTTGAATAATTTTGCACATAGCTGTTGAAGCTAACAAATTATAACCGAGGAATTTTTGTTTTTGAATGTTGTCCTCGTTTTAATTTGTTAGCTTCATTTTGTTTCGACAATTTTAAATTTATTTAATTTAATCTAGGCTTCGACCGCTGATAATGAATGTAAAAGGCCGAAGCGCCTTGGTCGACTTGATTAATTTTGCACGGAGCTGCTTGAAACTAACAAATTAAAACCGAGGAATTTTTGTTTTTTGAATGTTGTTCCCATTTTAATTTGTTTAGCTTCATTGTTGTTTCGATAATTTTATATTCTATTAATTTAATTAGGCTTTGACCATTGATAATGAATGTAAAAGGCGAAGCGCCTTGGTCGAATTGAATTAATTTTGCACGAGCTGCTTGAAGCTAACAAATTAAAACCAAGGAATTTTGTTTTTGAATGTTGTCCCGTTTTAATTTGTTAGCTTTGTTATTGTTTCGACAATTTTAAATTTATTTAATTTAATCTGCTTGACCATTGATAATGAATGTAAAAGGTCGAAGCGCCTTGGTCGACTTGAATTAATTTTGCACGACTGCTTGAAGCTAAGAAATTAAAACCGAGGAATTTTTGTTTTTTTGAATGTTGTCGCCGTTTTAATTTGTTAGCTTCGTTATTGTTTCGACAATTTTAAATTTATTTAATTTAATCTAGGCTTCGACCGCTGATAATGAATGTGAAAGGTCAAGCGCCTTGGTCGACTTGATTAATTTTGCACGAGCTGCTTGAAGCTAACAAATTAAAACCGAGGAATTTTGTTTTTTGAATGTTGTCGCTTTTAATTTGTTAGCTTCGTTGTTGTTTCGATAATTTTATATTCTATTAATTTAATCTAGGCTTTGACCATTGATAATGAATGTAAAGGCGAAGCGCCTTGGTCGAATTGAATTAATTTTGCACGTAGCTGCTTGAAGCTAACAAATTAAAACCGAGGAATTTTTGTTTTTTTGAATGTTGTCGCCGTTTTAATTTGTTAGCTTCGTTGTTGTTTCGATAATTTTAAATTTATCTAATTTAATCTAGGCTTTGACCATTGATAATGAATGTAAAGGCCGAAGCGCCTTGGTCGACTTGATTAATTTTGCACGGAGCTGCTTGAAGCTAAGAAATTAAAACCGAGGAATTTTTATTTTTTGAATGTTGTCCTCGTTTTAATTTGTTAGCTTCGTTATTGTTTCGACAATATTAAATTTATTTAATTTAATCTAGGCTTCGACCGCTGATAATGAATGCGAAAGGCCGAAGTGCCTTGGTCGAATTGAATAATTTTGCACGGAGCTGCTTGAAGCTAACAAATTATAAACCGAGGAATTTTGTTTTTTGAATGTTGTCCTCGTTTTAATTTGTTAGCTTCTAGTTGTTTCGACAATTTTAAATTTATTTAATTTAATCTAGGCTTCGACCGCTGATAATGAATGTGAAAGGCAAGCGCCTTGGTCGAATTGAATAATTTTGCACGAGCTGCTTGAAGCTAATCAAATTATAACCGAGGAATTTTTGTTTTTGAATGTTGTCCCGTTTTAATTTTGTTAGTTTCGTTGTTGTTTCGACAATTTTAAATTTATCTAATTTAATTTAGGCTTCGACCATTGATAATGAATGTAAAAGCCGAAGCGCCTTGGTCGACTTGAATTAATTTTGCACGTAGCTGCTTGAAGCTAACAAATTAAAACCGAGGAATTTTGTTTTTGAATGTTGTCCTCGTTTTAATTTGTTAGCTTCGTTATTGTTTCGACAATTTTAAATTTATCTAATTTAATCTAGGCTTTGACCGCTGATAATGAATGTGAAAGGCCGAAGCGCCTTGGTCGACTTGATTAATTTTGCACGGAGCTGCTTGAAGCTAACAAATTAAAACCGAGGAATTTTTGTTTTTTTGAATGTTGTCGCCGTTTTAATTTGTTAGCTTCGTTATTGTTTCGACAATTTTAAATTTATTTAATTTAATCTAAGGCTTCGACCGCATTGATAATGAATGTAAAGGCGAAGCGCCTTGGTCGACTTGAATAAGTTTTGCACGGAGCTGCTTGAAGCTAACAAATTAAAACCGAGGAATTTTTGTTTTTTTGAATGTTGTCGCCGTTTTAATTTGTTAGCTTCGTTATTGTTTCGACAATTTTAAATTTATTTAATTTAATCTAGGCTTCGACCGCTGATAATGAATGTGAAAGGCCGAAGCGCCTTGGTCGACTTGATTAATTTTGCACGGAGCTGCTTGAAGCTAACAAATTAAAACCGAGGAATTTTTGTTTCTTTGAATGTTGTTCCCATTTTAATTTGTTTGCTTCGTTGTTGTTTCGATAATTTTATATTCTATTAATTTAATTACGGCTTCGACTATTGATAATGAATGTAAAAGGCCGAAAGCGCCTTGGTCGAATTGAATAATTTTGCACGGAGCTGCTTGAAGCTAACAAATTAAAACCAAGGAATTTTTGTTTTTGTGAATGTCGTACCCGTTTTAATTTGTTAGCTTTGTTGTTGTTTCGACAATTTTAAATTTATCTAATTTAATTACTGCTTCGACCATTGATAATGAATGTAAAAAGCCGAAAGCGCCTTGGTCGACTTGAATAATTTTGCACGGAGCTGCTTGAAGCTAAGAAATTAAAACCGAGGAATTTTTATTTTTTGAATGTTGTCCTCGTTTTAATTTGTTAGCTTCGTTATTGTTTCGACAATATTAAATTTATTTAATTTAATCTAGGCTTCGACCGCTGATAATGAATGCGAAAGGCCGAAGTGCCTTGGTCGAATTGAATAATTTTGCACGGAGCTGTTTGAAGCTAACAAATTATAACCGAGGAATTTTTGTTTTTTGAATGTTGTCCTCGTTTTAATTTGTTAGCTTCGTTGTTGTTTCGATAATTTTAAATTTATCTAATTTAATTACGGCTTCGACCGCTGATAATGAATGCGAAAGGCCGAAGTGCCTTGGTCGAATTGAATAATTTTGCACGGAGCTGTTTGAAGCTAACAAATTATAACCGAGGAATTTTTGTTTTTTGAATGTTGTCCTCGTTTTAATTTGTTAGCTTCGTTATTGTTTCGACAATTTTAAATTTATTTAATTTAATCTAGGCTTCGACCGCTGATAATGAATGTGAAAGGCCGAAGCACCTTGGTCGAATTGAATAATTTTGCACGTAGCTGCTTGAAGCTATCAAATTATAACGAGGAATTTTTGTTTTTTGAATGTTGTCCTCGTTTTAATTTGTTAGCTTCGTTGTTGTTTCGATAATTTTAAATTTATCTAATTTAATTACGGCTTCGACCGCTGATAATGAATGCGAAAGGCCGAAGTGCCTTGGTCGAATTGAATAATTTTGCACGGAGCTGTTTGAAGCTAACAAATTATAACCGAGGAATTTTTGTTTTTTGAATGTTGTCCTCGTTTTAATTTGTTAGCTTCGTTATTGTTTCGACAATTTTAAATTTATTTAATTTAATCTAGGCTTCGACCGCTGATAATGAATGTGAAAGGCCGAAGCACCTTGGTCGAATTGAATAATTTTGCACGTAGCTGCTTGAAGCTATCAAATTATAACCGAGGAATTTTTGTTTTTTGGAATGTTGTCCCCGTTTTATTTTGTTAGTTTCGTTGTTGTTTCGACAATTTTAAATTTATCTAATTTAATTTAGGCTTCGACCATTGATAATGAATGTAAAAGCCCGAAGCGCCTTGGTCGACTTGATTAATTTTGCACGTAGCTGCTTGAAGCTAACAAATTAAAACCGAGGAATTTTTGTTTTTTGAATGTTGTCCCCGTTTTAATGTGTTAGCTTCGTTATTGTTTCGACAATTTTAAATTTATCTAATTTAATTACGGCTTCGACCATTGATAACGAATGTAAAAGGCGGAAAGCGCCTTGGTCGACTCGAATGTTTTTGCGCGGAGCTGCTTGAAGGTAACAAATTAAAACCGAGGAATTTTTGTTCTTTGAATGTTGTCGCCGTTTTAAGTTGTTAGCTTCGTTATTGTTTCCACAATTTTAAATTTATCTAATTTAATCTAAGCTTCGACCATTGATAGTGAATGTAAAAGGCCGAAGCGCCTTGGTCGACTTGAATAGTTTTGCACGGAGCTGCTTGAAACTAACAAATTAAAACCGAGGAATTTTTGTTTTTTTGAATGTTGTCCTCGTTTTAATTTGTTAGCTTCGTTGTTGTTTCGACAATTTTAAATTTATCTAATTTAATCTAGGCTTCGACCGTTGATAATAAATGTAAAAGGCCGAGAACGTCTTGGTTGACTTGGAGCTTCATGAAGCTAACAAATTAAAGCATGAATTTTTTTTAAAATGTCTTCGTTTTAATTTTTTAGATTACAATTTTAACCAAACTAATTTAATTCTTCTCATCAACTATAAAGGATTATAAAAGGTCGAAAGTGCTTTCATCGATTTGAATAATTTTACACGTTCAACCACTTACACATGCACACGATCAAAATAAATAATTTGTGAACATTATCGCATGGGGTAGTCTCAGTCTCTTCGAATACCCGTTACCTAGCTACTGCTATAGAATTGGAATGTATTGACATTTGTACACAAGCTCAGTTTAATCTAAAAATTACGTTGGATTTGAAACAGTCACGTTCGGTAAACCTCAGACAGAAATACAAGTTGTATTTGAAGAATTCTTGCAATAATTAATCGCATTGAAAGTTGACCGATGACTTCAGGCTACGTATCGCAGAACCCCTTGTAACACGCCTTTGTATCTGGCGATGCGCAACCTTACATATTTTTTAATGAAAGCGGTGTACAGCCTTGCTACGCCTTTCTAGCACGATAAAATTCTAAGTTTGTTGAGAAGGAGCTATAATTTGCTCCATATAGTTGAAAAACGTCTTGGATAAAGAGATTGTATAACGCAGAAATTATCTGCAGATGCACTGATGGACTAGAATGTAGACTTTGCAGCTGTAAGGGTTTTTTACAACAAATTTTATATTAATATTTTAAAAATAAACGTGTTTGAAAAAGTATCGTTTTCAATTGTAATGTCCGTTTCCAATTAATACTAACTGCAAATAATGGCTATTACAATATCATAAGTTTTCTTTTTTTTTAAATATAATAATAATGTATATAAAGCACCAAAAGCTGAGGATTTAGTCATTACACAATATTGAATTTGATTATTTCTAAATTATTGTAAAAGGCGACTCGTGTAAATAATTAAAAGAAAGACGTGTTACTACATTCCAGTGCTATCGTAGGAAGGTTTTAATGTTCATTACCGTGACATAGCAATACATATATTTCATTATCGTTGGATAGATTGTAACGCTTATTAGTAATTGCATGTTATTATTCAACGATAAAAAGTACCAAATTACCTATAATATACAATTTTACGTGCGATTTGTTTACATGAAAGACTACTTTTAAATCAATTAATTTTTCGACGTTGCATATTTATTTGGTTTATTTTAACCGGTTAATAAAAGTTCTAAACGAAATTATACATTGATTTCTCTTTTGTGGCATTTAGAGAACACAGGCTTATAAAACTACCCATTCGTTGGTGCTTATCGAAAGCGATTACATTTACGATCGAGCTCATCGAACTAAGCGTTTATTTTTAATGCCACTTATTGAAAACGTTTTCTAGCTTACGCTGCAATTTTCTTTACAGTGAAAAATTATTTCAGATTAACGACATCGCTTGTCCCAGTCGTACTGCAAATACTGACATTTCGAAAGCTTTTTCTACCTTGGTAGCTGTAACTGTCTTTACCTGTAAAAATTATTTTAGGTCAACGACGCTCCTTCTTGTAATTGTACTACAAAGACCAACTTTTCAAAAGTTTTATCTACGTCGTGCTGCAAGTTTTCTTACTGGGAAAAATTGTTTCCGTTTAACGACGTTGATTACCATCCAGGCGAAATTGTTTGAAGTTAACGACATTGCTTGCTCTAATCGTACTCCAAATAACTACGTTTCAAAAGCTTTCCATCGTTGGTCTGCGGCTTTCTTTCCCCTAAAAAATTGTTTTAGGTTAACGACGCTGCTGGTCTTAATCGGAATGCAAATTCCGACATTTTGAAAGCTTTTTTTACGTTGGGGTTGTAACTTTCTCTACCGGAAAAATTATTTTAGGTTAACGACGATCCTTGCTCTAATAAATACCAACTTTTTGAAAGGTTTTTCTATGTCATACTGCAAGTTTTCTTACTGGGAAAAATTGTTTCATATTAATGACGTTGATGTCATCCAGGTTTAAGATTAACGACGTTGTTTGATCTAATCGCACTGCAAATACCTACATTTCGAAGGCTTTTCCTACATTGGTCTGCGGCTTTCTTTCTCGGAAAAATTATTTTAAGTTAACGACGGTTGTTGCCTTAATCGTAATGCAAATTCCGACATTTTGAAAGCTTTTTTTATGTTGGGGTTGTAACTTTCTCTACCGGGAAAAACTATTTTAGGTTAATGACGTTGTTTACTTTAATTGTACTACAAATACCAACTTTTTAAGAGCTTGTACTGTCGTGCTGCAAGTTTCCTTACTAGGAAAAAGTTATTTCAGATTAACGACGTTGATTACCATCCAGATGAAATTATTTAAAGTTAATGACGCTGCTTGCTCTACTTGTACTGCAAATGCCTAAGTATCGAAAGCTTTTCCTACGTTGATCTGCCGTTTTGTTTCCCGGGAAAAATTATTTTAGGTTAACGACTGTGCTTGTCTTAATCATAATGCAAATTCCAACATTTTGAAAGCCTTTTGTACGTCGTGCTGCAGGTTTCCTTATTGGGTAAAATTATTTCAGGTTAACGATGTTGATGCCATCCAGGTAAAATTATTTAAAGTTAACGAGGCTGTTTGCTCTTATTGTACTTCAAATACCAACATGTCGAAAGCTTTTCCTACATCGGGCTGTTACTTTTCTTACCCGAAAAAATTATTTTAGGTTCACGACAGTGCTTACTCTAATTGTACTACAAATACCAACTTTCCGAAAGCTTTTTGTATGTTGTGCTGCAAGTTTCTTCACCAGGAAGAATTATTTCAGGTTAACGACGTAGATTACCAGCAGGTAAAATTATTTAAGGTTAACAACGTTGTTTGCTCTAATCGCACTTCAAATTCCTATGTTTGTAAAACTTTTCATTACATTGATCTGTGGCTTTGTTTACCGGGAAAAATTATTTTAGGTTAACGACGGTGCCTGTCCCAATCCTACTGCAAATACCGACATTTTGAAAGCTTTTTCTTTCTTTACCCGAAAAAATTATTTTAGGTTAATTGTACTACAAATAGCAACATTCATAACGTTTTTTTGTATGTCGTTCTGCAAGTTTCCTTATCGGGAAAAATTATTTCAGGTTAACGACGTTGATTACCATTCAGGTAAAATTATTTAAGGTTAGTGACATTGCTTGCTCTAATCGTACTCCAAATACCGACATTTCAAAAGTTTTTCTACGTTGGGGTCGTAACTTTCTTTACAGGAAAAATTATTTTAGGTTAACGACAGTCCTTGCTTTAAGAAGTACGTTTCTCCGTTTTTTTGATACCCACGGCTTGACTTCTCTGATTAGCTTCTTTGTCCATTTGTTCCTGTCAATGGCATCCCATCTGACCTGCCATATCAAGGTACTCTCTCTGGCTTCGCCTATCGATACCAAACTGCCTCACATTGTTCCTCTCCTTCGCTAGTAGGTCCAAAGTAAAGACGCCTGATCCGCAGACCATTTTGTGTGCACTAGCAACTCTGGATTTTGGTTAGTATGGCTCTGCAGTTTTGTATCTGGAGGCAATTCTCCCAGATTGGTGTCCCGTACAGGATTACGGAGCTCACCACTGATGTGAGGATTCTCCTTTTGCTGGTCCTGAGGCCACATACATTTTGAATTAGCCTACTAATCGAGTGCCTTGCCTGCCGCTATCAACAGATGTTTGTAGAAGCTAAAGCAGTTGTCAAGTATTACTCCCAGGTATCTTACGGAGCTTCGTTGCTTAATCACAATCACTGCAACACTGAGTCTAATCGGTTTGACTCGCCTTCTGCCAGTAAGGAGTAAGGCTTCAGTTTTTGCGGTGGCTAGTCTGAGTCCGTTGAGTGTCAGCCATTCTTGGACCATTTGGATGGCATGGTTTGCTCGGGCTACAAGCTCACGTTCAGTATTCGCCGCCACCAAGAGCACCAGATCGTCTGCAAATCCCAACACCTTGCTATCCTCGGGTAGCTCAAGTCGGAGCACTCCATTGTACATAATGTTCCACAGTGTTGGGCCCCGGACCGACCCCTGTGGTAGGCCCATCTCTTCCCCTGACACCGCTGTTAGTATGATCCTTGTGGTCGGTCAGGTAGTTAGCTATTACTCGAACAAGATACCTTGACACCCCCCAGGTCTCTAAGGCAATCTTGCCGTATTGAATGCATTTTGGATATCGAGGGTTACCAAATGTATGTGCCGCATTCCTGGGTCGCAATGGTTGCAAAATGCACGACCTCATCGATCGCATATAGGGTGGCTTTTCCTTCTCTGAACCCAAACTACATATCCGATCGTCTCCCACTTTGCTCCAGCTCTTGTTTAAGGCATCGTAAGATTAGTAAATACTCCCTGTATGTTTGTTGTGGTTTGTTTAGTATTTTTCTTAATCTTTCGCCAGTTTGGTCTTTTCATCAATGAGGCAGATTGGCCGATAGGAAGAGGAGGCATCTAATAGCTTATCGGGTTTCCTGATAGGACAACCCTTGCTGTTTTCCATTCTGGAAAAAGAACCCATCTACTAACCTCTTGTTCATAACCATCAGCATGTTGTCTGAGCACCCTTGCTGCCGCCTTCACAACCTCCACTAGGATCCAAGGGCTTTATCCGTCTTCAACTTTTTTGCAGCATCAGTAAGTTCCTTGCTAATGAAGCGTGCTATATCGATCGCCTCGTCTTCTAGTTCTTTCCAGACATGTGGTTTGCCTTGCGTGAAGAGGTCCGCAATGATCTCTCTGGATCTTTTACATGAGAGTTCTTATCCCTCTCCACTCTTTAGCCTGCAGGTGACTATCTGGTAGGCCAGGCTCCAGATATCTTCGTCGACTTGCACCCACAACTCTTCCCGTCTCTTCTTAATAGCCTTTTGAAGTTGTTTTTTCAGAGTCACCTCTTGGTCCTTCTCCAGGGCACAATTGTTGGGCCTTTTTGTACGGCAGCGCTGATGTCTCGTCCTGGCGCTATTGGTATCTTTCCTTAACTGTGCTATCTGCCAGACCACCAGCAGGCCTGGTTATGATCTTGTCGCCGACCGATCTTTCTGGGCATGACTCTGTCACATGTTTTAACCGGAGTGTTATGAAAGTCTCTGTGGTTATGGTAGTGTCTGGCCAACCTCTACAACCACCCTGTCCAGAATGCTTAAATTTATTTTAGACAACGCCCTCCTTGTCTGACCGACCGGTGTTGCTTGCTGTACTCCGTCTAGCAGATACATAATATACCTGTGATCCCTAAGGGTTTCGTTATCTACAACCTCCCATTTCTTAGTAATGGCAGCTGCCTCTGTAGAGGCCAGCGTCAAGTCAACAACGGATTCTCCGTTGTTCCTGGAGAACGTGCGAACGGTCCCCCTATTGATAACTAGGAGGTCCAGGCTAGCCATCCAGTCTAGCATGGCCTCTCTCTTCCTATCCGTGGTGGTGGAGCTCCATACCGTGTCCTTGATGTTAAAATCACCAGCTACTAAGATTGATTCACCCTTGCTAAGTATAGCATCTTGAAACTTCGTAAGGAAAGCTCTGAATTTCTCCAACGGCCGATTTGGCGAAAAGTAGCAGCTGTAAATGTACAATCGGGATTATGAATCTGGATTCACAGGAACTCGTCGCCATGACCAAGATCTTCTATTACAATCTTCTTATTTCTAATGGATATAGCGGCCAAATCCTCTTCGACTCTCTGCCAACCAACAGGCAGCTTTTTATTTATTTAAAGTTAACGACATTGCTTGCTCTAATTTTACTGCAAATGTCTATCGAGAGCTTTTCCTAAATTGGGCTGCAATTTTCATTACCGACAAAAATTATTTTATGGTAACGACGTTGCTTGTCTTACTCGTACAGCAAATACTTACATTTCGAAAGCTCATCCTACATTGACATGCAACTTTCTTTACCGGGAAAAATTATTTTGCGTTAACAACGTTGCTTGCCTTAATCGCACTGCAAATACCTACATTTCGGAAACTTTTCCTACGTTGGGCTGCAACTTTCTAAACCGGGAAAAATTATTTTAGGTTTACGACGTTGCTTGCCCGAATCGTATTGCAAATACTGACATTTTGATTGCTTGTCCTACGTTGGTGCTTGTCTTAATCGCAATGCAAATTCCGACATTATGAAAGATTTTTATGCATTGGGCTGTAACTTTCTTTACACGGAAAAATTATTTTAGGATACGACGGTGCTTGCTCAAATTGTACAAAAATGCCAACATTTAGAATGCTTTTTGTACGTCGTCCTGCAAGTTCTTTTATCGGAAAAAATTATTTTAGATTAATGAGGTTGATTACCGTTCAGGTGAAATTATTTAAAGGTAACGATGTTGTTTGCTCTAATCGCACTGCAAGTATTATATTTCTAAAGCTTTTCCTACCTTGGTCTGCGACTTTCTTTACCACAAAAAATTATTTTAGGTTAACCACGGTGCCTGCCCGAAACCTACTGCAAATACCGACATTTCGAAAGCTTTTTCTAGGTTGGGGTTGTAATTTTTTTACTGGGAAAAATTGTTTTAGGTTATCTAACAACAGTGCGTGCTCTAATTGTACTACAAATACCAACATTTCGAAAGTTTCTTGTATGTTGTGCTGCGTTTCCTTATCGGGAAATATTATTTCAGGTTAACGACGTTGATTACACCATTCAGGTAAAATTATTTAAGATTAACAACGTGGTTTGGCCTAATCGTACTGCAAATACCTACATTTCCGAAGCTTTTTCTTCATTGGACTGTGACTTTCTTTATCCGAAAGAATTATTTTAGACTAACGATAATGCTTACTCTAATTGTACTACAAATACATTTTAAGTTAACGACTGTGCTTGCTCCAATTGTACTCTCCTCCTCTCTCGTCCGTAGTGGTGGAGCCCCATACTGTGGCCTTGGTGTTAAAATCACCTACTAAGATCGATTCACCCTTGAAGCTTCTTAAGGAAAGCTTTAAATTCCTCCAACAGTTGATCTGGCAAAAAGTAGCAGCTGTAAATATACAATGGGGGATTACGAATCTGGATCCACACGAAACCGTCGCCATGACCTTTTATTACAACCTTCTTATTTCTAATGGATATAGCGGCCAAATCGCCTTCGTTTCTCCACCAACTGACAGCTTTTTAATTATTTAAAGTTAACGACATTGCTTGCTCTAATTTTACTGCAAATGCCTATTGAGAGCTTTTCCCACGTTGGGCTGTAATTTTCTTTACAGACAAAAAGTATTTGATGGTAACCTCATTGCTTGTCCTAATCGTACTGCAAATACTTTCATTTCGAAAGCTCAACCTACAATGATCTGCAACTTCCTCTAGCGGGAAAAATTATTTCGAGTTAACGACGTTGCTTGCCTTAATCGCACTGCAAGTACCTATATTTCGAAAACTTTCTAAACCGGGAAAAAATATTTTGGGTTAACGACGTTTTTTGCCCTAATCGTACTGCAAATGCCTACTTTTCGAAAGCTTTTTCTACGTTGGGCTGCATCTTTCTAAACCGGGAAAAATTATTTTGGGTTAACGACGTTTCTTGCCTTAATTGCACTGCGAATACCTACATTTCGAACATTGGGTGCAACTTGCTTTACAGGGAAAAAGTATTTTGAGCTACGACGCTTCTTGCCCTAATCGTACTGCAAATACCTACATTTAGAAAGCGTTTCCTGCTTTGGGCTGCGACTTTCTTTCTCGAGACAAGTTATTTCAGATTAATGACACTGCCGAAAGTAACCTTTTCAATATAATATAAATTAGCCCGCCTTGAAATAGTAATCGAAGCAGCTTTTTGTGATTCTTTTTGAAAAGATATGTATTGCTATGTAACAATTTTCATATTTATATAAGCAGAGAATCGTACTCTTACAATGTACTAGTAAATAGATATATTGAATGTTGTTTGTTATATCGACATTGTGTAATAGTGATATTGCTTTAGTCATGGTATATAATGCTTGCATTTTGTATCTTTTGGGCGAGCCATCTTAGACGAAGTCTTATGCTTTTTTAAAATATGTTTTAGACGTAACCCAAAGTAAACGCCAGACTTTCTTGTTAGCGCAAAGCCTTTTTAGCTTTTTTAAACACGTCACGGTTAATGAAATTTTAAATTCATTCTAATTAATTTTTTGATGAGTGCCCGACTCGCACAGTTATACAGTTACTTTCTTTTTCGTAAAATATTTGGATACAAATTTATAACGTTCGTTCGTTATCGCTTAATTTGATTAAAACCAGATCGTCTCAGATGGGCCACTCAGTATATGATACATTCGTCACGTTTTCAAGCTTATGTGGGGAGCGGGGATTAAAATTTGGTAAGATGTGAAATCAACTGCTAGAAAATCTAAGCATCGTTGGAACTACGTATCAGTAAGCGAGCAGTTTTTCCTTATATATGGCTGGACAGTTGGTTGTGAAAGAAAACAAACCGTGGAAATAAAGATCTTTTTCATCTCGTGCCGTACTTAAAAGCTCCACACTACAATTTTAATAGAAATTGTGTCTATGCTACTCCGGCTGGTTACATTTATTCATTGCATTTGTACGATTTGCTCTAAATTTGTGTAGTTTCTAGTTTTATATAGGGGTGAGTGGCAAAGCTTCTTCATTAGCGTTATTGATTATTTTTCAGCTTTAATACTGTTGCTCGTAAACGAAAATGTGTACGGGTTTGCAAGCAAACTTTAAAAAGTTACATGTGTATAAACGTCAAGGTACCCACAGGTTTCATTTCGAGCGTGAATGCGAAAATATAGTTCAAAAGTTTTCTTTACGAGATTATTTATTTTCCAAACATGTTTGTGATGGATTTTGGCAAACGGTATGTTGATGTCGTAATGTACGACTGTCAAGTCTTTATTTCTTGTGTAAATGCAAAGGGTAATATTAGGATTACCTACTTTAATAAATAAATTAAAATTAATTAATAAAAAAAAGGGTTGCTAACAATCTTTAAGAGCATTTCTATGTTAGTTCCATCGTTGACTGTGAATTTTAACAAATGATAACTGTACCATGTCGTAATGTACGACTATCCAAACATTTTCATAAAGAACTGTTTAAAACTAATCTTTAAGGACTCTTCTATTTTTTAAACATTGTTTGTAGGGCGAATCCTGATGAAAGACATCGTGTGATATCGTTCTGTTCGACATGCGCACATCTAAATATGGCAACGTTGTTAAAAACTAATCTTTAAAAGCTTTCCTATTTAAACATTGTTTGTAGGATGAATCTCGATTAAAGATATCTGCAATGTCGCAATCTTTGACTATGCACACATCTACGTATGGAAACGTTGCTTCAAACTAATCTTTAAGGATTTTCATATTTTATAAACATTTGTTTGTAGGGTGAATCTCGATGAAAGATGTTGCAGTGTTAGACTGTGCACACTTCTAAGTACGGAAACGTTGTTTAAAACTAACTTTAAGGACTTTCCTATTTTTTTAAACATCGTAGGGTGAATCTTGATGAAGGACATCTGTGCGATGTTGCAATGTTCGACTATGCATACATCTACGTATTGAAAACTTGTTTAAAACATCTTTAGGGTCACTCTTCTTTTTTTAAACATTTCAGGGTGAATTTTGATGAAAGATATCTGTGCGATGTCGCAATGTTCGACTGTGCACACAACTACGTATGGAAACATTGTTTAAAATAAATCTTTTAAGGTATTTCCTATTTTTTAAACATTGTTTGTAAGGTGAATCGCGATGAAAGACATCTGTGCGATGTCGCAATGTGCGACTGTGCACACATCTTTGTATGGAAACCTTGTTTAAAACTAATGTTTAAGGTCGTTCCTATTTTTAAACATTGTTTATAGGGCGAATCTCGTTGAAAGAAGATGTCGCAGAGTTTGAATGTGCACAATTTTATGTGCGAAAACGTTGTATTAAACTAATCTTTAAGGTCGTTCTTATTTTTAAACATTATAGGCTGAATGTCGACGAGACATCTTTGTGATGTCACAATATTCGCCTTTACAGACATATTTGTATGGAAACGTTGTTTAAAATTAATCTGTGGCTTTCCTATTTTGTAAACATTGTTTATAAGGCGAATCTCGTTGAAAGGCATCTGCGATTTCGCAGTGTTCGACTGTACATACTTCTATGTAGGTGAACGTTGTTTAAAACTAACGTTCAAGGTCTGTTCTATTTTTTAAACATTATTTGTAGGGCGAATCCTGATGAAAGACATCGTGTGATATCGTTCTGTTTGACATGCGCACATCTAAATATGGCAACGTTGTTAAAAACTAATCTTTAAAAGCTTTCCTATTTAAACATTGTTTGTAGGATGAATCTCGATTAAAGATATCTGCAATGTCGCAATCTTTGACTATGCACACATCTACGTATGGAAACGTTGCTTCAAACTAATCTTTAAGGATTTTCATATTTTATAAACATTTGTTTGTAGGGTGAATCTCGATGAAAGATGTTGCAGTGTTAGACTGTGCACACTTCTAATAGGAAACGTTGTTTAAAACTAACTTTAAGGACTTTCCTATTTTTTTAAACATCGTAGGGTGAATCTTGATGAAGGACATCTGTGCGATGTTGCAATGCTCGACTATGCATACATCTACGTATTGAAAACTTGTTTAAAACATCTTTAGGGTCACTCTTCTTTTTTTAAACATTTCAGGGTGAATTTTGATGAAAGATATCTGTGCGATGTCGCAATGTTCGACTGTGCACACAACTACGTATGGAAACATTGTTTAAAATAAATCTTTTAAGGTATTTCCTATTTTTTAAACATTGTTTGTAAGGTGAATCGCGATGAAAGACATCTGTGCGATGTCGCAATGTGCGACTGTGCACACATCTTTGTATGGAAACCTTGTTTAAAACTAATGTTTAAGGTCGTTCCTATTTTTTAAACATTGTTTATAGGGCGAATCTCGTTGAAAGAAGATGTCGCAGAGTTTGAATGTGCACAATTTTATGTGCGAAAACGTTGTATTAAACTAATCTTTAAGGTCGTTCTTATTTTTTAAACATTATAGGCTGAATGTCGACGAGACATCTTTGTGATGTCACAATATTCGCCTTTACAGACATATTTGTATGGAAACGTTGTTTAAAATTAATCTGTGGCTTTCCTATTTTGTAAACATTGTTTATAAGGCGAATCTCGTTGAAAGGCATCTGCGATTTCGCAGTGTTCGACTGTACATACTTCTATGTAGGTGAACGTTGTTTAAAACTAACGTTCAAGGTCTGTTCTATTTTTTAAACATTATTTGTAGGGTGGATCTCTATGAAAGACATCTGTGGCAGTGTTCGACTGTGCACACTTCTATGTAACATTTAACACTAATCTTTAAGGACTTTTCTATTTTTTAAACATTGTTTGTAGGGTGAATCTCGATAAAGGACATCTGTGCGATGTCGCAGCGTTTGACTGTGCGCACGTCTACGTATGGAAACATTGTGAAAATGAATTTTTTGATCATTTCTATTTTTTAAGCATTGTTTGTAGGGAGAATCTCGATAAAGGACATCTGTACGATGTCACAGTGTTCGACTGTGCCCACTTCTATATAGATGAACGTTGTATAAGCTAATCTTTAAGGTCTTTCCTATTTTTAAACATTGTAAGGTGACTCTCGATGAAAGACAGTTGTGCGATGTCGCAGTGTTCGACTGTGCACACATTGGATGGAAACGTTGTTTAGAATTAATCTTTAAGGTTGTTCTTATTTTTTAAACATTGTTTGTAGGGTCAATCTCTATGAAAGATTCTGTGTGATGTGGCAGTCTTCGACTGTGCACGCATATTTGTACGGAAAGTTTAAAATTAATCTTTAACGTCTTTCCTATGTTTTAAACACTGTTTTTAGGGCGAATCTAAATGAAAGAATGTTGCAATGTTCGACTGTGCCCATTTCTACATAGGTAAACGTTTACAAGTAATGTTTAAGGTTGTTCCTATTTTTTAAACATTGTTTTTAGGGTGAATCTCGATGAAAGACATCTGTGCGATGTCGCAATGTGCGACTGTGCACACTTGTACGTTTGGAAACGTTTAAGACTAATCTTTTAAGGTTTTTCTCAATTTTCATACATTGTTTATAGAGTAAATCTCGATGAAAGATATCTGTGAGACGTCGCAGTATTTGATTGTGCACACTTCTATGTCTGAAAACGTTGTTTTAAACTAATGTTTAAGGTCTTTCCTATTTTTTAAAAATAGTAGGGTAAATCTCGATGAAAGACATCTGTGCAATATCGCAATGTGCGAATGTGCACAAATATTTATGCAGAAACGTTTAAAATTAATCTTTAAAGTCTTTCCTATGTTTTAAACATTGTTTTTAGGACGAATCTCGATGAAAGAATGTCGCAATGTGCGATTGTGCACACTTGTATGTATGGTAACGTTTGAAGCTAATCTTTTAAGGTTTTTCTCAATTTTTCAAACATTGTTTATAGGGCGAATCTCGATGAAAGATGTCGCAGTGTTCGATTGTGCACACGTCTATGTATGGGAAACGTTGTTTTTAACTAATATTTAAGGTCTGTCCCATTTTTTAAACATTGTTTGTAGGGCGAATCTGGTTGGAATACATCTGTGCGATGTCGCAATGTTTGACTGTGCACACTTCTACACAGGTAAATGTCGTTTAAAACTCATGTTTAAGGTCTTTCGTATTTTTTAAACATTGTTTGTACGGCGAATCTCGATGAAAGACATCTGTGTGATGTCGCAATATTCGACGGTGCACGCATCTTTGTATGGAAACGTTGTTTAGAATTAATCTTTAAGGTCGTTCCTATTTTTTAAACAATGTAGAGTGAATCTCAATGAAAGACACCTGTGCGTTGTCACAATGTGCGATTGTGCGCACATCTACATATGGAAACGTTGTTTAAAACCAATGTTCAAGGTCTTTCTCTTTTTTTTTAAACATTCTTTATAGGGCGAATTTCCATGAAAGACATGTTTGATGTCGCAGTGTTCAATTGTGCACACTTCTATGTACGGAAACGTTTTTAACTAATTTTTAAGGTCTTTCCTATTTTTTAAACATTGTAAGGTGACTCTCGATGAAAGACATTTGCGCGATGTTGCAATGTGCGACTGTACACACATCTACCTATGGAAGCGTTGTTTAAAACTAATCTTTAAGGTTTTCCCTATTTTTTAAACACTATAGGGCGAATCTCAAAGAAAGATATCTGCGCAATATCGCAGTGTTTGACTGTGCACACTTCTGTGTATGGAAACGTTGTTTAGAGTTAATAATTATCGTTTCTATTTTTTAAACATTGTTTGTAGAGTGAATATCGATGAAAGACATCAGTGCGATGTCGCAATGTGCGACTGTGCACACATTCACATATGGAAACGTTGTTTAAAACTAGTCTTTAAAGACTTTTTTATTTTTTAAACGTTTGTAGAGTGGATCTTCAAAAAAAACTACTCTGTGCACACTTCTACGTTTGGGATCGTTCTTTAATACTAATATTTAAAGACAGCTAGTTTCTAATCATTGTTTGCAGGGCGAGTGTCGATTAAAGGCAACTGTGTGATGTCGCAATGTTAGGCTTGCACACATCTACATATGGAAACGTTGTTTAAAACATCTTTAAGGAATTTCCTATTTTTAAACATTGTTTGTTTGGTGAATTTCGACGAAAGGCATCTGTGCCATATCGCAATGTTTGACTGTGCACACATCTATGTGTGGAAACGTTGTTTAACACATTTTTAAAGAATTTCCTATTTTTAAATATTGTTTGTTGGGTGAATCTCGACGAAAGACATATTGCAATGTTTGGCTATGCACACATCTATGCATGGAAACGTTTTTTAAAACATCTTTAAGGAATTGCCTAATTTTAAACATTGTTTGTTGGTTAAATCTCGACAAAAGACATCTATGCGATGTCGCAATGTTCGGCTGTGCACACATCTACGTATGGAAACTTTGTTTAAAACATTTTTAAGGAATTTCCTATTTTTGAACATCGTTTGTTGGGTGAATTTTGTTGAAAGACACTGTGTGATGTCGCAATGTTCCGCTTTGCACACATCTACGAAAACGTGTTTAACTCTCTGTAAGGACCTTACTATTTTTTAAACTTTGTTTAAAAGGCGAATTTTGATGAAAGACATCTCAATGTCTCAAGTGTTCTATTGCGCACACTTCTATGTACGGAAACGTTCTTTAAAACTAATGTTTAATAACTGTCCTATTTTTTAAACATTGTTTATAGGGTTTATCTCGATGAAAGACATCTGTGCAGTGTAGTAGTGGTCGACTGTGCACACTTCCATGTATGGAAACGTTGTTTAGAGTCTATCTTTAAGATTATTCCTATTTTTTAAACATTGTAGAGCGAATCTCGATGAAAGACGCCTGTGCCATGTCGCAATGTGCGACTGTGCACACATCTACATATGCAAACGTTTAAAACTAACCTTTAAGGACTTTCCTATTTTTAAACATTGTTGGCTGAATCTCGATGAAAGACATCTGATGTCGCAATGTCTGGCTGTGCACACATTTACATATGAAAACGTTGTTTAAATTTTAATGTTTATAGTCGTTCCTATTTTTTAAACATTGTTTATAGGGCAAATCTCATTGAAATACATCTGTGCGATATCGCAGTGTTTGACTGTGCACACTTCTATGTAGGTAAACGTTGTTTAATTCTAAGGTTTAAAGTCTTCTATTTTTTAAACATTGTAGGGTGAATTTTGATGAAAGACATCTGTGCGATGTCGCTATGTTTGACTGTGCACGCGTCTTTGTATGGAAACGTTGTTTAGAATTAATCTTTAAGGTCGTTTCTATTTTTTGAACATTGTTTGTAGAGTGAATCTCGAAACATCTGTGCGATGTTGCAATGTGCGATTGTATACACATCTACATATGGAAACGTTTAAAACTAACCTTTAAGGACTTTCCTATTTTTAAACATTGTTTGTTGGGTGAATCTCGACGAAAGACTTCGTGCGATGTCGCACTGTTCGGCTGTGCACACATCTACGTATGGAAACGTTGTTTAAAACATCTTTAAGGAATTTCCTATTTTTAAACATTGTTTCTTGGGTGAATCTTGATGAAAGTCATCTGTGCGATGTCGCAATGTTCGGCTGTGCACACATCTACGTATAGAAACTTTGTTTAAAACATTTTTAAGGAATTTCCTATTTTTGAACATCGTTTGTTGGGTGAATTTTGTTGAAAGACACTGTGCGATGTCGCAATGTTCCGCTTTGCACACATCTACGAAAACGTGTTTAACTCTCTGTACGGACCTTACTATTTTTTAAACTTTGTTTAAAAGGCGAATTTCGATGAAAGACATCTCAATGTCTCAGTGTTCGATTGCGCACACTTCTATGTACGGAAACGTTCTTTAAAACTAATGTTTAACAACTGTCCTATTTTTAAACATTGTTTATAGGGTTTATCTCGATGAAAGACATCTGTGCAGTGTAGTAGTGGTCGACTGTGCATACTTCCATGTATGGAAACGTTGTTTAGAGTCTATCTTTAAGATTATTCCTATTTTTTAAACATTGTAGAGTGAATTTCTATGAAAAACGGCTGTACGGTGTCACAGTGTGTGACTGTGCACACATCTACATATGCAAACGTTTAAAACTAATCTTTAAGGAGTTTCCTATTTTTAAACATTGTTGGGTGAATTTCAACGAAAGACATTTGTGCGATGTTGCAGTGTTCAACTGTGCACACTTCTGTGTAGGTAAACGTTGTTTAATACTAGTCTTTTCTATTTTTTAAACATTGTAGGGTGAATCTCGGTTAAAGACATCTGTGCGATGTCGCAATGTTCGACTGTGTACACATTTACGTATGGAATCGTTGAGAAAACTAATCTTTAAGGTTTTCCCTATTTTTTAAACATTGTTTATAGGGCGAATCTTGATGAAAGACATCTGTGCGATGTCGCAGTGTTCGACTGTGCACACTTCTATGTAGGTAAACGATGTTTAATACTAAGGTTTAAGGTCTTTTCTATTTTTTAAACATTGTTTGTAGGGTGAATTTTGATGAAAGACATCTGTGCGATGTCGTTGTTTGACTGTGCACGCATCTTTGTATGGAAACGTTGTTTAGAGTTAATCTTTAAGGTCTTTCCTATTTTTTAAACATTGTTTGTAGGGTGAATCTCGATGAAAGACATCTGTGCGATGTCACAGTGTTCAACTGTACACATATTTTTGTATGGAAAGGTTGTTTAGAGTGAATCTTTAAGATCGTTTTTATTTTTTTTAAACATTGTTTGTAGAGTGAATCTTGATGAAAGACACCTGTGCCCTATCACAATGTTCGGTTGTGCACACATCTACGTATGGAAACGTTGTTTAAAACTAATCTTTAAGGTTTTTTTCTATTTGTTAAACATTGTTTATGGGGCGATTCTCGATGAAAGACATCTGTGCGTTGTTGCAGTGTTTGATTGTGCACACTTCTATGTAAGGAAACCTTTAGAGTTAATCTTTAAGATCGTTCCTATTCTTTAAACATTGTTTGTAGAGTGAATCTCGATGAAAGACATTTGTGCAATGTTTCAATGTGCGACTGTGTACACATCTACATATGGAAACATTGTTTAAAACTACCTTTTAAGGACTTTCCTATTTTTAAACATTGTTGGGTGAATCTCAACGAAAGACATCTGTGCGATGTCGCAGTGTTCAACTGTGCACACTTCTGTGTCGGTAAACGTTGTTTAATACAGGTTTTTCCAATTTTGTAAACATTGTAAGGTGAATTTCGTTTAAAGACATCTGATGTTACACTTCTATGTCAGGTCAACGTTGTTGAATACTAGTCTATTCTATTTTTTAAACATTGTATGGTGAATCTTGGTTAAAGACATCTGTGCGATGTCACAATATTCGACTATGTACACATCTTTGTATGGAAAAATTGTTTAGAGTGAATTATTAAGATCGTTTTTATATTTTAAACATTGCTTGTAGGGTGAATTTTGATGAAAAACACTGTGCCATGTTGCAATGTTTGGCTGTGCAAACATTTATGTATGGAAACGTTGTTTAAAACTAATCTTTAAGGTTTCCCCTATTTGTTAAACATTGTTTATAGGGCGAATCTTGATGAAAGGCATCTGTACGATGTCACAGTGTTTGATTGTGCACACTTCTATGTAGGGAAACGTTTAGAGTTAATCTTTAAGATCGTTCCTATTTTTAAACATTGTTTGTAGAGTGAATCTCGATGAAAGACACCTGTCCGATGTCGCAATGTTAGTCTCTGCACACATCTACATATGGAAACGTTGTTTAAAACATCTTTAAGGAATTTTCTATTTTTAAACATTGTTTGTTGGGTGAATCTTGATGAAAGCGATGTCGCAATGTTCGGCTGTGTACACATCTACGTATAAAACGTTGTTTAAAATTAATCTTTAAAGTTGTTCCTGTTTTTTAGAGTGAATCATGATAAAAGACACCTGTGCAATGTCACAATGTTCGGCTGTGCAAACATCTACTCTGTAAGGACCTTACTATTTTTTAAACATTGTAGTGGGCCTTTATGAAAGACATCTGTGCAATGTCGCAATGTTCGACTGTATACACATGTTCATATGGAAACGTTGTTTAAAATTAATCAAGGACTTTCCTATTTTTAAGCATCGTTTGTAGAGTGAATTTGAAAAAAGTGTTGTGCAGTACAACTCCCTATAATTCGTAATTTCATGTGCCCTTTAAAATGTATGTATAAGAAGCTCTTGTTACAAACTGTTTTTGATTGTTATCTTGTTTGCTGTCAGTGTGCATTATAGAAAAATGCTGGAGTTCAGTCTGAAATATAAAATCGTATACGTAACATCTCTATTTTTTCATTGGATGATAATGATCTCATGCTTTATATTATTCAACGATCTATCTGGTTTATTGTTAACGTGTGCAAAGAACGATTATCAACCCTTCCAAAAAAATCCTTGGCGTATTACACGCTTGTATTTATTATATTTTGGTGAACGTCATCAAATTTTGTAGTTACCCTCTCCTTCAATTTCATCAATGCATACGCAGCTGTGCGTGTTACAATTTTAGCCAAACGTCGCTATGAAAACGTACAGCCGTAAAAGCAAGGTAGGTAGGCACAGATCAGCACCATTTGCGAGCTAATAATTTCATCGAAAACGAAAAATCATTGGGAGGTGTAGGTAAATGCTAGTTACGTCTACATCCATGGGTGAATTTTTACGAGGTCCGAGAACGCAGGTGAGAAACAAAAAGTAATGCAAGCATTATATAACAAACGCCATCTTTGTATAGTGTGCTTGTAAATTTAGTTTTATTAAAATACTCTTAAACTGTTATAATTATATAATTTGCGTGTGCCTATCAGTCAGTCAGATCGAGCGTGTATTCATGGCAGCTTCTCACAAGAAGGTGTGGGACCATTTCACCAAAGCACAAAGAAAGAACATTGATTTATGGAATAAGCAATCCATGGTATGTACGTCAGACTCGATGCATTTCCTTTAAAACAAAAATGTATCGAGCCTGGGTTATTTTTTTAAGTTTGCACGAATAATTTTTTGATTTTAACGTTCCTTCGATTAACTGATTTTTTATGTAGATTCTTTCTTTGTTTAACCAGGCAAGATTTTTTACTGCTTTGAATAGTTTGTACGTTTTTGATCGTCAGGTAAGTTTAGAGGTTCATGAAAGTTTTATAGAAACGGTGCATTTTGCTGAAATTGTATTTGAAAAGTTACGGTTATTAGGTAGGTATAGATTAGTCGGTCTGGAATGCTGGAAAATAGCGTAGGTACATATACAGGTCAATTTTAACGTAAGGATGCTTTAGGAAGCGAAATTAGGTCTTTCAAAATGACACATAAAAATTGGTACATGTTTTCACGTCATCTTCAGAAGGGTTTGTGAGTATCCAGTTCTGTTGCGCAAGACCCCAGATACAAGATGAGACAGAGCGAAGGAAAGGGGTGAGAGGACTTGCGTCTGCACACTTACACCTCACGATACCAGTAAAGTTCAGGACCCGATAACCAACTCACACTTATGTCAAATTGTCCTCTCAATGACGGACGAACATCAGGCAACCGTTAGCAACCAACTGCACAATCTCCTACACGAAAAGGGATAAATATTCAGAAAAGGGGCTTAATTAAAATTTTTAAAAGGAAATTACAGACAAAGCTTGTTACATGCCGAAAATCGGCATTTAAACATTTCTAATTTGCAAGTGAATCGCGCCAATATTTTAAAAGACTTATGCGCGTATTTCCGTCCTTTTGGATAGTGAGTCGGCGCCCGGGATTGCGCAGACGCGGAGTGGGCAAGAAGGGTGGTGATTTCCGTCACGTCGAGACGTCGAACGGAGTGTTTATCTGTGTGCCGTTATCTTGTCTTCTCTTTCAGATATGTAGGTTTTCTTTAATTTCTATTTGATATCGTTCTTCCTACCTGTATTCCCTTCCTATCTCTACAACAGGAGAGTTCTACAGTTTTACGTGAGTACCTTTATCATTTTTTGTATGTGATAATAATTTGTAACATATGTATGACGTAACGGCTTATTGCGCAACATTTTGCAAAAATCTATTGTGTTACCAACTGTCGTAGTGTCTCTCATACATTGCGCGCCGGGACTTTAAAAGTATACCTTAGAGTGTAGAACCGTAGTATAACAGTCTTAACGTGGGCTATTCGAGATATAATACGCTTAAGTTTGATTTCACTTGGTTCTGGATCAATTCTATGTACTCTATTAGTGATGTCGTTAAGAGATTGTTTAATTTCGAATATGTTTTGAGGTAGGTCAGAGAGAACACGCGCAATATGTGAGCCTTTAGCTTCTTGAGCTAGTATAGCTTTGAGTTGCAAACGTCTGTCATTTTGATTAGATGCTGCTTGGATATTCCTCGATTGAATCACGTAAATTCCGATGACTTGAGATGGATGATATTCATTGTAATATAGTGTATAAGGAAACAAATATAACGAAATCAAGTTACTATAACGTTTTAGAAGATAAAAGATATACTAAAAACTCAGTTAGTTGCAAAATCTATATTTCGGGAAGAAATTTTTCTTTATGGAGGCAATCGTAACTTATAATTGATTATTTAGATTATAAAGAGACATGTAAAATCATAGAGAAGTACGATGTTATATGAGTTATCTAAACGGCAGCGTTTTAAAAAGTTGACCCAAAATACTAAAAAAATTTGAGGTTTATAATGTTTATTTAATTGACATTAGTGTATTTTTAAAGAGATTTTTACTCACAAAGAATGGTAAATGAAGCTAGTTATTTATAACTAGGGTACTTACAGAAAAACTTTTGTAATCCAAAAACCAGCTGGTGGAGTTAGGTTATGGTAATTTGATAAACCTTAAAAGGTATATGTTCCAGTTTCATGCTAAATCGATCTAAAAGAATTTAAAATACAAACACTATTTTTTATAAAGTCACATGAGAATTAATTGAATTAGCAATACATTAATGAAAGGTATACACAATAACCAATATGGCTGGCCATGTCAAATTTACATAGCAACTATTTCCATGTTATTTCATTTTAGATGGTTGCCATGGCAACTACAGTGCTACCAACTCATATTTTCCATTTGACAGTTATTACAAATTTTAAGTAATTATTATTTTTTGAGTGAAAATTCTACAGATATATTTAAAACTAATACATTATAAGATATAGACAAGAAGAAAACAAATTTTTTCAACATAAAAAACGTTGGATGCGCCACTGTTACACTACGGTTCTACACTCTAAGGTATACTTTTAAAGTCCCGGCACGTAATGTATGAGAGTCACTACGACAGTTGGTAACACAATAGATTTTTGCAAAATGTTGCGCAATAAGCGGTTACGTCATACTTATGTAACAAATTATTATCACATGCAAAAATGATAAAGGTACTCACGTAAAACTGTAGAACTCTCCTGGTGTAGAGATACGAAGGGAATACAGGTAGGAGGAACGATATCAGGTAGAAATGAAAGGAAACCTACATATCTGAAAGAGAAGACAAGATAACGGCACACAGGTAAACACTCCGTTCGACGTCTCGACGTGACGGAAATCACCACCCTTCTTGCCCACTCCGCGTCTGCGCAATCCCGCGCGCCGACGCACTATCCAAAGGGACGGAAATACACGCACAAGTCTTTTAAAATATTGGCGCGAATTCACTTGCAAATTAGAAACTAACAGAAATGTTTAAATGCCGATTTTCGGCATGTAACAAGCTAAATACTAAAAGGAATTTGAAATGCGTCAAATTTACACGTAATGCGTGTAACTGAGAGTGCAAAGGAGCTTAAACATCTCATGTTGTACGAGTAATTATTTTGCAATGTTCGTCGAATTCTTCCTATAATTATATTGCAGTTATGCTCTTTTAATTTTCCTGATTATTTTTTGGGGGCTTCTGTATTATTATGCTCTCGTCAAATGTTATCCCGCGTTCTTCAATTGGTTATGTGTCCAGTTGTGACGATGTTCCTGCGTTGTGCTTTTACTACTACTCACTTATTCAATTTCGCCAAGCGTTGCTTAATTATCGTTGTGCTTTTGTAGGAAAAATGCGTGTGCGTTGTTGATATGTTCTTGAGATTCATCCTATGATATGATGTTGCGAATGCGGATATACTTTATTCAAAAAATTTTTATTGCTTTGAATGACAATAGTTATCTTTATTTAAGACGTCCTTTGTGGACACTAGAGTAATCGTGCTTTTATCGTAGATATGTTCCTCGATTTTTAACTATGTTTTACGTGGGATGATTGTGTTTGTTGGATTTTTTCTATGGTTTGATGTTGTAAACATGCTTTTGTCGACATAGACAGCACTGCTAGAATTTTAGCCTGCATTGGGGTAATTGTGCTTTTATTCGAGACGTTTCTGGGTTTATCAATTATTGATGTATCTTTTATTCCGTGGGTATTGGAGAAATAGTGCTTTTGTCATAGTTACTTCGATTGTTAATCGTGGTGCTTTAGGGCGATTGTGTTCTTGATGTTGCGTATATAATTTCATCGATTTCGACAGCATTGCTTTATCAACCGTTAATTTGTTCAATTGTGTTCCTTGGATTGTTCATGCAGTTTGATGTTGTGCATTAATTTCATCGATTTCGATAGCATTGCTTTCCGTTATCAGTCAGCATATTCTTGTTTTTTAATTGTATGTTAAATGATCATGTTGCTTTCGAACTATCGTGTTTTTTGGATTGTTCCTTTCGTTGATTTCGACTACATTGCTTTAGCAGCTGCTTTTTTCTTGGATTCTTTAACTGTATGTATAATGACCAGGTTGATTTCGGGCGATCGTGTTCCTTGGATTCTTCTTACACTTTGATGTTGCATACACCCTTTTGTCGATTTCGACAGGGTTGTTTACAGTTATCAGCCATCATGTTCTTGCTTTCTTTAATTGTATGTATAATGATCATGTTGTTTTCAGACGATTGTTATCGTTTGACTATGCCTGCAGTTCGGTGTTGCATTTGTCGATTTCGACAGCATTACTTTATCAACTGCCATATTCTTGGATTCTTTAACTGTATGTATAACGATCATGTTGCTTTTGTACAATTGTGATCGATTGATTGTTCCGGCTTTTTGATGTTGTATTTATAATTCTGTTGATTTTGACTGCAATGCTTAATCAGCCACCATGTTCTTGGATTCTTTAACTGTATGTATAATGATCATGTTGCTTTCAGACGATCGTGTTCCTTGGATTGTTCTTGCAGTTTGATGTTGCATATATACTGTTGTCTATTTTGAGAGCATTGCTTTATCAGTGACGTTGTCTTTAATTGTATGTATAATGACCATGTTGCTTTCGGGCGATTGTGTTCCTTGGATTGATCCTGCAGTTTGATGTTACGTATATACTTTTGTCAATTTCGGCAGCATTGCTTATCAGTCATATGATGTTGAGTCTTTAATTGTATGTATAATGACCGTGTTTTTTTCGGACGATTGTAATCGTTTGATTATTTTTGCAGCTCGGTGTTGTGTACATAATTTTGTCAATTTGGACAGCATTGCTTAATCAGCCACCATGTTCTTGGATTCTTTAACTGTATGTATAATAATCACTTTGCTTTCGGACGATTGTATTCCTTGGATTGTTCCTGCAGTTAGATGTTGCATATATACTTTTGTCAATTTCGGCAGCATTGCTTATCAGTCATATGATGTTGAGTCTTTAATTGTATGTATAATGACCATGTTTTTTCGGACAATTGTAATAGTTTGATTATTTTTGCAGCTCGGTGTTGTGTATATATTTTCGTCGATTTCGACAGCATTGCTATTAGCCACAGGTTGGAGTCTTTAATTGTATGTATAATGACCATGTTGCTTTCGGTCGATTGTTATCGTTTGATTATTCTTGCAGTTGGGTGTTGCATATGTATTTTGTCGATTTGGACAACATTACTTAATCATCCACCATGTTCTTGGATTATTTAATTGTATGTATAATGCTCATGTCGCTTTAGGGTGATTATATTCTTTCGATTCTTACTTCAGTGTGATGTTGCATATATAAATTCGTCGATTTCGATTTTATTTTTTTGAGTAATCCGTCGACATGTTCTTGGATTCTGAAGCTGTATGTATAATGATCATGTTGCTTTCAGTTAATTGTATTCTGTGGATTTTTGCTATAGTTTAACGTTACATATATATATATATATATATATATATATATATATATATATATATATATTTGTCAATTTTGACAGCATTTCCTTGGGACATCAGTCGGCATGTTCTTGGAATCTTTAACTGTATGTATAATGACCAGGTTGCTTTCGGGCGAATGTGTTCTTTGGATTCTTCTTACAGTTTGATGTTGCATACACACTTTTGTCGATTTTGACAGTATTGTTTGGAGTTATCAGCCGCTATGTTCTTGCATTCTTTAACTGTATATATAATGATCACGTTGCTTTTAGACGATTGTGTTCCTTGAATTGTTCCTGAGGTTTGATGTTATGTATATAATTTTGTCAATTTCGACAGCATTACATTATCAGCTGCCATATTCTTGGATTCTTTTCTGTATGTAAAATGATCATGTCTGCTTTCGGACGAATGTGTTCCTTGCATTCTTCCTATAGTTTGATGTTGCAGATATATTTTCATCGATTTTGACAGCATTCCTTAATCAGCCACATGTTGTTGAAGTCTTTAATTGTATGTATAAAGACTATGTTGCTTTCGGACGATTGTTATCGTTTGATTATTCTTGCAGTTCGGTGTTGCATATTTAATTTCGATGACTTCGACAGCATTGCTTTATCAGCCACCATGTTCTTGGATTCTTTAACTGTATGTATAATGACCATGTTGTTTTCAGACGGTTGTTATAGTTTGATTATTCCTGCAGTTTGGTGTTGCGTATGTTATCTTGTCGATTTGGACTGCATTGCTTAATCATGCACTATGTTCGTGGATTCTTTAATTGTATGTATAATGATCATTGCTTTTGGACGATTGTGTTTCTTGGATTCTTCTTGCAATTGGATGTTGCATCATGCTTTTGTTGATTTCGACAAAATTGCTTATCAGCACATTTTGTTGAGTACTTAACTGTATGTATAATGGCCATGTTTGCTTTCGAACGATTGTTATCGTTTGATTATTTCTGCAGTTCGGGTGTTGCGTATATAATTTCGTCGATTTCGACAGCATTGCTTTATCAGCCACCATGTTCTTGGGTTTTTTAACTGTATGTATAATGACCGTGTTCCTTTCGTACGGTTGCTATCGTTTGATTATTCCTGCAATTTGGTGTTGCGTATGTTATCTTGTCGATTGGGGCTGCATTGTTTTATCAGCCACCATGTTTGTGAATTTTTTAATTGTATGTATAATGATCATGTTGCTTTTGGACAATTGTGTCCCTTGGATGCTTCTTGCAATTGGATGTTGCATATAGACTTTTGTCGATTTCGACAGCATTGCTTAATATCAGCACATCTTGTTGGGTATTTAACTGTATGTATAATGAACATGTTTGCTTTCAGACGTTGTTATCGTTTGATTATTCCTGCAGTTTGATCTTGCATATATACTGTTGTTGATTTCGGGAGCATTGCTTTATCAGCCACATCTTGCCTTTAACTGTATATGTAACGGCCATGTTGCTTTCGGACGATTGTGTTTCTTGGATTGTTCCTGCAGTTTGATGTAACGTATATACGTTTGTCAATTTCGGCAGCATTGCTTATCAGTCACATGTTGTTGAGCCTTTAATTGTATGTATAATGACCATGTTGCTATCGGACGATTGTTATTTGTTTGATTATTTTTGAAGCTCGGTGTTGTGTATATAATTTTGTCAATTTCGACAGTATTGTTTTATCAGCCACCATGTTCTTGGATTCTTTAACTGTATGTATAATGATCATGTTGCTGAGACGATTGTGTTCCTTGGATTCTTTATGCAGTTTCATGTTGCAGATATATTTTCGCCGATTTTGACAGCATTGCTTAATCAGCCACATGTTGTTGGAGTCTTTAATTGTATGTATAATGACCATGTTGCTTTCGGACCATGGTTACTATTTGCTTATTCCTGCAGTTCGGTGTTGCGTATGTAATTTTGTTGATTTCGACAGCATTACTTTATCAGCTGCCATATTCTTGGATTCTTTAGCTGTATATATAATGATCATGTTGCTTCCGGACGATTGTGTCCTTTGGATTCTTCTTGCAGTTGGATGTTGCATATATACTTTCGTCGATTTCGACAGCATTGCGTAATCAGCCACATGTTGTTGGAGTCTTTAACTGTATGTAAAGTGACCATGTTGCTTTCGGACGATTGTGTTCCTGATTCTTTCTGCAGTTTGATGTTGCCGATATATTTTCGCCGATTTGAACAGGATTGCTTAATCAGCCACATGTTGGCGTCGTTAATTGTATGTATAATGAGCATGTTGCATTTGGACGATTTTATTGGTCGATTATTCCAACTGTATGTATAAAGACCTGTTGCTATTGGACGATGGTTATTGTTTGATTATTCCCGCAGTTTGGTGTTGCATATATAATTTTACCAATTTCGACAACATTGCATTGAGTTATCGGCCGGGATGTTCCTGGATTTTTTAGCTGTATGTATAACGATCACGTTGCTTTCGTGCGATTGTTTTTTGGATTCTTCCTGCAGTTGGAGTTTGCATATATAATTGCGATCATTTTAACAGCATTGCTTTTGTATTATCAGCCTGCGTGTTCTTGGCCTCTAACTGTATGTATAATGACCATGTTGCTTTTGGACGATTTTGTTCTTTGGATTCTTCCTGCAGTTTGTCGCGTATATGTTTTCGTCGAAGTTGACAGCACGACTTTGAGTTATCAGTCGCCATGTTCTTGAATTCTTTAATTGTATGTATAATGCTCATGTCGCTTTCAGGCGACTGTATTCTTTGAATTCTTCCTTCAGTGTTGACGTTGCATATATAAATTCGTCGATTTCGATGGCATTTCTTTGTCATCCACAGACATATTCTTGAATTCTTTAGCTGTATGTATAATGATCATAATGCTTTCGGGCAGTTGTGTTCTTTGGATTTTCCTATAGTTTGATGTTGCGTATATATTTTTGTTGATTTTGACAGCATTGCTTTGAGTCATTAGCCAGCATGTTCTTGTATTCTTTAACTGTATGTATAATGAACGTGTTGCTGTCAAGCGATTGTGTTCTTTTGTTTCTTTCTTCAGTTTGATGTTGTGTATATAATTTTGTCGATGCCGACAGCATTGCTGTGAGTTATCACCTGGCACGTGCCTGGATTCTTTAACTGTATGTATAATGATCATGTTGCTTTCGGACAACTGTGTTCTTTGGATTCTTCCTGTAGTTTGATGTTGCATAATTTCGTCGATTTTGACAGCTTCGTTTTGAGTTATCAGCTGGTATGTTTTTAAATTCTTTAACCGTATGTATAATGAACGTGTTGCTTTGGGGTGATTGCGTTCCTTGGATTCGTACTGCAGTTTGATGTTGTGTATGTATTTTTGTCGATTTTGACAGCATGTCTTTGAATTGTCAGCCGGTATGTTGTTGGATTCTTTATTTGTATGTATAATGATCATGTTGCTTTCGGGCAATTGTCTCCTTTTGAATTCTTTCAACAGTTTGATGTCGCGAATATAATTTCAACGTTTTTGACCCTATTGCTTTGAGTTATCAGCCGCCATGTTCTTGGATACTTTAATTGTATGTATAATGCTCATGTCGCTTTCGGGCGACTGTATTCGTTGGATTCTTCCTTCAGTGTAACGTTACGTATATATAATTCGTTGATTTCGATAGCATTTCTTTGAGTCATCCGCCGACATGTTCTTGGATTCTTTAACTGTACGTATAATGATCATCTTGCTTTCGGGCGATTGTTCTTTGGTTTCTTCCTGCAACTTGATGTTGCAGATATATTTTTGTCGATGTCGTTAGCATTGCGATGAGTTATCAGCCCCCATATTCTTGGATTCTTTAGCTGTATGTATAATGATCATCTTGCTTTCGGGAGTTTGTGCTCTTTGGATTTTTCTTACTGTTTGCTGTTTTCGTCGATTTAGACAGCATTTTAGTTATCACTCGACATCTTGGTTTCTTTAACTGTATGTATAATGATCATGTTGCTAGATACTGATCTTTGGATTTTTCCTGCAGTTTGATGTTGAGAATATTTTTGTCGATGTCGTTAGCATTGCGATGCGTTATCAGCCCCATATTCTTGAATTCTTTTGCTGTATGTATAATGATCATTTTGCTTTTGGGAGATTGTTCTCTTTGGATTTTTCCTACAGTTTGCTGTTGTATATATAATTTCTTTAATTTAGACAGCATTCTACTTATCAGTCGACATGTTCTTGGATTCTCTAACTGTTTGTTGTTTTTGGATTTTTCTCGCAGTTTGACATTGCATATATTTTCGTTGATTTTGACAGAATTGCTTTGCGCTATGTCACCATTGTTCTTGGATTCTTTAGTATGTATAATGATCGCGTTGCTTTTGGGCGATTGTTTTTTGGATTCTTCTTGCAGTTGGATATTGCATATATACTTTTGTCGATTTCGACAGTATTGCTTATCAGCCACATGTTGTTGAGTCCTTAACTGTATGTATAATGACCATGTTGCTTTCGCACGTTTGTTATTGTTTCATTATTTCTGCAGTTTGGTGTTGCGTATATAATTTTGTCGATTTGTACAGCATTGCCTAATCAGCCACATGTTATTGGAATCTTTAATTGTATGTATAATGACCATGTTGCTTTTAGACAATTGTGTTCCTTGGATTCTTTCTGCAGTTTGATGTTGCAGATATATTTGCGTCGATTTCGAGAGCATTGCTTAATCAACCACATGTTGTTGGAGTCTTTAATTGTATGTATAATGACCATGTTGCTTTTGGACGATTGTTATCGGTTGATTATTCCTGCAGATCTGTGTTGCATATGTAATTTTGTCGATTTGGACAACATTGCTGAATCAGCCACCATGTTCTTGAATTTTTTAATTGTATGTATAATGATCATGTTGCTTTCGGACGATTGTATTCCTTGGAATCTATGCAGTTTGATGTTGCAGACATTTTCGTTGATTTTAACCAAATTGCTTTGAGTTTGTTAAGTGCCAATAAATTGGCACTTAAACATTTTTTAGTTTAATTTTGATGTGCGGAAGTTTCGCGCCACAAATTCAAAAGACTCGGTGCGCGTATTTCCGTCCCGTCAAAAGTGGGTTGGACGGATAATTTCGCGCCGACGCGTGAAAGGACAAAAAGTGGGGTTTTTCCGATGGGCTCTGTAACGTGGCTGTTTTGCCTGAACCTTCGAGTGCAGCGGACGTTTTAGGTATCGTATCGTGCCTTTATCTTTATTTATGTAGATTTCCTTGCCTTTGTTTATCTTGTCTGTCAACCTTATACCTGTTCCTTGTCGATCCCTACATAGGTAGAGGTAATTTGCAGCCGTGGCTGAACCGCATTCCACGCCGGAGCACCATCTTTAATCACTCCGGAGTGGAGCCCTGAGATCCCGTCGAAGCCATTTGGATGTACGTCAGACGTACCCTCCGTTAATTGCCTTAAAAGGGCCAGCAGCAGCCCTTATGGACGTGCTGACGCCATCTTTATCTATCCTGAAGGACGATTGGCGTACTTCGTGGAAATCTGGACCTATTATGCGAGTACCTTATTGACATAATTGTTGCAATTTAATTTCTATTTTTCGTAAATTGCGTATTAAATTTGTGCATTGGTGACGTCATTGACAGAGCTCCGTGGAGCCGTTAAATAGGAATTTCTCGAAACCAAGCGCCTTAGTTCGATATCACTGGTGCCAGGATCTATTCTATTTATTATACTAGTTATATCGTCTAAAGACAAATTTAATTTCAGATACGTTGTGAGGCCAATCGGAAACGATTTTCTTTAAGATAGGGACGCCTTTCATTTCCTGGGCTAAAATGGCTCTAAGTTGTGATCGTCTATCATTTTGATTAGGTGCAGGGGTAATATTTCTGCACTCAATCTCGTAAATGAGCTCGAGGGACTTAAGGTGTGAAATATTCATCTTGGATTTATATTTGAGACACGATATATATAAGATATACAATACTGAGGTAATTCAGAAGTTAAAAAACGGTAGAGTTACTTTAGGTCAGTACGATAAAGATATTTAAGGGTAAAAACTTCCTATAAAAGCATTCGTAAGGAATAATATTTAAATTTAATCACGCTAAGTATCCAAAACACTGAAGAAACACGTTTAGAACTATATGAGGGCAAGATTAGTGTTTAATAAAAGGGATATATCATTGATAAACTCCAAAAAGACACTTCAAATTATAAAAACACGTAGGTAATGTGTTATTTAACAAATACAACAAGAACCCGTTAATCTAGCATTTTCAAAAGATATTCTAAATGGGCAATTCACTACAATAAACGTTTTTAAACATAAGGTTTCTTTAAAGTACGTTCGAATATCACAATCAAACAGGTAAATGACTAAGACACTTTTTTTTTAGTGTATACACACAAGATAATTTAGGTACAGTTTTTGTTTTTAAAAACAAGCAAGGGTTATGTTTTAATTTAATGTAAAGTAGATAACTTCATAATAAACCGTGTTTAAGACATAAAATTAGTTAAATGCTTATTTAAATGTGTACTTACGTGAAAAAAAAAGTAGGGTTAAGGGATTGATCCTTGCTAAAAGCTTATATATGCATCCAAAAACAAACTAATCACTCACAATAATATAATTAAAGTTAACAAAAGCACACCATATTTAAATTGGGAAAACATTAAATCAGCCAAACATTTTAAATCACAAGCTGTATATTTTAATGTCAAAATGGTCGCCTACCTTCAGATCACCATAGCAACTGATTTTGACATCTAAAGCAATGTGGCGTGTTCCAAAACACGAATTAGAATTTTAAGGTCATTAGATATTAGATAATTGATTTTTTTAGTGAAAAAGCTATAAACAACATTGGGAATACATTGTATAGTCATAAAAACAAAAGAAAAAGTATTAAGTTCACAACCTCGAGACCACGTTGGGCGCCAAATTCTTACGGTTTAAAACGCGAATTCTTACACTTAAAAGTTCATAAATACATCGCGCAAGCGCGGAAAAAGCGACGCCACGGGCGGTTGGTAACGCTAATCTTTGTACAGATTTCGGCGCGCCCATCTGTCAATGACGTCACCAATGCACAAATTTAATACGCAATTTACGAAAAATAGAAATTAAATTGCAACAATTATGTCAATAAGGTACTCACATAATAGGTCCAGATTTCCACATCGCCAATCGTCCTTCAGGATAGATAAAGATGGCGTCAGCACGTCCATAAGGGCTGCTGCTGGCCCTTTTAAGGCAATTAACGGAGGGTACGTCTGACGTACATCCAAATGGCTTCGACGGGATCTCAGGGCTCCACTCCGGAGTGATTAAAGATGGTGCTCCGACGTGGAATGCGGTTCAGCCACGGCTGCAAATTACCTCTACCTATGTAGGGATCGACAAGGAACAGGTATAAGGTTGACAGACAAGATAAACAAAGGCAAGGAAATCTACATAAATAAAGATAAAGGCACGATACGATACCTATAACGTCCGCTGCACTCGAAGGTTCAGGCAAAACAGCCACGTTACAGAGCCCATCGGAAAAACCCCACTTTTTGTCCTTTCACGCGTCGGCGCGAAATTATCCGTCCAACCCACTTTTGACGGGACGGAAATACGCGCACCGAGTCTTTTGAATTTGTGGCGCGAAACTCCCGCACATCAAAATTAAGCTAAAAAATGTTTAAGTGCCAATTTATTGGCACGTAACAAGTTGTCAGTCGCCATTGTTTTTGGATTCTTTAGTATGTATAATGATCGCGTTACTTATGGGCGATTGTGTTCTTTGGATTCTTCTTGCAGTTTGATGTTGCGCATATAGTTTCGTCAGCATTTTTTGAGTTATCAGCAGGTATGATTGCGCTTTGTCATACGGCTGATGGTCGTATGGTCGTATATTTTTTAATGCTAAATATTTGTCCTCATTAAATTGTCTTTGTAACATCACAAATAGTAGTCGGTGGTATACTTTAGCATCGCCATTTTTCTAGTGCCATCGTTAATTATTTTTCTAGAAAACGTATGTATTTATGAGGCCGTTTTCAATTTCCATTGTTATGGTTTATGAGGAAGAAAACCCCCACGTTTTTCTAATATTAAAAGATAGTTGTACTTTAATATTGCCAAAGTGCTTATTGTAAATCTTATCATAAATTTTTAAAGGTTTTGTGAAAAAAAAGTTATAAAAATTCTATAATTTTACACCGGTAGGGAGACACTTAAATCTCAACTACATACTTCGAGTTCAATACTTACGAATTATAATTACAACACTAAGCGCATTTACAGGTAAGGCCTAGCTCTTGGTCAAATTGGTAGTTGCAATTGAAATTTTGAGGATTTAAGTATAAAGTACAAGACGGAGATTAATACAATATTTTGACATCATGTCTGGAGCAAAACGAAAGGTTTGTGCAGGTAGGTTAGAACACACGGGCAATGTCGCTTCACCTTCAGGTAAATCCAGGTTAAGGTTCTTCGTCAGTCGTACAGACGTAGGTATGTGGATATAAAATGCATATTACAAGGAGGGATGTTGGGAAAATATAACAGTATAAATTGCGCATGTATGTGTGTGTTATAGATTGCGTTGGTCTCTTTTTGTAATTAAGGTATCGTCAAACCAACATTTTACAGATAAAACTAATAAACAACGTTGTCTCGTTAAAAATTACGTAGGAGATGTGTGAATCATCATGTGCCGTACAAATTGTTTTATATTAGAATTGTGTAAACTTTTGTTTATTTTATATGTTAGGTGAAGTAGTGGTTGCTTGAACTAGGCCGTGCTTTTTAAAGTACTTCGGTTGATGAAATAATCGTCAGGTGGATTACAAACATTTAATGATATTGACAGTAACTCCATAACCTCAAGGGAGGAATGCTCTTAGAGGTAATTGTTTTGTGTAAGGTTTGTATAATATAAAATCTTGCCGATGCTAGTTATTTACATAAGGTTAACTATAAATAAAACACTATTCCATACTGTCATTTAACGTAAAATAAGCTAGAAACTAGGTCTCCGTTCAGTGACATCAGAACTATTAATCGAAACGTGCAACACACGGATACGTAAAGAGATTTCCAAGCAAATAGGATAGGTTAGAGCAGGTGAATACCATTTACTAAACTAGTAAAAATTATAGGTACCTGTGTGTTTTTGGGTTAATGGCATGATCTTTGAAAATCTCTAACTTATGTCGTTTTTGCACTGTTAGAAAATTTAGTTTTATTGTATAATTACTCGGGTACAATAATTACCAACTTCAAAGGTTAGTTGTCGCTGGTTCTAGAATCAGCATTACAGCTGTATGTCGTAGAAAACTCCGGATACCTTGATCATCCTAGGTTTATTGTCGTACGCTAAAATAGTAAAAACTCCGGGTACCTTGTGTATCCTAGGGACAACGACGTCGTACTAGTTTAGATAGATCTTTGGAAATCGCTAACCTGCATTGTTTTTGCGCTGTTGAATAGAAAACACAGTTTTATTGTACAATTGCTCGGGTACAATAAATCCAGCAGCAAAGGTTAGATTCTGCTGGTTCTAGAACCAGCATTGCCCCTAAATGTCGTACGCTAAAATAGTAAAAACTCCGGATACCTTGTGTATTTTAACGAGAACAACCTCATACTACTTTTGATAGACCTTTGGAAATCGCTAACCTGTATTGTTTTTGCGCTGTTGTTTAGAAAACACAGTTTTATTGTACACTTGCTCGGGTACAATAATTTCCAGCGGCAAAGGTTAGATTCCGCTGGTTCTACTAGAACCAACCCTTAAATGTCGTATGCTAAAATAGTAAAAAGTCCGGGTACCTTGTGTATCCTAGAGACAACGACCTCGTACTAGTTTTGTTAGATCTTTGAAAATCTCTAACGTACCTTGTTTTTGTGCCGTTGAATAAAAAACAGTTTTATTGTGCAATTGCTCTGGTACAATAATTTCCAGCGGCTAAGGTTAGATTCCGTTGGTTCTAGAACCAGCATTGTCCCTAAATGTCGTACGCTAAAATAGTAAAAAGTCCGGGTACCTTGTGTATTCTAGGGACAACGACCTCATACTAGTTTCGATAGATCTTTGGAAATCTCTAACCTGTATTGTTTTTGCGCCGTTGAATAGAAAACGCTGTTTTATTGTACAATTGCTCGGGTACAATAATTTCTAGTGGCAAAGGTTAGTGTCCGCTGCTTCTAGAACCAGCATTGTCCCCTAAATGTCATACGCTAAAATAGTAAAAACTCCTGGCACCTTGTGTATCCTAGGGACAATGGCTCGTACTAGTTTCAATAGATCTTTGGAAATCTCTAACCTACATTGTTCTTGCGCTGTTGAATAGAAAACTGTTTTATTGTACAATTGTTCGGGTACAATAATTTCCAGCGGAACACAGTTTAATTGGGCAATTGCTCAGGTACAATAATTTCCAGCGGCAAAAGTTAGATTCGGCTGGTTCTAGAACCAGCATTGCTTCTAAATGTCGTACGCTAAAATAGTAAAAACTCAGAGTACCTTGTGTATCCTAGGGACAACGACCTTGTACTAGTTTTGATAAATTTTTGGAAATCTCTAACCTACTTTCTTGCGTTGTTGAATAGAAAACAGTTTTACTGTACAATTGTTCGGGCACAATAATTTCCAGCGGCAAAGGTTAGATTCCGCTGGTTCTAGAACTAGCATTGACCCTAAATGTCGTACGCTAAAATAGTAAAAACTCCGGATACCTTGTGTATCCTAGGGACAATGACGTCGTACTAGTTTTGATAGATCTTTGGAAATTTCTAACCTACATTGTTTTTGCGCTGCTGAATAGAAAACACAGTTTTATATCGGGTACAATAATTTCCAGGGGCTAAGGTTAGATTCTGCTGGTTCTAGAACCAGCATTTCTTCTAAATATCGTCTGCTAAAATAGTAAAAACGCAGGGTACCTTGTGTATCCTAGCGACAACGACCTCTGTACCAGTTTTGATAGATCTTTGGAAATCTCTAACCTACATTGCTTTTGCGCTGCTGAATAGAAAACAGTTTTAGAGTACAATTGTTCGGGTACAATAATTTCCAGCGGCAAAGGTTAGATTTGGCTGGTTCTAGAACCAGCGTTGCTTCTAAATGTTGTACGCTAAAACAGTAAAAACTCCGGGTACCTTGTGTATCCTAGAGACAACGACTTCGTACTAGTTTTGATAAAATTTTGGAAATCTCTAACCTACATTTTTTTTGCGCTGTTGAATTGAAAACACAGTTTTATAGTACAATTGCTCGGGTACAATAATTTCCAACGGATAAGGTTAGATTCTGCTGGTTCTAGAACCAGCATTGTCTCTAAATGTCATATGCTAGACTATGAAAAACCTAGGATACCTTGTACATCCTAGGGACAACGACCTCGTACTAGTTTTGATAAATCTTTGGAAATCTCTAACCTACATTATTTTTGTGCTGTTGAATAGAAAATGTAGTTTTATTGTACAATTGCTCGGGTACAATAATTTCCAGCGGCAAAGGTTAGATTCCGCTGGTTCTAGAACCAGCATTGTTCCTAAAACATACGGGACCTCCATTTTACTTCTCATCCGATCTAAGGCGGGCGTATTTTAGTGGCAAATCTCGTCTAACTTTTCAAGCGGTTTGTTTTGGGGAATTCAACTTAGGACCTAGGGGTTTGTAGTTACGTGCAACTAAGCCACTGAGTCGCTCACAGGTTAGTTACTGCTGGTTCTAGAATCAGCGTTAAAATAGTAAAAGTTCCAGGTACTTCGTGCATTCTAGCAATAACGGCCTTGAAATAACACATAAATAGTTTTGTTTGCACAGTGGAGTAGAAAATACCTTTTTTGTACACATTTTTGTATAACTAGCTGCAACGTCAGTCTCCACCTCTCCCTCCCCAGTTTATTTTCTAATGTTTTGCCCGAAGGTACTACTTTGGCCCGGAAGCGAGTTTTTACATGGAAATTTTGCCGAAATCTTGCTGCTCCAAGCAAGGTAAGGATCTTTAACCTGCATAACATCACACGAGACTTACATTTTACCTCATCTGAACGAAGGCGTATTTTTGTGGCAAATGCTCGCCTTGTGTTGGGATTCGAACCTGGGACCGTGAGACAGCAGCCGTATGCGAACTATCTAACTCACAAAGCCGTCTAAATACCACTGATTCTACAATCAGCTTAGTGTCGCACAGGCTGTGCAGCCCAGGCTGACTTTGTACATAATCCTCAATCGTTTAACTTCAAAATTACCTTATTTACGTACAGTGACCGTTCACAGCTAGGCTACGTCTTTTGTGATGATATTAAAGACCTGCGTTCGTCTTTAATTAGATATAAGACTAAATTAAGTAGTCAGTCATGTCACGTTCAGGCGGCGTAAGACTTTCAACCGCAGGTTATCAGGTAACATTGTTTCAAAAATAATTTCAGTCAAAATGTACGGGTTTTAACTACGTATAGAAGCACAGGTTCATAACATTTGTAGTTTTGCATCTTATAACAAGTAACAACACGTTAGTAATACTTTATTAACTTTAGGAACTAAAGAACATACAGGTCGAAGACGTTCGTCACAACGAACACGCTGACGATGAAATGGAAGTATCAGACGACGATGATATTCTCAAAAAACGACCACGAAATGATTTGTACATAGACGAGAAGTTCACGCTTAAAGAAGAGAACGACAATTTACGATGTCAAGTAGAAGCGTACAAAAATGAGGTTTGTTACCGTCATAAACGCTAATTTTTTACATGTCATTTAAGGTCGACGTTATTAAAGTCGAATTACACAAGGAGCTGGACGAGAAGGACAAACAATTCAAAATGTTACAAAACACATTACAGGGTATGCAGCAACAGTTACTCGAAGCCAAACGTAAACACTCTGAAGAAGAGTTAAAAGTCAAGGAACTACAGACCAAACTAACCTCGTCTAAGACATACTCCGATAAAGATATCGTTACGTTAGACGACAGCGAACCTGAAGTATGCGAAACGACTGTCGTTGATGTACCTCTCGAAGCAACACCTGTTGCGCCCACGTTAAACGAACGCGACGCTAAGCTAATAGGTATTATTTCGGCTTTTTTAAATGTACACCCGTTTGGTGCCGGCTTAGATTACATCTGGTCATACGTCAGTAAACTTGAATCGAACTTAAAACCGTCGGATATCGAAGTGTTAATGACGAAATTTCCTGCCGTTTTTAAACAGGAATTGATGGGAATTGGCGCTAATATAGAGAGACGATGGTTGTTTAATGGTTTTAAATCGAGTAACGATTAGAAAAGCGTTATGGTAAACATATCCTTTGGCACAATTGATTTTTAAGGGATGAATATTTAGGTTTAGTGATAATTGTAAGAGTTTATTAATTGTTCTGTTTAAGAAAATAAAAATTACTTTTTTTGTAGAAGCGGACGATTAAGAGGTTAGTATGGTAAAATGGCGGTTCCGAAAAGAACATTTTAATTATTTGATTTACGTTTCTAGGTATCATTTTGGCCAACCAAGCGGAAGATCTAATCCTTGCGTTAGCTGTGGAATCCTGTTTAACTAAATAGGGCTAACAGTTACACAATATCAAGGACGGCGAATCAGATATGCCTTCTTCAACAGTCTTTAAGGGGATTGGTGGGATTGCTAGCCAGTGTTTTGGTAAATGCGTCCGTTGATGTGCTAGAGAACATGAATGTAGCGGAGGACATGCCCCCTAACACATCGTTCGACTTGTGATTAAGTATTCCATCGTCTTGCTAAGCGAAAAACCCATCCATAGCGCTAGCTGCTCACGTTATTTAGACCCTTAGTTTTGTTTAAACGCTCTTGTGTATTCTTGATTAAGAACTAAACTGCTTATAACAAATTACACAATACCTAGGACTACGAAACAGGCAGGCATGTCTAGCTTGCAGCGCTAAAGAGCACTATTGAAGCTTTACCTGTACTCACTTTGTTTTAAAGATTCGACAGTCAACCTTTAAATTTACCCCTCTTGTGGTTTGTTTTTCGGAAACCACAGGTGCTTAAATGATGAACTTTCGAAGCACTATTTGTAGGTAAGTTTTTTTTAACTGACCATAAGCTTTTATCTGTCACTTCTTGTTTTTTCGCAAATCATGAGCGCTATCAATAATTTTGCGGCACTAAAGAGCACTAATTAAGTACTGCCTTTAGCACTTTTGTTTTTTACAAATCCGACGGTCACAAGTTGGCCCCCACATGATAATTCGCCTTCTTTTCAGAAACCATGGAAGTCCAGTTGATGCGCTTTGAAGTACTAACCAAGCACTAGCTAAATGCAATTTTGTTTTTTAAAAAATTTGACCGTTGGTTCTTCCCATTACGATTTTTCTTGATTTTTTCGCAAATTGTGAGAGCGCTTACAGTAATATTTGTGGCACTAAAGAGCAACAACAGAGCACTACCTATAGGCACTTTCGTTTATTGAAAATCGTATGGTCGAGGGATTAAGTTGGCCCCACGCTTTTTCCTGTTTTTTGGAAACCACGAGAGACTTATTGATCTTTAGATCGCTAATCAAACACTACACGATTTCGTTTTTTAAAAAATTGACAGTTCTGATGCAATTTTTCTTTTTTCGGAAATCACAAGAGTACTAACTTTAGCATTAACAAAGCGCTACTTATAGGCTCTTTCCATTTTCTGAATTTTACGGTTGGCCGTTAAATTGGCCCCGCATGGCTTTTCGGAAACCATGAAAGCCCTAATAGCTTTGAAGCACTAAAAGGCACTAACCAAGCACTATAGATACGCAATTGGTTTTAAAAATTTGGCCATTATGCTTTTTCCTGCTGAGTTTTCTTGATTTTTTGGGGAACTTCGTGAGCACTTACAATAATTTGTGTGACTAAAAAGCACTAACGAAGCACTAGCCATGGGCATTTTCGTTTCTGGAAAATTCTACTTCGAAGTTGGTCCCTGCGTTAATTTTCTGGGTTTTTCAGAAACCATGAAAGCATCGTAATGACGAGCTTTGAAACACTGTAGAGCACTAACCAAACATTTTTAAAGGCATTTTGGTTTTTTAAAAATGGACCGTTATGCTTTTTCTCTACGATTTTCTTGCTTTTTGGAAATTGTGCTAAAAAGTACTAATAAAGCACTATAGGCACTTTCGTTTTTTAAAATCCAATGGTCGACTGTTACGCCCCCCGGTTTTCCCCATTTCTTTAGGAAAGCTTGAAAACTTTAACAAGGAACTTTGAAGCACTAACCAAGCACTAGTCACACATAATGATTTTAAATATAAAATTGACCGCTATGATTTTTCTTTTCGGAAATTGAGGGCACTAACAATAATTTTTGCAGCACTAAAGAGCGCCTAGAAAGCACTGTCTTTAACACTAGCTTTAAAGCACTACCCGAGCGCTATCAATATGCATTTTTTTTTAAATTAAAAATTGACCGTTGTGCTTATTTCTGCTGTGATTTTTCTGAAACCACGAGAGAACATTAATTTTTGTGACACCAAAGAGCACTAACGAAGCACTACTTATATAGGTATTCTTGTTTTTAATAGTATGACAGTTGTTGGATGAGTTGCCTCCCCCGCATGGTGTTTCCTGTATTTTCGGAAACCATGGAAGCTTTGGAGCACTAACCAAGCTTTATGGATGTAATTTCCTTTTTTATACAATTAAAAAGTTGACCGTTAAAGCTATTTTCTGATTAGATTTTTACAATTTTTTTGGAAATCTTGAGAGTATTACAATTATTTTTACGGCACTAAAGAGCACTACTGAAACACTACTTATAGACACTTTACCATTCAAAAATGCAACAGCAGACCGTTAGGTTGAATCCTGCATGGTTTTCCCAATTTTTTCAGATGCCCTGAAAGACCTTATATGACAATCTCTGAAGCACTAAGGAGCACTAACCAAGTATTTTAAATAAATTGAAAAAATTGATCCTTAACTATTTTCCGTTAGGGTTTTTCTTGATCTTTTGGAGACCATTAGACAACAATAATTTTTGTGACACTAAATAGCACTAACGAAACACTACCTCTAGGGGCACTTTTGTATTTTAAAAAAGCGACAGCCGAGCATTAAGTTGGCCCTTGCATGGTTTTTAGAAATCTTAAAAGTCCCCCTAATGACGAGCTTTCAAGCACTAACCAAGTACTAATCTATATGCAATTTTGTTTTTAAATAAATTGAAGAAACTGTATGGTTTTTCTCCACTACAATTTTTCTTGAATATTCCGGAAATCTTGAGAGCACTAACAATTTTTGCGGCACTAAATAGCACTAACGAAACACTAACCTATAGGCACTTTCGTTTTCTAAAAAAGCGACAGCCGCGCATTAAGTTGGCCCTTGCATGGTTTTCCCTGTTTTTCAGAAACCTCGAAAGCTCCCTTAATGACGAGCTTTGAAGCACTAAAGAGCACTAGCCAAGTACTAATCTATATGCAATTTTATTTTTAAATAAATTGAAAAATTGATAGTTATGCTTTTTTCCATTACAATTTTTCTTGATTTTTCGGGAAATCTTGAGAGCACTAACAATTTTTGCGGCACTAAATACCACTAACGAAACACTACCTATAGGCGCTTTCGTTTTTAAAAAGCAACAGCCGAGTATTAAGTTGGCCCTTGCATAGGTCCCCGTTTTTTCAGACGCCTCGAAACCACCTTAATGACGAGTTGTAAAGCACTAAAGAGCACTAACCAAGTACTATTTATACGCAATTTTTTTTTAAATAAACTGAAAAATTAATCGTTATGCTTTTTTCCATTACGGTTCTAGAGTTTTCTGGAAACCCTGAGAGCACTAACAATTTTTGCGGCACTAAATAGCACTAACGAAACACTACATATGAGCACTTTCCATTTTTAAAAAAGCGACAGCCAACGATTATGTTGGCCCTTGCATGGTTTTCCCCGTTTTTTCAGACACCTCAAAAGCCCCTTAATGATGAGCTCTGAAGCACTAAAGAGCACTAACCAAGTACTAATCTGTACGCAATTTTGTTTTTAAATAAATCGATTGTATACTTTTATCCTTGATTTCTCATGAAATCTTAAGAGCACTAACAATAATTTTTGCGGCTCTAGCGAAGTACTACTTTAGGAACATTCATTTTTTAAAAATTTGACAATTGGCCGTTAAATTGGTGTTAGCTACTCACGTTATTTAGGCCTTTAGTTTTGTTGAAACACTCCTGTGCTTGTAATAAATTACACAAAACCAAGGACGACGAAACAGGCAGGCACGTCTAGTGCTAACAATAAGTTTTGCAGCGCTAAAGAGCACTATCGAAGCGACTCACTTTGTTTTAAAGATTTGATAGTCGACCTTTAAATTTTCCCCTCTTGTGGTTTCCCTGTTTTTTCGGAAACCATGAGCGCTTCAATGATGAGACTTTGAAGCACTAAAGAGCCCTAACCAAGCACTATCTGTAGGCTATTTTGTTTTTAAAAATTTTACTGTTATGCTTTTTTTCCGACTTTTCTTGTTTTTTTTCAGAAAACAGCGCTAACAATAGGATTGTAGCACTAACGAAGCACTATCTATCGGCACTTCCTTTTTTAAAATTCGATGGTCGACTGTTAAGTAACCCCGGTTTTTTTTTGGAAACCAAGAAAGCCTAAATAATGAGCTTTAAGCACTAAATGAAGCACTGATCCAGCACTATTTGTAGGTAATTTCTTTTTTTGTTAATTGACTTGCGCTTTTCTCCCTGTCACTTTTCTTGTTTTTTCACAAATCATGTGAGTGCTAACAATAATTTTTGTAGCACTAATTAAGACTTCCTTTAGGACTGACTTTCGTTTTTTACAAATTTGATGGCTGACCGTTCAGTTGGCCCTGTTTTTTCGAAACCAGGAAAGTCCGTCTAATTAAGATTCGAAGCACTAAAAACACTAACCAAACTCATCAATAGAGCTTTCGTAGTTTCAAGGTAAAACCATGGGGACTTAACAGTCGACCGTCGGATTTTTAAAAATGAAAATGCCTATAGGTAGTTCCTCTGTTGTTGCCTTTAGTGCCACAAAAAGTTGTTAGTGCTCCCGTGATTTGTGAAAAAATCAAGAAATATCGTAACAGGAAAAAGCATAATGGTCAATTTTTAAATTTTTTTAAAAACAAAATTGCGTGTAGCTAGTGCTTGGTTAGTGATTTTTAGAGGGCTTTTATAGTTTCGGAAAAAACCAAGCAGGGGGTAACTTAACGGTAGACTGTTGGATTTGTAAAAAACGAAAGCCCTAAAGGCAGTGCTTAATTAGTGCCACAAAAATTATTGTTAATGCTCTCATGTAGTGCAAAAAACAAAAAGTGGCAGGGAGAAAAAGCACAACGGTCCATTAAAAAATAAAAAATACCGTACAAATAGTGCTCCTTAGTTTTTTAAAGCGTATCGTCTTAAGTTTTCACGATTTCCTGGAAAAACCGCAAGAAGAGGGATCAATTTAATAGTCGACTGTCGAATTTTTAAAACAAAGTGCCTTATAGGTAGTGTTTCGTTAGTGCCACAAAAATTATTGTTAGTGTTCTCATAGTCGACTATCAGATATTTTAAAAATAAAATACCCATAGGCAGTGTTTCGTTAGTGCTCTTTAGTGACGTAAATATTATTGTTATCGCTCTTATGATTTGCAAAAAACAAAAAAATCACAAAGAAAAAATTTAAAGATCAATACTTGAATTTTTCAACAAACGAAATTGCCTACAATTAGTGCTATTTAGTGTTTCAAATCTCGTTAAGGCTTTCGTGGTTTCCATGAAAAACCATGAGAGGGCCAACTTAACGATAGATAGTGCTTTGTTAGTGCCACAAAAATTATCGTTAGCTTTCTCATAGTTGACCATCAGATATTAAAAAAATTTAAATACTCATAGGCAGTGCTTCGTTAGTGCTCTTCAGTGACGTAAATATTATTGTTAACACGCTTATGATTTGCAAAAAACAAAAAATCAAAGTGTAAAGGTCAATTCTTAAATTTTTCAACAAACGAAATTGCCTACAGATAGTGCTTGATTAGTGCTATTTAGTGTTTCAAACCTCATTAAGGCTTTCGTGGTTTCCGTGAAAAATCATGAGAGGGCTAACTTAACGATAGATAGTGTTTTGTTAGTGCCATAAAAATTATCGTTAGCTTTCTCATAGTCCACTATCAGATATTTAAAAAATTAAAAATACCTCTTTAGTGACGTAAATATTATTGTTAGCGCTCTTATTATGTGCAGAAGCAAAAAATCGCAGAAAAAATGTAAAGGTCAATTCATAGATTTTTTAAGAAACGAAATTACCTACAAATAGTGCTAATTTAGTGCTTCAAACCTCATTAAGGCTTTCGTGGTTTATGTGAAAAACCATAAGGGGGTTAACCTAACGATAATTGGGTTTTAAAAACCAAAGTGCTTATAGGTAGTGCTTCGTTAGCACTCTTTAGTGCCACAAAAATTATTTTTAATGCTCTCATAGTTTCCGAAAAACAAAAAAAGCATAATCACCAATTTTTTAATTTTTTTGAAAACAAAATTGTGTATAGACAGTGCTTGCCGAGTGCTCTTTAGTGCTTCAAAGCTATTTGTTAAGGCTTATTGGTTTCCAAAACAAACAAAAAAAAACGTGCAGATGTCAACTTATGGTTGAGTTGGATTTTAAAAAAGAAAATGCCTATAGGTAATGCTTCGTTAGTGATCTTTAGTGCCACAAAAGTGCCTATAGGTAGTGCTTCGTTAGTGCTCTTTGGTACCACAAAAATTATTATCACTGCTGTTATGGTTTATGGAAAAAAACAATAAAAACCGTAGTAGGAAAGCTGTAAGTCAATTTTTTAAAAACAAAATTGCGTATTAATAGTGCTTAGTTAGTACTCTACTGCTTCCAGGATCATCATCAAGGTTTTCATGGTTTCCGAAAAAACGGGAAAAACCGTATGGGGCCCAACTTAACGGTAGACTGTCGATTTTTAAAAATAAGTGCCTTTATGTAGTGTTTCGTTAGTGCCATAAAAACTATTGTTAGTGCTCCCATGGTGTCTGAAAAAACAGGAAAAATCACAGGAAGAAAAAACGACGGTCAATTTTTAATTACAGATAGTGCTTAATTAGGGATTTTAAGTGCTTCAAAGGTCATCATTTATCCGAAAAACTGGGAAAATTGTGGAAGAGGTCAAATCAACGGTTAACTGTCGGATTTTTGAGACACGAACGTGTCTATAGATAGTGCTTTTTAGTGTTGTAAAATTTTGTTAGTGCTCTTGTGCTTTCATGAAAAAACGCAATGGGGGAAAAAGGGAATATTCAAATTTTTAAAAAACGCAATGTATATAGTGCTTCAAAGCTCATCAATAGGGCTTTCTTGGTGTCTGAAAGAAATGGAAAACGTGGGGATTTTACGGTCTACAATCGGATTTCATCATTAACACTTCCATGGTTTCCTAAAAACAGGAGAAAGCGTGGGAGCCACCAACTTAACCCTCAACCACAGGATTTTCAAAAACCAATGTGCCTATATGTAGTGCTAAAAAAATGCATATAGATAGCGCTTGGGTAGTGTTTTAAAGCTCGTGCTAAAGATAGTGCTTTCTCTAGGTGCTCTTTACTGCTGCAAAAATTATTGTTAGTGCCCTCAATTTCCGAAAAGAAAAATCGGGTCAATTTTATATTTAAAATAAATATGTAACTAGTGCTTTAAAGTTCCTTGTTAAGGTTTTCAAGCTTTCCTAAAGAAATGGGGAAACTGGGAGGCGTAACAGTCGGCCATTGGATTTTAAAAAAATGAAAGTGCCTGTAGATAGTGCTTTGTTAGGGCTTTTTAGCACAGCAAAAATTGTCAGTACTCACACATTTTCACAGAAATCAAGAAAATCGTTTCACGCTTTTGCATAACAGTCAATTTTTTAAAAACGAAATGCCTGTAAATAATGTTTGGTTAGTGTTTTACGGTGCTTCAAAGCGTGCCATTAAGATGCTTTCATGATTTCTGAAAAAGCAGAAAATTAATGCAGGGACCAACTTAACGAGCTGTCGAATTTTCCAAAAACGAAAATGCCTATAGCTAGTGCTTTTTAGTCCCACAAAATTTATTTAAAAAAAAAAATCGTAGCAGGAAAAAGCAGAACGGCCAATTTTTTAAAAACAATTGCGTATCTATAGTGCTTGGTTAGTGCCTTTTAGTGCTTCAAAGCTATTAAGGCTTTCATGGTTTCCAAAAAGCCATGCGTGGCCAACTTAACGGCCGATCGTCAAATTCTGAAAATGAAAAGAGCCTGTAAGTAGTGCTTTGTTAATGCTAAAGTTAGTGTTCTCGTGATTTCCAAAAAAAGAGAAATTGCATCGGAAGGGTCAATTTTTAAAAACAAAATTGCGTTTAGCTAGTGCTTGGTTAGTGCTCTTTAGTGCTTCATAAGGCTTTCATGGTTTCAGAAAAAACTGTGAGCCAACTTAATGGTCGACCGTCGGAACGTAACCGAAAATGCCTATAGGTAGTGCTTTGTTAGTGCCGTGTAGTACCGCAAAACTTATTGTAAGTGCTCTCATGGTTCGCGAAAAAAAAAATAGCAAAAGTCAGCTGGATAAAGTATAACGGTCAAGTTTTAATTTTTTTTCGAAAACAAAATTGGGTATAGAATGTTTACTTAGTGCTTCAAAGCGCGTCATTAAAGAGCTTTTGGGTAAAAGCCCTGGTTGTGATGGTATACCTTCTGTATTTATAAAAAAATGTAAACAATCCTTAGTTACTCCACTTTGTACATTATTTCAAAAATCATTTAGTGAAGCATATTTTCCACAAATATGGAAGCTTTCAATGATTTATCCGATTGTCAAATCAGGTTCAAAGAACGAAATAAAAAATTACAGAGGAATTTCTCTAATCTCAGTCATAGCTAAAATATTTGAAGCTATAATTTCACAAGAAATTTTTTATACTTACAAGCAACAGATAGGAATTGAGCAACATAGTTTCTATAAAAGCCGCTCAACAGCCACCAATTTGGCCATCTTCCAGAACTTTTTGGTAAACAGTGTGCAAGATGGATCGCAAGTCGATGTAATTTATACAGATTTGTCAAGAGCATTTGACAGTGTTTGTCATAAATTATTAATACAGAATTTAAAGGCAATAGGAGTGAGTGGTCCTTATCTTGGCTGGATAGAATCTTACTTACATGGTCGCTCCAGCATGTGAAACTATGTGGTGTAACGCCTAAAGAAATACATGTATTCTCAGGTGTACCGAGGATCACACCTTGGTCCAATTCTTTTGTTATTTATCAATGATATAGTGTCTATTTTTAGTCAATCCAGGTGTCTACTATATGCAGATGACCTGAAAATTTTTGCTACTGTCAGAAACTTACAAGACTGTAAAAATATTCAGAATGACATTAACAGTTTAATTGAATGGTGCAATACAAATCACCTAAAGCTAAACATAACAAAATGCAAAGTAATGCGTTTCTATCGAATGCGAGAGCCTTTAACATATGAGTACAAAATCAATGATTGTGCTCTGGAATCCGTTGATAGGATAAACGATTTGGGGGTTATTTTTGATCCAAACATCAACTTTAATTATCATATAGATAACGTAATTGCAAAAGGATTTAAAATGCTAGGGTTTATAAGAAGAAATTGTGAAACTATTAGTGATGCTAAGGCAATAAAAACAGTGTATAACTGTCTAGTACGCAGTATCTTAGAGTACAATTGTATTATATGGTCGCCAATTTACAACTCTAGCAAGAACCGCTTAGAGAGAGTGCAGAACACATTCGTGAAGTTTCTGCTTTGGAAACTAGGATACCCTTACAAAAACCTTACATACAATGTGAGATTACAACTTGCTGGTATAGAAAGCCTTGAAATGCGTAGGCAGGCAGCTCTACTCGTTTTTTTACACAAAATAATAAATGGCTACATAGATTCTGAACAATTGTTGACAGAAATAATGTTTAGAATACCGTCTCGGGACACTCGTTCTCGACAGATTCTATTTGAGCGTCAAAACCGTACCACTTACGGTTTTTCAGCATTTATTAATAAGTTAGTTGCCAATTTCAATAAAGTTGATGCAAAGTTTCCTGAAATGAACATATACAACGTAACAGTTAAACAGTTCAAGAAACAAGTACAAACCTTAGTGTTTAAAGCCCCTTACACACTATACTAATTATTAATATTATTTTTATATTCTTTCTATTTATTATATTGTTCTTAGTATATATGTTGATGTACCATTTGGGATTTGTCCCGTGGCTGTACAATAAATAAATAAAAACCGTGCGGGGTCGGCTGTCGGATTTTTAAAAAATGAACACGTAACAAACAGCTACTTATGCACACGTGTACGAACAAAATCGTCTTACCTAATCATCACTAGACCCTACTCGGAACAGTTCAAACACAAGTCGTTTATGCACAGCTGTGAGAACGAAGGCGTCCCACCTCGCCAACCATCTTTGTTTCGTCGTTAATACTAATCTAAGTATCTTTTTTGCGTTTACTTTGAATGTAATAATTAACACCCTCACAGTGGTCATTTGTTTACGTTACGGATGTGAACTAATTTTATGCAATATCCCTGTAAGAGAATGTGGAACTTGTTGTGCCTTTTTGGCCCACGGTGGATGCCAAATTAAGTTTGCATGAATAGTCGTTCTAGAGATGCCTGTTTGTGTGATGTTTTCGACAATAATAATTAATAAGATTCGTCGATTTAAAAAAATATTTATTGTACAAAAATTACGCAAAAAAATATAAAAATAAAACTGACTAAAATACGATATAAAATACTATTTGTTATCTAAAAGTTGCAAGTTTATTAAATGTCGCATCGTCGGTCGACCGTGCGGACAATTCTAAAAACAAATATTAAAATCAGAAGTCACAAATACATTAATTTACCCAAGGTTGATCGATTTCTCCCATATGGTCGACTAAACGTCGCATATCACTTTTACTCAAGGGACAACCAACCATTATGCTTTTACGACATGCTCGGGTTGCGAACATTAACTGAACTCTTGACGGCCGACATATTGCGGGGTTTATACCTTCCTAGAACAAATTTGCAGTTAGTGAGACGTGTGTTGAAGGAACACAATCGAGTTCGTTCAATCGTATGCGACATCATTTTTAACAAACTTAGATACTGAGAATTCTCGTTTTTAACAATTTCGTTCGATTGCTAATCGAGGACTAGGCGCTGTTACCAAAACTGTTAGTCGTCAAACGATAACGGACAATACATACACGTTACAAATAAACATTCGTACAATAACCTACCTGTAACATAAAAAGCATTTCTTCAATGTCGCTTTTACCAAAAATGTAATTTTTACTCATCGGAATTGAGGTTAGAGATACCTTCTTCGTAGCCGGTGCTGAAACCGAGAAACATGTTAGTATTTTGTACAAACTATGCGAATAAAAATTCACTAACTACAGAGAAAACGAATATTATTGCCAGTAACATCCCATATCTTAAAACGTGTCTAGCCCGTCTTTGTGTTAAAGATGAGAGGTGCAAATCGATCACTAATTGGGATTTGCGTCCGAGGGTGTCGGTATTGGTGGTACGGATGGGTCGAGGTCCGGTGGAGAATTTTTGCGTGCGTTGCACAGATCGGTTTTTATCGTCAAAAACCCATAAATAGGGGAGATATAAGGGTTTTCCCGGAAAAGATTAGTTTGCAGCGTGCTACACTTCGTTTACAGTTTTACCTGGTCGGTAATGCAGTTAACAAAATGTTACACTTAGATTCTGGTACATTGAAATGGCGATAGATGGCTCTTCAAAGCCGGTATTACAATTACCAAAGTTCATAAGATACACATGACGTCACTGATAATTTATATTGCGCCATAATTAAGAGAAGGTACATAAAATTTAAACAATAAAAATTAGATAATCTACTCACGTGAAGGATCAGCTAACCGCAGGAAATCCGCCACGGTAACCTCGGCATCGCTGCTGGTAGAGTTGGACATCCAAATTATCTCGGGGTCATGGGATGCTCCAGGGTCATCTCCGTTCCTATATGCAGTGGAAGACGGGAATAGGAAATTAAGGAAAGATACTCAAGATAAGGAAATCTACATAATAAGATAACACGACACCCGGCACGACTGTTCACTTCAAAGTTTGGCGTAAAAGCCACGTTTCCGCGCGAGAACCGCGGAACTCCCTACTCTTTGTAGCATTGCCTTACCCCTATGGGGATAATTCACACTTGCCAATTGCACTATTGTGACGTACCGGAAGCCCCGCCCAGTTCATTTAAAAATGTTCGCGCGTCTTGCGTATTTAAAATTATGGCGGAAGCTTCCGCACATTAAAAACTACTTAACATAAAATGTTAAAGTGCAAATTCAGTTTGCACGTAACAATCGCGACAAAGCCACAAAAGAAAAACTTAAAAAGAAAAGTCTGTTAGCACAGTAACAGCTTAAAATCTAAGTCCTTACTACCCTACATAAACCCTAACTTAAAACCTACAAAATGTTTATATAAGGCGCCACCTGGTTTTTCGACCGATAGCACGTCTACCGAAGTACCAGGAAACGGAATAGGTAGCCCGATAGTCTTTGACTACACTACTTACCGACAGCACAAATTTGTCGGGAGCATGAAACACTGCTTAAACTAAATGGGTGCGACAAGTCGCCTAACCTATCTAAACCTATCTAAACTTATCTAACTAAAGCTAACATATAGTTCTTATATGCAAACACACATGAGTGTCGCATCAAACTATTCTTCTTTTTTTTGGCAAGAAGTGCCCAAATTTAAAAAAGTTCATGAGAGCGTCACTTGCACTCTAGCAAATTTTGTTTCTGGTACTTTGGTTTCCTCCGATGCACATTTAACTTGTCCATGACACAGTTGTGAATCCACAAATTTACCAAAAGTACCGCCTACTAAATCCTTATATGCTAACCTGACAAATTACATTTCTAAATCGGGTTAGCTTTTTCACTTAAATTTCAGAAAGATAATTCCCACGCCTGGTCATATATACCACACGTTAGGACGATAAAAGATAAGATAAGATCTCAAATTGATGTTAAAGATAATAGATAAGGTAAAGATATTAAGCTTAAGTTGTTATCCTCAAAGGTAATGAATAAGATAACGGTATTAAGCTTTAGTTATTATTTGAGATACTCGATAAGATAACACGATATTAAGTTAAAGTGATTATAAGAGATAGTAGGTAACATGAATTTAAACAGAAGTTATTGCTCAAGATAACCGGTAAGATAACGCAACATAACTCGAAGTTATTCCTAACGGTAGTCGGTAAGATAACGATAAATTAAACCAAAGTTATTACTAACGGTAATCGGTAAGATAACGATACTAAACTAAGGTTATTACCAAAGGTAATCAATAAGATAACGATATTAAACCTAAGGGTATTGTCAAAGATAATAAAGAAGACAAAGATATTGGCCTAGTTATTACCCAAGACAATGATAACAACAAGAGAGTGGCTCCAGTAGAGCCGTTTAAATGGGGTTGACCCTATAAAACACAGCGTAGTCTGAAGGACCACCTGCGATATTAATCCGACAAGATAAGATATACACATTTTAAAATTCACTAGACTCCTAAGAGAACTAGTACGATAATTTTCCTAACGAGTGCTTCGACTACGATAAGAAAATCAGACAAAGATAGACACGACAACTTAAAAGTATCTTCACAGATACAAACACACAAAACAAACTGTTTTAAGGTAGTTTTTAAATCGGTAGCACCCTAAACACACAAAATGTCCAATTAAAAGCAGTTAGATACAGATACACTGTCCCCATATGCTAAAACAACCGAGAATTTAATAAGATAACAATAAGAAGCAATAGCACCTCACCACAAAGTTCAATAAAAACAACGAAAAAAATGTTTATACGTTATGTTGATTTAGTAGAAAAACAAATAAAGATATAGTGTAATGATGTAGTATAATGTGGGCGACTGCAGTAATTCAGAAGAAAACACATGGAATAGACAATCCTAGCCTTTGCAACTGCGAATATGAACTATTTCTTTCAATGGCATAGACTGCGTGTCCTATGTAAGCCCAAAGAAGAAAGCATTCACTCAACATCAGCCAAAACCAGTCATAAAAATTCAATGGGTTATTTCAACCAAAGTTACGACAATTACCTTTCAATTAAACCATATAAGAGAAATACTAAAGACCGAACAATATGTAGTAGGAAAATTTCAAGGGTTAATTAAATGAAACGACAGAGCTATATTGGGGGTGTAGAGGATGAAGTGATATATGAGTAACGGTATGGTCGAGGAAAGTCAACGAAAAGAAAAGATAGCTAAATTAAGGTAAGTAAAGTTAAACGTGTAAGAAATTATATACTATATGAGAGAAGGAATAAGTAATTAAAGATACTAATTGATGACGAGAACAAAAAATATTAGGTAGATGGTGAGGAGAATGGGACATGAAAACTTAATTAGCATTTGGGTCAGCAGAGAATGGCTTAAGGTCTTTAATATGCCACCTGCCTTGGCGTTTTCCTTCAGTATCCTGAAGTTCATAGATAAGAGGACTAATAACACGTGTGACTTTACACAGAATGAATTTAGGGGCCAATTTTGAAGAAAATTTCTTAGATGCATCCGATAAGACATAGTTCTTTTTCCAAACTTGTTCGCCTAAGGCAAAGGAAATATTTCGCCACGCAAGTTATAATGGTCCTTGCTCTTTTCGTAAGCTTTTAACAAATTTTTCTAACGTCGTTAAAGATAGAAGGTAATGACTGTTGGTCCTTGTCCCAGCGCATTTATCGTCAAATTCAATTACGTTAGTATCGTCAGGCACTAAACCATAGTAACTCCCATCGATTGGGGTATATCTTCCAAAACAAGAAAAGACGGAGTGAATTGGGTTGCTTTGCTTAGATGTACGCAAAGCTTGAGCAATTTCAAAGATATGTTCATCCCATGTAGTATGGTCTGAATTAATATAAGACGAGATAGCGGTAATTAACACTCGATTTACTCTCTCGGTAGGGTTTACTTGGGGTGATATTTTGCGTTAAACCAAATTTTTGTACTTTGTAACTTTTAACGAAATTCTGAAAATCTTTAGAGATAAATTGTGCACCATTGTCACAAAGAATAATCTGGGGACACCAAAGATAAGAAAGACATTCTGTTCTAGGAATTTAATTATTGCAGCGGAGGTAGCTTTACGTAAGGGTTGCACCATAACAAATTTAGAAAACCAATCGGTAACAACTAAAGATATTGATTACCTCTTCTCGATCGAGGGAGAGGTCCTAATAAGTCAAGCGATATTAATTGAAAGGGATAAGATACACGCTTAAAGTTACCCATTAAACCAGGGCGAGCGCTTGTGAACTCTTATGAGAACCACAAATTTTGCAGCTTTTAATGTAGCGACAAACAGATTGCTTAAGTGTGGGCCAGTAATACAATTCAGATATTTTCAGAGTTTTTGTAACACCAAGGTGTGCAGCTAAGGGATCGTCGTGACATAATTTGAGCACCTCACTGCGATTTGCAGTGGGCACAACGAGTTTCCATTCAGGTATATTCGATATTTTATGTGGGGACGAGGATACAAATTTATACAGTCTATTATTAGTTACCGAAGGTAGGAAATTTGTCGGGATTATCGGAAACTTTTCTAATCATATTGAGGTACCAGGTATCCAGAATTAAATTTGGAAGGTTAAGAGAAAACATCTCGAGATAACGCATCAGGTACGATATTTAATTTGCCAGGCCTATGCCTAACGTCAAAAGTAAATTGAGATATACGCAAGTTCCATCTTGCCAAACGACCTGCGGGTTGTTTCAAGTTATTAAGCCAAGTGAGTGCTGCACAATCAGTGATTACGGTAAAGTGTGTACCTTCGACATATCCTCTAAATTTCTCGATGCCAAAGATAACACCCAATAGTTCTCGTTCGGTAGCAGAGTATTTTTGTTCGGCAGAAGTTAAGGCACGGCTCGCATAAGCGATTGGATGTTCTAAACCATTGTTTACCTGGAACAACATTGCACCTAACCCGGTAAGTGAGGCATCGGTTTGTATATAAAACTTATCATCGAAATTTGGAGAGATTAAGATAGGTGCTGAAGTGATTAGTGTTTTAATTTGTTCGAAAGCCTGTTGGGATTCTAAATTCCACTCGATAGTTTGGGATTTCTTTTTATTTTTAATTAAAGCGGTAATGGGTGCAGATATAGTTGAAAGGTTAGGTAGAAAATGCGATAATAGCTAATCATTCCTATCAAACGCTTTGATTTCGGTAACAGTTTTTGGTGTTTTAAATTTAGTAATGGCATCAACTTTAGCAGGATCGGCTCGTAAGCCTGTCCCATCGACAATAAAACCAAGAAATGTAAGGGATGAACGACAAAATTGAGACTTTTCCAGTTTATCTTAAAACCTGCTGCATTTAAACGTTCAGCAACTTCATCTAATGTGGCGATATGTTCATCGAAAGAACTTGAGATAACTAAGATATCATCTAAAAATACAAAGGCACGTTCTTGATGTAAGATAGGACCTAACGTTTGATCCATAGTACGTTGTAAAGTTTGTGGAGCGTTACAGAGACCAAATGGCAAAAAATTATATTCGAAAAGACCTCGGCCTGGGACACAAAAAGCAGTTTTTTGACGAGAAGATAAGTCAAGAGGTATCTGATAAAAAGCTTGTCTAAGGTCGATAGATGAGATAAATTTTGCATTACGAAGCCTGCTCAAAATTGAATCAGTTCTAGGTAAAGGATAAGCGTCTGGAACAGTAACAGAATTTAGCTTCCTGCCATCAAAACAGACACGCCATTCGTCATTCTTTTTCCGAACTAGCAATACGGAGAGGTCCACGGTGAATTTGAAGGAGAGATAACACCAGATACTAACATTTTGTCTATTTCCGCATGTAAATGCTTTTGTAAGGCAGGCGATAAGGGATATTGACGTTGCTTAAAGGGAAGGGCATCACCTGTAGAGATAACGTGTGTTGCCGTTGTAACACAACCAAGTTCAGAGGTATTAAGTTTGCGAAATTTGTCGATTGTAGCGTTAAGAGTTACATCTTGGGAATCAGTAAGAGAGATTTTGTTAGATATTCCTGTAGATGCACAGGAGTTCGTTTTAATAGAGGTTTGCCATGAAAAATCCTGAAAGTAAAGTGACAGATTAAAAAGTTTACAGAAATCAACGCCCAGTAGAAAAGGATACGCTAATGCAGGGACAATCAAAATAAAACATCACGTTCAAGAGACTCTACACGAATTTTTAACTTAAGGGAACCGGTTACATGTATTTGATTATCGTCAGCTAAATTTATGGAAGTTTTTTCAGGAATAATTTGAATTTTGATATTTTGTTGAGATAATTGATGTAAACCTTCGTTATTTATAAGAGAACATGAAGAACCTGTATCCAGTAAAGCAATTACATTTAAGGAACCAATTGAGATAGATAAGTGTGGACGGTTATCGAGGGGTTTTTTAACAAGTTGTGAAACAGCGGTAGTCTTTTTATGATAAAAGGAATTGACGGTTTGTAACCACTTAGACCACTCGGCTGGAGTAGTGTAGCATAATTCCTCTAATGAAGGTAAGGTATTTTGTACATTAATAGTAGCGGTATTATTATTAGATAAATTTAATGACGGTACAACGTTAGAAGTGGTTTTATAATTTAAATTTATTGGCGTCTGTGTCCGTTGAATGATTGTTGTTGAGGGCGATTTTGGTTTCTTGAGATATTCACACCCTGATTTGAAATATCTCGATGGGAGTTTCCGATACGTTAGGATTACAGTTGGTGCAGTTAGATTTGTAGATATTTGAGCGACCACAACCATAACAAAAAATATTTTTAGGGTAAGTGCAGACAGTATAGTTATGTCCACTTCGCTTGCAGTTCCAACAGGTAAGTGCGTTATTAGTTACGGTAGAAGGAACGTTAAGTGTAGATACTTTACGGAAGGTCGAACTTGGCAAGCTAGATCAGGTTCGAGAAGACCAGATAATTTCTCGGTGGTGGTCGATATTTGTCAATCCTTGACCTCACTTCTTGAAGAGAACGACATAGGTCTTTAAAATGAGCTAGTGAAGATATGATCTGTAATGCCAAACGTTCTGAGAAATAGGGTTCAAATTTCTAAGTAATTGATCGATAATTTCGGATTCGGAAGGTTTTTGTCGAGTCTGCTATATAAAGCTTCTAATGAGGTAATAAAAGACACAACATTTTCGTCGGGACCTTGAGTTCGGTTACGAATTTCGTTCCAAAGATCGTTAATGTAGCCATAAGGTAGGAAGTCTCGTTTTAAACAGGCAACTAACTCATTCCAGGTAGAAATTTGGTGTCGTATGTTTCTGTACCATATTAATGCTGAGCCTGCGAACAAATCACCAGCTGAGATAAATAGATCTTGGTCGGTACACCCGCTGGAAATTTTAAAATCGTTAATCCGGTCAAGAAAGGATGATAAAGAAACCTTCGAATCAAACCCTTCAAAGGTGAGACCCCATTTGTATACAGGTATAGGTTTTCCTAATGGTTTAGGTTCGGCAAGCGCAAGATTTGAAAAAGGTGACAATATATCTACGCTCATGCGTTAGGATTAAGTCTTTCTAAAAGAATTCCTTCAAGCAATAACACCTCGGACAACAAACTTTGTTTAGCTTGAGTCACTTGGTCATCGTTATATAAAGATAATGAATCAACTCGCTGTTTGACGTGAGTTATTCTTGAAGTCAATCTCCTAATTCGATATTAGTAGCCGCAGGATCTGTTTTGTTTATTATACCCGATATATCATCTAAAGATAATTTAATTTCTGATACGTTGAGTGGCCAATCGCCAACAGGGTTCTTTAAGATAGCCACGCCTTTGGTTTCCTGTGACAAAACAGCCCTAAGTTGAGATCGCCTATCATTCTGATTGGTCGCAGCTATGATACTTCTGCACTCCAGCTCGTAGATCAATTCCAGCGATTTTAAATGTGATACGTTCATTATGAATACAATATTCAAGACACGATATAAAAATATGCGATTTTGACGCAGGTTAGAAGGTAAAAACACGTTACAGCTACTTTAAGGTAATACGATACGATATTTAGAGGTAAGAACTTGTTAGAACGTCACCGATAACACCAAAGAAACACATTTAAGGTATATGGAAACGAAATCAATGTTCAGTTAAATACATATTTTATAGATAATGACAGACAAGCCTTCCAAAATGGAAAATGGGCGCAGAGGATATGTTATTTAACCTATAAGGCAACAACGTATAGTCAAACACTTCTTAAAAAGGTATACTAGCAATTTATTTCACTCAAGTGTTTTTTAAACACTTAATTTTCATGTAAAAGATAAACCATAATGCAATTTTAGAATGTAACATAAAGATGTATTTAAGTTTCAAAAACGGCCTTTCAAAGTTAAGGAAAGCAACTAAAGATATTTTAATAGGTAATTCTATAATACTGTATTTAAAGACATAAGGTAAGGTAAATACTTACATGAATAAAAGTAAAGTTCTTTAAGTGAAGAAGCTATTAATGCATTGTATCCTTATAAAGGAAATTATTCTAACCTAAAAACAAAGAAGAAGCCCTGAAGTTCATAGCCTGAACAGGTTGAAGGCGCCATCTGCTACACTTCGTTTACAGTTTTACCTGGTCGGTAATGCAGTTAACAAAATGTTACACTTAGATTCTGGTACATTGAAATGGCGATAGATGGCTCTTCAAAGCCGGTATTACAATTACCAAAGTTCATAAGATACACATGACGTCACTGATAATTTATATTGCGCCATAATTAAGAGAAGGTACATAAAATTTAAACAATAAAATTAGATAATCTACTCACGTGAAGGATCAGCTAACCGGCAGGAAATCCGCCACGGTAACCTCGGCATCGCTGCTGGTAGAGTTGGACATCCAAATTATCTCGGGTCATGGGATGCTCCAGGGTCATCTCCGTTCCTATATGCAGTGGAAGACGGAATAGGGAATTAAGGAAAGATACTCAAGATAAGGAAATCTACATAATAAGATAACACGACACCCGGCACGACTGTTCACTTCAAAGTTTGGCGTAAAGCCACGTTTCCGCGCGAGAACCGCGGAACTCCCTACTCTTTGTAGCATTGCCTTACCCTATGGGGATAATTCACACTTGCCAATTGCACTATTGTGACGTACCGGAAGCCCCGCCCAGTTCATTTAAAATGTTCGCGCGTCTTGCGTATTTAAAATTATGGCGGAAGCTTCCGCACATTAAAAACTACTTAACATAAAATGTTAAAGTGCAAATTCAGTTTGCACGTAACAAGCGACGTATTCGCTTATGTGTTAAAAACGCTATGATCCCACGAAATTTTCCGGATCTGAAAAAAACCGAACAAGCAGTGCGACGAAGCTAACAACAGATCAGTTCCGAATGATCCCGAGTTGTCCTAATTGGCCTAAGCGAACTGCCCTAACCTAACTGCCTCAACCTAACTGTCGTAACCTTTCCGGAAATTTTTAGACTTTCAGCAATTTTTAAGCTTTTCCGGCAATTTTCTAGGATTTTCCGGCAATTTTCTAGCTTTTTGGGCAATTTTCTAGGTTTTCCAACAATTTTAGGCTTCCCCTCAATTTCCTAAGCTATCCGGTTGTTTTCCGGCGATTTTCCGGTAAATTTTCAATTTTCTAGGCTTTTATGGTAATTGTCCAGAGACAATTTCTAGGGTTTTCCGGCAATTTTCTAGGCTTTACCTACAATTTTCGGCGATTTTACGACCATTTTCCTGCAATTTTCTAGACTTTCCGGCAATTTTCTAGGCTTTTTTGGCAATTTCTCTAAGCTTTTTCGGCAATTTTCTAGGTTTTTTCGGCAATTTTCTGGGCTTTTAAGGTTTTCTATGCTTCGCGGCATTTTTCTAGGCTTTTTGGGCAAATTTCTAGGTTTTTCCGACAATTTTTTAGGCTTCCCCGCAATTTCCCAGGCTTTCCGGTTGTTTTTCGACGATTTTCCGGTAAATTTTCGGCAATTTTCTAGGCTTTTGTGGCACTTCTCCAGTTTTTTGGCAATTTTTTAGGCGTCTCCTGCGATTTTCCAACAATTTTTTAGGATTTCCCGGCAATTTCTAGGCTTTCCGGTAATTTTCCGACGATTTTCCGGTAATTTTTGGCAATTTTCTAGGCTTATGTGGCGCTTCTCCAGTTTTCTGGCAATTGTTTAGGCTTCTCTGGCGATTTTCCGACCATTTTCAAGGATTTCCCGGCAATGTCTAGGCTTTTCCTACAATTTTCGGCGATTTTCCGACAATTTACCTGCGATTTCTAGGCTTTCTGGCAATTTCCTAGGCTTTTTTTTAGAAATTTTCCACGCTTTTCTGACAATTTTATTAGGCTTTTCCGGCCTTTTCTAGGCTTTTTGAGCAATTTTCTAGGTTTTGCGACAATTTTTAGGATTTCCTGCAATTTTCTAGGCTTTTCGTTAATTTCCCGACAAATTTCTAGGCTTTCCGGTTGTTTTCCGGCAACTTTCCGACCATTTCCCGGTAAATTTTCGGCAATTTTCTAGGCTTATGGGGCGCTTCTCCAGTTTTCTGGCAATTGCTTAGGCTTCTCTGGCGATTTTCCGACCATTTTCTAGGATTTCCCGGCAATGTCTACGCTTTTCCTACAATTTTCGGCGATTTTCCGACAATTTACCTGCGATTCCTAGGCTTTCTGGCAATTTCCTAGGCTTTTTTTAAGAAATTTTCCATGCTTTTCCAACAATTTTATTAGGCTTTTCCGGCCTTTTCTAGGCTTTTTGAGCAATTTTCTAGGTTTTGCGACAATGTTTAGGATTTCCTGCAATTTTCTAGGCTTTTCGTTAATTTCCCGACAAATTTCCGGTAAACTTCGACAATTTTCTGGGCTTTTGGGCAATTTTCTAGGGTTTTGACAATTTTTTAAGCTTCCCGACAATTTTCTAGGCTTTCCGGTTGTTTTCCGGCAACTTTCCGACCATTTCCCGGTACATTTTTGGCAATTGTCTAGGCTTTTCCGGCAATTTCGTGACATTTCTAGGCTTTTCCGGCAATTTTCTAGGCGTTTCCAACCATTTTCTAGTCTTTTTCCGCCAATTTTCTAGGCCTTTTGAGCAATTTTCTAGGTTTGGCGACAATTTTTAAGATTTCCTGCAATTTTATAGGCTTTCCGGTAATTTTCCAACGAATTTCCGGTAAACTTCGGCAATTTTCTAGGCTTTTGGGCAATTTTCAAGGGTTTTCGACAATTTTCTAGGCTTACCGGTTGTTTTCCGGTAAATTTTTGGCAATTTTCTAGGCTTTTATGGCAATTCTCCAAGGTTTCTAGGCTTTTCCGGCAATTTTGTGACATTTTTCTAGGCTTTTCCGACCATTTTCGGCGGTTTTCCTACCATTTTCTAGGCTTTTCCCGCCAATTTTATAGGCTTTTTGAGCAATTTTCTAGGCTTTTTGAGCAATTTTCTAGGCGTTTGCAACAATTTTCTAGGCTTACCGACAATTTCTAGGCTTTCCGGGAATTTTCTAGGCTATTTGAACAATTTTGTAGGTTTCCGACAAGTTTTAGGAACTCCTACAATTTTCTAGGCTTTCCGGCAATTTCCCGACGAATTTCCGGCAAATCTTTGGCAATTTTCTAGGCTTCTTATGGCAATTTTATATAGCTTTTCTGGCAATTTTCTAGGCTTTTTCCGGCGATTTTCTAGGCTTTTCAGGCAATTTTGCTTTCTCGACAATTTTCTAGGCTTTTCCGACTGTTTTCTGGCAATTTTCTAAGCTTTCCGGCAAATTTCTAGGCGTTCTGGCAATTTTGTAGGCTTTTCCGGCAATTTTCTAGGCTTTTCTCGAATTTTGTTGGCTTTTTCGGTGCTTTTCTCGACAAACTTCTCTAAGTGTTCCGTTTCTTCAGTCTGCTAGGGCGATGTGCTTTTGGACCGATCAAACTCCTCCAAGTCGTTCCGATGGAGTTTACTAGGGAGAAATGGTCTTGGTGCGACTAACTTCCCGAAGTTGATACGACCAACTTCCTGAAGTTGATGAAAAGTTATATGGGGTTTTGGGCGTAATAGGTATATGTCGCTTAAAGTAGTCCTGAAAGGACTACAAGCCGCTTCTAGTCCCATATCTTAAAACATGTCTACCCTGTCTCTTTGTGTTAAAGTTGAGAGGTGCGAATCAATCTAAATTGAACTAAACTGATCTGAACTGAACTAAATTGATCTTGACCCGGAGTAATACACTATTGCGCAATGGTTATAGTTTTACACGGTATAATTCCCACCATATTATAACTGATACCGACCACGTTTTTAGGGTGATGCAACCGCTTTTTAAGTCAATTTGCAAGCACAATTTAAATCAAAATAAATTACGTGGTGGCATCTCGGAAATTCATCTCAGGGTCCCATGATGCTTTGCAGGTTGGATTCAGTTACGACCTGTTGAATCAAATTACCACCCGTCCTTCCTGTAACTTCAGTACTAGTAGGGGAATGACAGGAATTAAGGTACCGGGTGCAATTGAAGATAAAGGTACAAGGAACCTACATGCCTAAAAAGAAAAGACATCACACCACTCAAGATAGTTGTTGCTTCGTCGAGGGCTTGTAACTTAGTGGAGTCCTTTTACACCACGCGCGCACTCCGCCTAACTTTTGCGCAGACGCGACTGTCAGGGACGACGGAAGTTGCCGTATTCGTTTAAAAACACGCGGCAATTTATTTACAAATTAAATCTAACGTGATACATGCCGGTTGGCATACAAACGTACGACAACAACTGTCGAAATTCGACACATTGGTCTTAGACCGATGCAAAATCCGGATCATACCGATTCAGACGCTGCACTATCTTAGACCACAAGACCTGTTACGTGCCAAATTGGCACTAAACATTGTTTTAGGTTAATTTTGATGTGCGGAAGTTTCGCACCATAAATTCAAAAGACTAGGCGCGTATTTCCGTTACGTCACAGTGCGTTTGCGCCAGATCGCGCGACGCGAGTGGAGTAGGGACAAAGTGGGGAGAAGTTTCAGTGAGTCTCTGTAACGTGGCTTTTTTGCCTGAACCTTCGAGTGGAGTGGACGTTTTCGGTAACGTATCGTTATCTTTATCTATGTAGATTTCGTTGCCTGATTATCTTTGTTTGTCGCCCTTATACCATGTTTCCTTATCCGTTCCCTGCATAGGTAGGTGATAAATCTGTAGCCGTTGGCTGAACCGTGTTCCACGCCGGAGCACCATCTCTAATCACTCCAGGATGGAGCCCTGAGATACCGAGAAGCCAACTTTAACTCAACCCCGCCGGACGTCGGATTTCTTATGTAAGTACTCTCATTGTTAATTTGTTCGTTGTTATAAACTGTTGTCTTAAATTTATATCTTCCGATAATGGCGTATTATATTTGTGCATTGGTGACGTCATTGACAGATGGGCGCGCCGAAATCTGTACAAGATTAGCGTTACCAACCGCCCGTGACGTCGCTTATTCCGCGTTTGCGCGATGTATTTATCGACGTTTTAAAACGTAAAAATTCTTACGTTAAAAAACGTCAAATTCTTACATTTTAAAACGTCGATAAATACATCGCGCAAGCGCGGAATAAGCGACGTCACGGGCGGTTGGTAACGCTAATCTTGTACAGATTTCGGCGCGCCCATCTATCAATGACGTCACCAATACACAAATTTAATACGCCATTATCGGAAGATATAAATTTAAAACAACAGTTTATAACAACGAACAAATTAACAATGAGAGTACTTACATAAGAAATCCGACATCCGGCGGGGTTGAGTTAAAGTTGGCTTCTCGGTATCTCAGGGCTCCATCCCGGAGTGATTAGAGATGGTGCTCCGGCGTGGAACACGGTTCAGCCAACGGCTACAGATTTATCACCTACCTATGCAGGGAACGGATAAGGAAACATGGTATAAGGGCGACAAACAAAGATAATCAGGCAACGAAATCATAGATAAAGATAACGATACGTTACCGAAAACGTCCACTCCACCGAAGGTTCAGGCAAAAGCCACGTTACAAGTAACGGAAAACGCGCCTGTCTTTTGAATTATGGTGCGAAACTTCGCATCAAAATTAACCTAAACAATTTTCAGTCCATTGCACGTACAGCTCGTACAATTAAACATCAACCTAACACACAACAGCTACTTACCGTTACGGTCAATCCTAAAACAAAAGCCGTTCTTCTTGAACACATCTTCGTTCTCAATCAACAAATCTTCATTCGCAGCCGTCAGCTCGAGCGGTTTAGGGCTAAAACACAAATACACTAACGACGAACAACTTTATTTCACTTACTTTACAAGAACCTGACTTTCCAACGACGTGTTGAGCTGAAGATTCTCGAAATTATACTTTTCGTCAGTTGCATGTTGGTCGATAATAAATAAGTCGCTGTCCAACTGCGCAATGATGAATCCTAGGTTAAACTGGCCGATAATGGCCATTGTTTTAAATTTGTCTTTTGTAATTTGTTTCTGGAGCTCCTTTTCGGCAGATTTGTTCTCGGCTCGAGTGATCTGGGAATGGAAGTTGACTTCGATACGTTCGTTTGTTTCGGGCTTGTGCGTGATGAGTGTGTCCCTGATGTGGTTAAGCGAAGCTCGTATTGTGACTTTTGGTCGTTGGTTTGGTTTGGCGAGGTGTACGAGTGGTTCAGTACACAAGTCGGTTTGTGTGTTCGTTACTGTTAGGTTATGTGTACTTGGTTGGATATCGTCAGTAATTAACAGTAGCTCGTCTAAATTCTCATCGGTTTTATCATCGTTGTGGTTAACCCATACATTGTTCAGGCGCTGTGGTTGGTCTTGTACGTTCGATTCTACAAACTCGGTTTGTGTGTTCGTTACCGTTAGATCAGCTTGCGTACTTTGTTGAATATCGTCAACGACTAACAGTAGCTCTTCTAAATTCCTATCGGCTTTATCGTCGTTGTTGTTAACCGATACACGGTCCAGGTGTCGTGGTTGGTTTGGTTTTGCGAGGTCTTGTACGTTCGATTCTACGAACTCGGTTTGTGTGTTCGTTACCATTAGATCAGCTTGTGTACTTTGTTGGATATCATCAGCGATTAACAGTAGCTCCTCTATACTCCTATTGGCTTTATCATCCTTGTCGTTAATCGGACTGTTTTCACCACTTTCAGCCCTCCATATCACCTTGTTCTGTGCTGTGCTCTTACACCGCTTCTTAAACAACTCGCTAATACTTCCATTGAGACTACGTTTTACTCCCTGAACGTTGGACTTATCTAAATTTTGAACAGCGTATGTCGATGGAGCATCTTTAAACGCCTCCAGTAACGTACTCTTAACAGTCGCTAGTAATAGCTTTTCGTTATCGACAAAAACCTGTCGCTTATCAGGCGTTACGTTCACATCGACCAGTGAACGCTTCATACTTACGTTTAGAAACACAAACGGGTACTGGTTACCGTTAAACTGCTTGTAAATGCCGTTAACAAGCTTGGTGATTTTGTGAGGCTCGCACGGTCTTGAGTTTATATAAAAAAATTGTCGGTCGTTAGTGCTTCGACCACTGCCGTGTGTTGCGCTCGAGATAAAACAGTCGAAAGTGAATGGTAGAGGTTCTCCGGGAACAAGCTTTAGCTTATATTCGTCTAGGACTTGGTCGCTTGGTTCAGCTGACTCAAGCTGTATCAACGATTGTATTTGTTTCGCTCCAAATACGTTGACTATGTTTGTTCGAATGGAGTTGGTGCCTTCGGTGGAGATCACGCTGTTTTTGGAGCCGTTTACGGTATTTGTACAAGTCAACCTGCAAATTAAGTGTTAGAGTCGGGCACAATGGTAATATATGAATAGAAAATTTGAACGACAACTAGAAAATTTACAGCCGGCTAATCGGGACGTACTGAATTTTTTTACGATGTGGAGAGACAGTTTTTAAAATCATTCAACTTTTAATTTATCAAAGTAAGGTTATGTTGTTGGATAATTTAGACTGGAGGAGTCGATGAAGTACCCATACTCTTACATCGACCAAGGTAAAGGTTATGCTATTAGATAATTTCGACTGGAGCAGTGGTTTTCTCACCTAGTGGTCTGTGTCGTCTGCTGTGCTGTTACAGGTGGTTGATAGGGTGAGTAGCTTCCGAATCTTCTACTTGGTTGCTCTCCAGCTATACAATATCCAAATCCTGGATTCTCCGGCCTTTGGTTTTCGACCGACAGGATGGCTATTCGCCATAAGCCGCTCCATTGTCAGGTAGCTCGTCGAACAGGACTGATGGATGTGCATCCCCAACGATTTCGATTGTCACCATTCCTTGGCACCCCGTATAGCTGGAAAACTTCCTTGAATTGTCACCGTTCCGCTGCTCACCTTGTTTCGTCCAGAGGCGAAGGTAGGTAGATGTTGATTCCAGGAGACCCTCAAAAGTATGGCATATGCACTGCAATATATTGTATTAACCCTAAGCGCCTAGGATTTAAAGCACGTCTCTAGGTTTTAAGGGATTTTCTAGGTTTTAAGGCACTTACCTAGGTTTTAAGGCAATTTTCTAGGTTTTAAGGATTGTCTCAGCTTTAAGAAAATTATGGCTTCAAGAATTTTCTGGGTTTCAAGCCTTCTTGGTTTTAAGCGCAATTTCTAGGTTTAATGCATTTCGCATTTCAAAGCATTTTCTATGTTTCAAGGTAGATTTGTCAGGTCTTGATGGCAATTTGCAGTCTAAAGCATTTCGATTTTAAGCAATTCCTTGGCTAGGTTTAAAGGCAGTTTTATACGTTTTAAGGCAATTTCACCGTTTCAAGGCAATTTCACCTGTTTCGGTTCAAGGCAATTTTCTTGGTTTTAAGTGGATTTTCTAAGTTTATGCAGATTTTTAAGTTTTATGGCACTTATCTAGGCTTTAAGGTATTTCTAGGTTTAAGGCAGTTCTAGGTTTCAAGGCAATTTTTAGGTTTTAAGTTTCCTAAGTTTTAAGATAATTTTCTCAATTGCAATTTTCTAGGGTTCAAAGCACTTCTCTATGTTTTAAGGCAATTTGCTAGGTTTTAAGGCAGTTTTCTACGTTTCAAGGCAGTTTTCTACGTTTCAAGGCAATTTTCTAGGTTTCAAGGCAATTTTCTAGGTTTTAGGAATTTTCTAGGTTTAAGGGGTTTCTAGGTTTTATGGAATGTTCAGGTTTTAAGGCAATTTTCTAGGTTTTAAGGTTTCCTAGGTTTAAAGATACTTTTCTAGGCTTCAATGCAATTTTCTAGGGTTCAAAGCACTTCTCTACGTTTTAAGGCAATTTGCTAGGTTTTAAGGCAGTTTTCTACGTTTCAAGGCAGTTTTCTACGTTTCAAGGCAATTTTCTACGTTTCAAGGCAATTTTCTAGGTTTCACGGACACTTTCTAGGTTTTAAGGGGGTTTCCTAGGTTTTATGGAGATTTTTAGGTTTTAAGGCAATTTTCTAGGTTTTAAGGGGATTTCCTAGGTTTAAAGATACTTTTCTAGGCTTCAATGCAATTTTCTAGGGTTTAAAGCACTTCTCTAGGTTTTAAGGCAATTTTCTAGGTTTTAATGCAGTTTTCTACGTTTCAAAGCAATTTTCTATGTTTCAAGACATTTTCTACGTTTCAAGGTAATTTTCTAGGGTTCAAGGCAATTATCTAGGGTCTAAAGCTCTTCTCTAGGTTTTAAGGCAATTTTCTAAGTTTAATGCAGTTTTCTACGTTTCAAAGCAATTTTCTACGTTTCAAGACATTTTCTACGTTTCAAGGTAATTTTCTAGGTTTTGAGGCAATTTTCTAGGTTTCGAGGCAAGTTTCTAGGTTTTAAGGGAATTTCCTAAGTTTTAAGATAATTTTCTAGGCTTCAAGGCAATTTTCTAGGATCTAAAGCACTTCTCTAGATTTTAAGGCAATTTTCTAGGTTTTAAGGCAGTTTTATACGTTTTAAGGCAATTTCTATGTTTCAAGGCAATTTTCTACGTTTCTAGGCAATTTTCTAGGTTTCAAAGAAATTTTCTTGCTTTTAAGTGGATTTTCTAAGTTTTATGCAGATTTTCTACGTTTTAAGGCAGCTTTTCTAGGCTTTCAAGGTAATTTTCTAGGTTTCAAGGCAAGTTTTCTAGGTTTACAAGGCAATTTTCTAGGTTTTAAGGGATTTCCTAAGTTTTAAGATAATTTTCTCAATTGCAATTTCTAGGGTTCAAAGCACTTCTCTAGGTTTTAAGGCAATGTTCTAGGTTTTAAGGCAGTTTTCTACGTTTCAAGGCAGTTTTCTACGTTTCAAGGCAATTTTCTAGGTTTCACGGACACTTTCTAGGCTTTAAGGATTTTCTAGGTTTTATGGAGATTTTCTAGGTTTTAAGACAGTTTTATACGTTTTAAGGCAATTTCTATGTTTCAAGGCAATTTTCTACGTTTCTAGGCAATTTTCTAGGTTTCAAGGAAATTTTCTTAGGTTTTAAGTGGATTTTCTAAGTTTTATGCAGATTTTCTAAGTTTTATGGCACTTATCTAGGCTTTAAGGTAATTTTCTAGGTTTCAAGGCAGTTTTCTAGGTTTCAAGGCAATTTTTAGGTTTTAAGGATTTCCTAAGTTTTAAGATAATTTTCTCAATTGCAATTTTCTAGGTTCAAGCACTTCTCTAGGTTTTAAAGCACTGTTCTAGGTTTTAAGGCAGTTTTCTACGTTTCAAGGCAGTTTTCTACGTTTCAAGGCAATTTTCTAGGTTTCAGGACACTTTCTAGGCTTTAAGGATTTTCTAGGTTTTATGGAGATTTTCTAGGTTTTAAGACAGTTTTATACGTTTTAAGGCAATTTCTATGTTTCAAGGCAATTTTCTACGTTTCTAGGCAATTTTCTAGGTTTCAAGAAATTTTCTTGCTTTTAAGTGGATTTTCTAAGTTTTATGCAGATTTTCTAAGTTTTATGGCACTTATCTAGGCTTTAAGGTAATTTTCTAGGTTTCAAGGCAGTTTTCTAGGTTACAAGGCAATTTTTTAGGTTTTAAGGGGATTTCCTAAGTTTTAAGATAATTTTCTCAATTGCAATTTTCTAGGGTTCAAAGCACTTCTCTAGGTTTTAAAGCACTGTTCTAGGTTTTAAGGCAGTTTTCTACGTTTCAAGGCAGTTTTCTACGTTTCAAGGCAATTTTCTAGGTTTCACGGACACTTTCTAGGCTTTAAGGGGATTTTCTAGGTTTTATGGAGATTTTCTAGGTTTTAAGACAGTTTTATACGTTTTAAGGCAATTTCTATGTTTCAAGGCAATTTTCTACGTTTCTAGGCAATTTTCTAGGTTTCAAGGAAATTTTCTTGGTTTTAAGTGGATTTTCTAAGTTTTATGCAGATTTTCTAAGTTTTATGGCACTTATCTAGGCTTTAAGGTAATTTTCTAGGTTTCAAGGCAGTTTTCTAGGTTTCAAGGCAATTTTTTAGGTTTTAAGGGGATTTCCTAAGTTTTAAGATAATTTTCTCAATTGCAATTTTCTAGGGTTCAAAGCACTTCTCTAGGTTTTAAAGCACTGTTCTAGGTTTTAAGGCAGTTTTCTACGTTTCAAGGCAGTTTTCTACGTTTCAAGGCAATTTTCTAGGTTTCACGGACACTTTCTAGGCTTTAAGGGGATTTTCTAGGTTTTATGGAGATTTTCTAGGTTTTAAGGCAGTTTTATACGTTTTAAGGCAATTTCTATGTTTCAAGGCAATTTTCTACGTTTCTAGGCCATTTTCTAGGTTTCAAGGAAATTTTCTTGGTTTTAAGTGGATTTTCTAAGTTTTATGGTACTTATCTAGGCTTTAAGGTAATTTTCTAGGTTTCAAGGCAGTTTTCTAGGTTTCAAGACAATTTTTTAGGTTTTAAGGGGATTTCCTAAATTTTAAGATAATTTTCTCAATTGCAATTTTCTAGGGTTCAAAGCACTTCTCTAGGTTTTAAAGCACTGTTCTAGGTTTTAAGGCAGTTTTCTACGTTTCAAGGCAATTTTCTAGGTTTCACGGACACTTTCTAGGCTTTAAGGGGATTTTCTAGGTTTTATGGAGATGTCCTAGGTTTTAAGGCACTTATCTAGATTTTAAGGCAATTTTCTAGGTTTTAAGGGGATTTCCTAGGTTTAAAGATACTTTTCTAGGCTTCAATGCAATTTTCTAGGGTTTAAAGCAGTTCTCTAGGTTTTAAGGCAATTTTCTAGGTTTTAATGCAGTTTTCTACGTTTGAAAGCAGTTTTCTACGTTTCAAGTTAATTTTCTAGGTTTTGAGGCAATTTTCTAGGTTTCGAGGAAAGTTTCTAGGTTTTAAGGGAATTTCCTAAGTTTTAAGATAATTTTCAAGGCAATTTTCTAGGGTCTAAAGCTCTTCTCTAGGTTTTAAGGCAATTTTCTAGGTTTTAAGGCAGTTTTCTACGCTTCAAGGCCATTTTCTACGTTTGAAGGCAGTTTTCTACATTCCAAGGCAACTTTCTAGGTTTTGAGGCAATTTTCTAGGTTTCAAGGCAATTTCCTAGGTTTTAAGGCACTTTTCCAGGTTGGAATGAACTTTTCCAGGTTCCAATTATCTTTTCTAGGTTTAAGGCACTTTTCTAGGTTTTAAGGCAAGTTTCTAGGTTTTAAGGAGATTTCCTAAGTTTTAAGACAATTTTCTAGGCTTCAAGACAATTTTCTAGGGTATAAAGCTCTTCTCTAGGTTTTAAGGCAATTATCTAGCTTTTAAGGCAGTTTTATACGTTTCAAGGCAGTTTTCTACGGTCCAAGGCAATCTTCTACGTTTGAAGGCAATTTTCTACGTTTGAAGTCAGTTTTCTACGTTTCAAGGCAACTTTCTAGGTTTTGAGGCAATTTTCTAGGTTTCAATACAATTTTCTAGGTTTTAAGGCACTTTTCCAGGTTGGAATGAACTTTTCCTGGTTTTAAGACACTTTTCCAGGTTCCAATTATCTTTTCTAGGATGAAGGCACTTTTCTAGGTTTTTAAGACACTTTTCTGGGGTTTGTGGCACTTTTCTAGGTTTCAAGGTACTTTTCTAGGGCTTTATGACACTTTTCTAGGTTTTAAGGCGCGTTTCTGAAATTTATGAAAATATCGTAAATCGTTGAAAACGAAGTTTTTAACGGAAACCTTGAAAAATGTTGTTGATGTCGTTATGGATCACAGTTACTTGAAGGCTCTTAAGCATTTGATTTTAGACAAAAAATCGCATCAGCATAGTGGGAAATTAAAATTACCAATGTCGAGAGTGTGACTTGTTCAAGTAGCACATACACCGTTCGAAGAATTTATAACAGACAACCCCCCTTAGACGTAACGGAAAATCTCGCAAACAGTAGGAAACTACAATTCCAGTTATAGGCCGCAATGACATCCTAGCATCGCATTTCGCTTTATTTGGGGCTCATAGGACAGGAGTAGCAAAGTTGTAATATTTAGGACGCATTATGCAAAGTACAGCTTCACCTAGGTGACAGTTTGTGCTTTCGCGTTCTCGATTAGAGCCAAACAAGTTGACAGGATGCCCAAGAGACCTACTTTGAGTCACGCCATTAAATTTTCTTACTTTGTATTAGTTGAAGTCTCGTTAAACTTTTTTTTTATTTTATAATTTTTGGCTATGGATAAAGGTAGCAAACGACAAGTAAAAGGTTTCGATATGAAACGGGCTTTAAGCGCACGGTTTCTAAACATGTGAAAATGAATGGCAATCATTTAGCAGCATGAAAATTTAGTGTATTATCGTGCTCCAACTATTGTTTTCATACAATACACGTTGGTTACTGGGGTATAAACCATAATACCCCCAGCTTTTCAAAAACTTGGTCTCAAAAGTACGGACTTGGTTGATCTTGGCTCTCTCAGGGTGTGTGTTGTACTCTGCGTTAACCTTGTGGTTTTTACTGTCTTGTTTGTGTCGTTATTTATAGTGCGTGTGTTCTTGATATGTGTTTTTGCACCTAGTGGTCTGTGTCGTCTGCTGTGCGGTTACAGGTAATTGATATGGTGAGTAGCTTCCCGGATCTTCTTCTTGGTTGCTCTCCAGCTATACGATATCCAAATCCTAGATCCTCCGACCTGTGGTTTTCGACCGACAGGATGACTATTTGCCACAAGCCGCTCCATCGTCAGGTAGCTTGTCGAACAGGACTGATGGATGTGCATCCCCAACGATTTCGCTTGTCACCATTCCTTGGCACCCCGTATAGCTGGAAAACTTCCTCGAATTGTCACCGTTCCGCTGCTCACCTTGTTTCGCCTAGAGGCGAAGGTAGGTAGACGTTGATTCCGGGAGATCCTCAAAAGTACGGCATACGCGCTGCAATATATTGTATGACCCCTAAGCGCCTAGGTTTTAAGAAAATTTTCTATGCTTCAACGCAATTTTCTAGGGTTCAAAGCACTTCTCCAGGTTATAAGGCAACTTTCTAGGTTTTAAGGCAGTTTTCTACTTCTCAAGACAATTTTTTACGTTTCAAGGACATTTTCTAGGTTTTAAGGGGATTCTCTAGGTTTTATAGATTTTAAGGCACTTATCTGGGATTTAAGGCAATTTTCTAGGTATTAAGGATTTCCTAGGTTTTAAGAAAATTTTCTAGATTCAAGGCAATTTTCTTGGGTCTACAGCACTTCTCTAGGTTTTAAAGCAATTTTCTAGGTTTAAATGCAGTTTTCTATGTTTCTAGGCAGTTTTCAGCATTTTAAGGCAATTTTTTAGGTTTTAGGGGATTTTCTAGGTTTTATGGAGATTTGTTAGGTTTTAAGGCATTTATCTAGGCTTTAAGGCAGCTTTCTAGGTTCCAAGGCAATTTTCTAAATTTCAAGGTAATTTTCTAAGTTTTAAGGGGATTTCTTAAGTTTTAAAAAAATTTTCTAGGGTTCAACGCAATTTTCTAGGTTCTAAGGCAATTTTCTAGGTTTTAAAGAAGTTTTATACATTTCAAGGCAGTTTTCTACGTTTCACAGCAATTTTCTAGGTTTTGAGGCAAATTTCTAGGTTTTGAGACAATTTTTCTAGGTTTCAAAACAGTTTTCTAGGTTTTAAGCGGATTTCCTAGGTTTTAAGAAAATTTTCTAGTCTTCAACGCAATATTCTTCTTCTTCTCTATGTTTTAAGGCAATTTGCTAGGTTTAAGGCAGTTTTGTACTTTCCGAGGCGGCTTTCTACGTTTTAAGGCAATGTTCTAGGTTTTAAGGCGATTTTCTAGGTTTTTATAGAGATTTTCTAGGTTTTAAGGCAATTTTTAGGTTTTAAAAAATATTCTAGGATTCAACGCAATTTTCTAGGGTTCAAAGCACTTCTCTAGGTTTCAAAGCAATTTTTAGGTTTTAAGGCAGTTTTCTACGTTTCAAAGCAGTTTTCTACGTTTCAAGGCAAATTTCAACGTTCTAAGGAAATTTTCTAGGTTTTAAGGAAATTTTCTAGGTTTTAAGGGGATTTTCTAGGTTTTATGGAGATTTTCTAGGTTTTATGGAGATTTTCTAGGTTTTATGGAGATTTTCTAGGTTTTAAGACATTTATCTAGGTTTTAAGGCAATTTTCTAGTTTTCTAGGCTTTAAGGGGATTTCCTAGGTTTTAAGACAATTTTCTAGGCTTCAAGCCAATTTTCTGAGGTGTAAAGCACTTTTCTAGGTTTTAAGGCAATTTTCTAGGTTTTAAAGGGATTTTTCTAGGTTTTATGGAGATGTTCTGGGTTTTAAGGCACTTATCTAAGCTGTAAGCCAATTTTCTAGGTTTAAAGGCAATTTTCTAGGTTTAAAGGCAATTTTCTAGGTTTAAAGGCAATTTTCTACAGTTTAAGTCACTTCTCTAGGTTTTAGGACATTTTTCTAGGATCCATGGCAATTTTCTACGGTTTAAGTCACTTCTCTAGGTTTTAAGACTATTCTCTAGGGTTTAAAGCAGTTTTTTTACGTTTGAAGATAGTTTTTACGTTTCAAGGCAATTTTCAAGGTTGTAACGCGATTTTCTAGGTTCCAAGACTATTTTCTAGATTTTAAGGCACTGTTCCAGGTTGGAATGAACTTTTCCTTGTTTTAAGGCACTTTCAGGCAACCTTGATCTGTTCTAGGTTTTAAGGCACTTTTCTGGGGTTTGTGGCACTTTTCTAGGTTTTGAGGTGCTTGTCTAAGTTTCAAGGCACTTTTCTAGGGGTTTATGATACTTTTCTAGGGTTTTAAGGCACTTGTCTAGGTTTTTAAGGCACTTTTCTGAAATTTATGGAAATATCGTAAATCGTTGAAAAACGAAGTTTTTAACGGAATCTTTGAAAAATTTCGTTTATGTAGTTATGGATCACAGTCACTTATAGGCTCTTAAGCGTTTGATTTTAGACAAAAATCGCATCAGCATAGTGGGAAATTAAAATTCCCATTGTCGAGAGTGTGACTTGTACAAGCAGCATATACACCGTTCGAAGAATTTATAACAGACTAACCCACTTAGACGTAACAGAAAATCTCACAAACAGCGGGAAATTACAATTTCAGTTATAGGCCACAATGACATTCCGGCATCACATTTCGCCTTATTTGGGGCTCATAGGACAGGAGTACCAAAGTTGTAATATTTCGGACGCATTATGGAAAGTACAGCTTCACCTAGGTGACAGCTTGTGCTTTCGTGTTCTCGATTTGGGCAAAACATGCTGACAGGATGCCCTCGAGACCTACTTTGAGTCACACCATTAATTTTTTCTCACATTGTATTAGTTGAAGGCTTTTTTTTTAATTTATAATTTTTGGCTATTGACAAAGGTAGCAAGCAACAAGTAAAAGGTTGCCTGTGGTAATTACTAAAATGTGCCACGTACAGTATTGAAAGATCGGAACGAAACAAAACCTAACCTCAGTACGTCTCCAACGATACTCACTTAATACCCTTCGACACCAAACAATACGCATACAACAGCTGGCACATCTTACTAAATTCACGTTTTAAATTCTTCACAAACTCCTTGCGTCGCACTGGCAGACTACCAAATAAATTACCAAGCGTTACTGTTGTTCCTACATCTCGAGCAGCCGGTGACGACTCGACAATCTTACCACCAACATCGTACTTCAACCTAGTTGCATGTTCCGCCGACGAATGCCTTGTAACAACACTAAGTTCAGACAGTGCGCACAGCGAACTAAGTGCTTCACCACGGAAACCGAGCGTTTCTACAGACTCCAAGTCGGTGAACTCTCGTATCTTGGACGTAAAATGTTTAAGAGCTAATGATGAAATAGTTAGAAAGGTTGGTATCGCGTACGTACTTACTAAGCGCCTGAAAATGTTCACAGCGTACTCCAGTTCCGTTATCGCTGACTTCAAGTAGTTCACTGCCATACTCCTTGAGTCGTACTTCTATTGAGGTTGCAGAGGCGTCGATTGCATTTTCTACTAGTTCTTTAACTGCGATAGCCAAGCTGAGTACGACCTGTTGAGAAGGCGATAAAGAGCGTGAAATTTAAGAAAAAATACCTGTCCTGAGCAAATTCTATGTATGGTAGATGCGTTGATACGTTCAATGCTGTCGTATTTACATGTTTCAGGTGAGGAGGTGAGCTCAAAATCTGCTTGCATCGTGTAAAATTAAAAGTAAGTTACATAGTATTTATAACCGGGTATAAACGAAAATGTTAGGTTATGGTGCGATTTAGCTGCAACTTCATGGATAGTAGACAAAGGAACGGCTGCGAAGCTCTTGGCACCTGTTGATAAATCAGGAATTAACCGGAACATCATGCATTTTCAACTTAGCTCACCTTCTGCCACAGTTCCAATAAATCGGCCGCACACTACCCTGCACCGAACGTTTAATTTTAACTAAATTCATCCCCCAATACGCTCAAACCATTTGAAAATCTGTAAAAACCGAGCCGGATCTTAGCAGCTTTTCTTTAATTAGAGGGAGCGCTTTCTTTCAAACGTTCTTAGAATTACGAAGAATCCGTCTTCAGTCTTGAAACTGTTTGGACGCGCACCTCCATTGTTTCATACTCTAATCTAATCTACACATTTTCCTGAAGCTGAAGAATAGTAAGCTTAATGCTTTTGGAAAAACGGCGGAATTTTTGGAATCAGTAGGATTAAAATGCCAACTCTCACAGGGCGTTTTGGAGTTTTCCACGTAGGTACAAACCACAGCATGCTTATCCATCCGCCATATGGCCAAGGAAATAAGTTTCGAAGAGGTTTTATAACCTTGTAACAAAGAGTTCAAGTATAAACGACTAGGTAAGTATTTCACAGAGTAATTCGGTGAAATACCTCCGCTAAAGCGCTGTAATTCTGAAGATTGTCGTCGGGCTCAAACGTGAACACTGCGAAGACTAAATCGATAAGGGTAGGTAAGTACTTAAAGAGAGAAGCGATTTACGAACAATTCCCTTGAAATCACACTTTCACTACAAATTTCAAAAATTTCGTAAATCGACGAAACACGAGATTTTTAGCGGACACCTTGAGAAATGATGCTGATACTGTTATGGACAACATCATTCTAAAGGCTCCTATGCGCTTGAATTTAGGCAACATGTCGAAAAACGCAGTTTCTGAACAAAAACTCATTTTCATTGCAATTTACGAAAATTTCGTAAACTGACGAAAAACGAAGTTTTAACGAAAACTTTGAAAAATTATGTTGCTGTTATGGATCGCAATAACTTAAAAGTTCTTAAACGTTTGATTCTAGGCAACATGTCGAAAAACGCTGTTTCTGGACAAGCATTTTCAGGCAATTTTCCATGATTTTCAGGCAATCTTTTAGGATTTAAGGCCATTTTCTAGGTTTGAAGACGATTTTCTAGGTTTTAAAGCACTTTTCTAAGCTTTTGGACAATTTTATGCTTTAAGGCAATCTCTAGCCTTAAAAGTGATTTCTTAAGTTTAAGCACCTTTCTTGGCTTTAAGGCACTTTTAGGTTTTGAGGCGATTTTCTAGGTTTCAGTGCAATTTTCTAGGTTTTAAGGGTATTACCAAGGTTTTAAGACAATTTTCTAGACTTCAAAGCAATGTTCTAGAGTTTAAAGCACTTCTCTAGATTTTAAGGCACTTCTTTAGGTTTTAAAGCAATTTTCTAAATTTGAAGCCAATTTTCTAGGTTTCAATCCAATTTCCTAAGTTTCAAGGCAATTTTCTAGGTTTTAAGGGGATTTTCTGGGTTTTAAGGCACTTTTCTAAGCTTTAAGGCAACATTCTATGTTTCAGCCCAATTTTCTAAGTTTTAAGGGGTTTCCTAAGTTTTAAAACAATTTTCTAGGCTTCAAAGCAATTTTCTAGAGTTTAAGGCATTTCTCTAGGTTTTAAGGCAATTTTCAAGATGTTTAGGCAATTTTCCAAATTTGAAGCCAATTTTCTAGGCTTCAATCCAATTTTCTAGGTTATAAGCATTTTCTAGGTTTTAAGGCACTTTTTAGACTTTAGGGCCATTCTTTAAGTTTCAAGGCAATTTTCTAGGTTTTAAGGGTATTTCTTAGGTTTTAAGACAATTTTTAGTCTTTCAAGCAATTTTTAAGGGTTTAAGCCCTTCTCTAGTTTTAAAGGCAATTTTATAGGTGTTAAGGCAATTTTCTAAATTTGTGGCCAATTTTCTAGGTTTCAATCTAATTTTCTAAGTTTCAAGACAATTTTCTAGGTTTTAAGGGAATTTTCTAGGTTTTAAAGCACTTTTCTAGGCTGTAAGGCAACTTTCTAGGTTTCAAGGCAATTTTCTAGGTTTTGAGGGGATTTCCTAGGTTTTAAAACAATTTGCTAGACTTCAAAGTAATTTTCTAGGGTTTAAAGCACCTCTCTAGGCTCTAACGCAATTTTCTAGGTTTTAAGGCAATTTTCTAGGTTTTAAGGTGATTTTCTGAGTTGTAAGGCACTTTTCTAGGCTTTAGGGCAATTTTCTAGACTTCAAAGCAATTTTCTAAGTTTTGAGGAGATATCCTAGGTTTTAAGACCAATTTCAAGAATTCAAAGCAATTTTCTAGGGTTTAAGGCACTCCTCTAGGTTTTAAAGCAATTTTCTAGGTGTTAAGGTAATTTTCCAAATTTGAAGCCAATTTTCTAGGTTCAAACCAATTTTCTAGATACCAAGGCGATTGTTTAGGCTTTAAGTTTATTGTCTAGGTTTTAAAGCGCTTTTCTAGGCTTTAAAGCAACTTTCTAGCTTTTGAGGCAATTTTCTAGGTTACAAGGCAATTTTCTAGGTTTAAGACAATTTTCCAGACTTCAAAGCAATTTTCTAGAGTTTAAGGCACTCTTCTAGGTTCTAGCACAATTTTCTAGGTTTTAAGGCAATTTTTTACGCCAATTTTCGAAGTTTGAGCATTTTCTAAGTTTGAAGGGGATTTTCTACGTTTTAAAGCGTTTTTCTAGCCTTTAGAGCAATTTTCTAGGTTTCAAAGCAATTTTCTAGGGTTTAAGGCACTTCTCTAGATCCTAAGGCAATTTACTAGGTTTTAAGGCAACTTTTCTAAATTTGAAGCCAATTTTCTAAGTTTGTCGCCAATTATTTAGGTTTCAAGGCATTTTCTAGGTTTTAAAGGGAATTTCTAACTTTTAAGGCACTTTCTAGGCTGTAGGGCAATTTTCTAGGTTTTGAAGCAGTTTTCTAGGTTTCGAAGGGATTTCCTAAGTTTTAAGACCATTTTCAAGGCTTCAAAGCAATTTTCTAAGGTTTAAGGCACTTCTCTAGGTTCTAAGGCAATTTTTTAGGTGTTAAGGCAATTTTCTAATTTTGAAGCCAATTTTTTAGGTTTCAAGGCATTTTCTAGGTTTTAAGGGGATATTCGAGGCTTTAAGGAACTTTTCTAGGCTTTAGGGCAATTTTCTAGGTTTCATAGCAATTTTCTAGGTTTTAAGGGAATTTTCTAAGGTTTAAGGGGATTTTCTAGGTTTTGAGACAAATTTTTAGACTTTAAAGCAATTTTCTAGGGTTTAAGGCAATGTTCTAGGTGTTGAGCCAATTTTCTAAATTTGAAATAAATTTTCTAGGTTTCAATCCCATTTTCTAGATTTCAAAGCAATTTTTTAGGTTTAAGGAGATTTTCTAGGTGTTAAAGCACTTTTCTAGGCTTTAAGGCAACTTTCTAAGTTTTAAAACAATTTTCTAAGTTTTAAGGGGATTTCTTAGGTTTTAAAACAATTTTCTAGACTTCCAAGCAATTTTCAAGGGTTTAAGCACTTCTGTAGTTTTTAAGGCAATTTTGTAGGTGTTAAGGCAATTTTCTAAATTTGAGGCCAATTTTCTAGGTTCCAATCCAATTTTCTAAGTTTCAAGACAATTTTCTAGGTTTTAAAGCACTTTTCTAGGTTTTAAGGCAACTTCTTCGGTTTCAAGGCAATTTTCTAGGTGTTGAGGGGATTTCCTAGGTTTTAAGACAATTTTCTAGACTTCAAAGCAATTTTCTAGGGTTTAAAGCACCACTCTAGGTTCTAACGCAATTTTCTAGGTTTCAAGGCATTTTCTAGGTTTTAAGGGGATTTTCTAAGTTGTAAGGCACTTTTCTAAGTTTTAGTGCAATTTTCTAGTTTTTAAAGCAATTTTTTAGGTTTTAAGGGGATTTTCTAGGTTTTAAGATAGTTTTCTAGACTTCTAATGTTGAAGGCACTTCTTTAGGTTATAAGGCAATTTTCTAGGTGTTAAGGCAATTTTCTAGGTGTTAAGGCAATTTTCTAAATTTGAAGCCAATTTTGTAAGTTTCAATTTAATTTCCTAAGTTTCAAGGCTATTTTTTTAAGGTTTTAAGGGGATTTTCTAGGCTTTAAGGCAACGTTCTAGGCTTTAAGGCAATTTTCTAGGGTTTAAAAGGATTTCCTAGGTTTTAAGACAATTTTCTAGGTTTTAAAGCAATTTTCTAAATTTGAAGCCAATTTTAACGGTTTTACGCCAATTTTCTAGGTTTCAAGGCATTTTCTAGGTTTTAAACGAATTTTCTAGGTTTTAAGGGGATTTTTAAACTTTTAATTGGTTTTCCTAGGTTTAAAAACAATTTTCTAAGCTTCAAAGCAATTTTCTAGGGTTTAAGGCATTTCTCTAAGTTTTAAGGCAATTTTTTACGTTTCAAGGTTTAAGGCGATTTTCTAGGCTCCAAGACAATTTGCTAGTTTTTAAAGCACTATTCCAGGTTTTAATGCACTTTTTCTGGTTTTAAGGTACTTTTCCATGTTTCAATGAACTTTTCTATGCTTTAAGGCACTTTTTTTAGGTTTCTAATGCACTTTTCTAGGGTTTTAAGGCACTTTTCTGAAATTTTTGGTAATATCGTAAATCGTTGAAAAACGAAGTTTTTAACGGAAACCTTGAAAAATGTTGTTGATGTTGTTATTGATCACAGTCACTTAAAGGCTCTTATAGGTTTGATTCTAGGCAACATGTCGAAAAACGCTGTTTCTGGACAAGCATTGATTTTCACTGAAATTTATGAATATTTCGTAAATCGATTAAAATCGATGTTTTTAACGGAAACCTAGAAAAACGCCGTTGATGCTGTTATAGACCACAGCATGCTAAAGGTTTGTAAGCGCTTGATACTAGATAAAATATAGGAAACACAATACATGAACCAAAATTCATTTTCATAGCAAGTTATGAAAATTATGTAAACTTGGTTTTCAAGAAAAAACTTGAAAAACACCGTTTACCTTGCTATGGACCACAATATGCTAAAGGCTCTTACGCGTTTTTTAAATCCAGACATGTCGAAAAACGTAGTCGCTGAACAAACACTTATTTTCACTGCAATTATAAAAACTTTTGTAAATCGCGGAAAAAAGAAGTTTTTAACGAAAACCTAAAATACGCCTTTCATGATGTCATGGACCATAGAATTCTAAAAGCTGTTAAGCGCTTGAGTTTAGACAAAATGTCAAAAAACGCTGTTTTTCGACAAAAACTCATTTTACAGCAATTTATGAAAATTCCGTATTTCGTCGAAACACGCTGTTGATGCTGTTATCGACCATAGACGGCTCTTAAGCGCTTGAATCTACGCAAAACTTCGTAAACGCATTTTTAGACAAAATTCATGTTTGCTGCAATTGTGGAAATTTCGTATCTTCTATGTGAGCGACGTTTTTGATAAAAATCGACAAGTGTGTTTGAGGTTATTGTTATTATCAGTACCGGTATAGGTAATACGAGGTTTACTTTTTCCTGCCACGTCCTATATAGGACGTGAACGCATTTTTCGTTTAAAACGGCTAAAGTAAAAGAACGACCACTAGTTTCTTAGGGTTTAACAGACTCGACGCTCATTGGCTGACTAACACGAGCTAACCAAAGGTAGTTAGAAATCGTTTACGACAACTGTAACAACTACACGGCGAACGCATTCGAACAACGTCTCAATAATGAGATCAGCTGTGGCGTACTACCGTCTCGCGCCAGTAATGCCGTGGCTGTAATATTAGGTTAGGTTACTGTTACAAGTAGATATTATTATTAAAAAACACAAATCACTTAACAGTATGCGATAGTTTTAGAACAACAGTTCTGATATGCGTGTTAAGTGATTTGTTTTTAATAATATCTACTTCTAACAGTAACCTAAGCTATCATTGCAGCCACGGCATTACTGGCGTCTGGCGTGAGATGGCCGTGTTGGCGTCATCCAGCAAATTTTGCGTAAATAGGTTCAAATATAATTCCATGATAATGATTTTAAAGTACTGTTATCTTCTACGAACACCTGTACATTACACGATCGGTAGAAACACGAGCTCCACCCTAATTATCTACCTGATGTACACCAAGATAAGCTAGAACAATATGGCACGCATGTCTTTATATGAGGTAATAAGTGTTTAATTACGCCTACGAATAATAATTATTTACGCGTACAAGACGCGTCGGCTAAGTATCTTGCACTCTTTAGCTCGGCCCGTCTTGTACAAGCTTATACAACCCATCGAAAACCTAACCTATATTTTCAATGATATAAACATACCTTTTTTCAGAGGAGACTCCGACAGGAATTAATATCATTGGTAAAAGAGCCTCCGGCTGGAGTTACCGTACAAATTGAAGCGGTAGAAAAAAATTTATTACAGTAAGTCGGCAAATCCTACCTTATCGCTGTATGTACAGGTTTGTTTTAGATGGTTAGTTAATGTAGAAGGAGCTTCTGATACTTTATACGAAGGTGAACGTTTTCAACTGCAGTTTAGGTTTACCAAGAATTATCCCTATGAGTCACCGGCGGTAAGTTGGTTTGGGAACGTGTCGAATGTTATCGTTTACTTGTACTTGCTCTAAGTTGTACGCAGGTTTGTACAAAATTATGTATTGGTGGTTGTGGGCGCAGGCTTTAGGAATGTGACGTTTACGACTGAAAGACAACTCAGCTTGCGTGTGTTTAAAAATTTATATTTATACGCGGGACCCACAGAAAAATCCAAATGATACTAACAAATAAGGTAATGTAACACGTTCCCAGGCGTTAACGCTTGAGGGTTGTATATGCATTTCGACTGGAAATCATAGCCAGAGTGCAGATACATAATCTATTTTGTTACGGTGTTACGAAACATTTTTGTAAATTATTTTGTAGTGTTGTCTCAGGGTAATTTTTATCACTAAGACATTCTACTACGTGTAGGCATACATTCGCTTACCTAAGCTTACCGAATCTATGCTAATCCAACCCAAATCAATTTTTCTTAGTCTTCGGGAATTAAACCACTCATAGTTTTTAAAATTATCTTTATTTACGTTTCGATCTATGATCTGGAATTGTTGTCAAAATAATAAAAACTTCAAGTTTGAGATTTTTTGACATAAATTGAAGGTGATTTTGATTTATTGATGTTCCAAATATTTGGTTTGAGTACACTAAGCAAAAATTTTTAAAGTTTAAAAGAATGATTGCCTTCAATTTGTGTTGCGGCCTTGGACCGACTTTTTAGGTAGCCAGTACGCTTAACGTGAAATCATCTGATTAATTTTTATTGGTGAATTTCAAATAAATTCAATAATTTGAAGTTTGGAAAACATTTTTTTAACATGTTTCTATTTATACGGTTAAGAGGATGGTTATTAAAGAAGTGTGTGATTTCGTTACCGTAAGGCTTAAGCAGCCGGGGGCTGCTAATGTGCTGCTAATCCAACTGAAATCAACTTGAACTGATGCAACCCAAGGCAACAATCGAACCAAATGTGCTCTGATCTGGCCCCAACTTAACCTAGGTTACCAAACCTAACTTAATTACAACTTAAGCTAATCCATTGTTACGTGCCAAAGTGGCACTTTAACATATATTAGGTTAAGTTTGATGTACGAAGGTTTCGCGCCATAATTTCAAAAGACGCGGTGCGCTTAATTTTAAAAGACTAGGCGCGTACTTCCGTTACGTCATAGTGAGTTTGCGCAGATCGCGCGACGCTAGAGGGTTGGACGAATACTGGACAAAGAGTGGGGAAAAGTGGTGAGAGTTTTCGGTTAGACGCTTTAACGTGGCCGTTTTGCCAGTACCTTCGAGTAGAGTGGACATCTTTCGGTAACGTATCGTTAGCTTTACCTATGTAGTTTCCTTGCTTGCTTATCTTTTGTTTGTCGCCCCCTTACCTGTTTTTTCCCGTCATTCCCTGCATAGGTAGGTGATGAATTTGAAGCCATAGGCAAACCGGACTCCACGACCCGAGACGAGCCTGATGTCCATGCTCCGCTAGCAGCTCCGGAGGAATCACCATCTTTAATCCCTCCGGGATGGAGCCCCAATGGACTTCAATAGAGGCCTACCGTAGCGCAACTTCGTGCGAATGCAGGATTTCTGATGTAAGTAATCCATTACCTAATTTGTTTGCTTTTATCATTGTTTTAAAATTATGTAAATTTCCGAAGTATTGCGCAATATAAATTTTGCATCGGTGACGTCATTGGTAGTTGGCAACACGGAATCTGTAATAAGGTTGTCGTTGCTATCCGCCAGGGCTGCCGCCCGCTTTATTCATTGCGCTTGCGCGATGTATTTCTGAACTCGTAAACTGTTTTATCGACTTTTAACTGTATTATCGACTCTTTAATTGTAAGAATTATCCTTTATAACACCATCCCAAACCAACCTGAACTGATGGTTCAAGGTAACGACCCAACCTAAGCTGCTCTGGTTTGGCCTGACGTTACCTCATATAACATAATCGAAGTTGCCGGATCTAACCTAATTACAACTTACATTCACCCAACCAAAATCAACTGAACCAATGCAACCCAAAGTAATAATAAATAAATAAAACCAAAACCGTTCTGGTCTGGCCGATCTGACTTTATATAACATAACCTAAGTTACCAAATCTAACTTAATTACAACTTAAACTAACCCATCTTACATTTAAAAGTTCGAATTACAATCCCGCAAGCGCGGTATAAGTAACGCACCGACAGGTGGTAGCTCTAATCTTTATATAGATTTTAGCGCGCCCATCTGTCAATGACGTCACACAACATGCAAATTTAAACGCGCAATTGACGGAATATATCAAATTCGCAAACAGTTCGTAAAGATTGAATACTCACATGAATAGGTCCAGCTTCCTTCAGGGTTGCTAGGACCCCTTCCGGGTTATTTAAAGATGGTGATTGTTCCGGTTAGCTGTTAGCGAGGCGTGGACTCCGGTTTGTTCTAGGGTCGTGGACTGCTCCCAGATCGTTTCAAATTATCTTCTTTCTTAATATGTAGAGAACGGCAGGATCAGGTTTTATAGAGAACGACAAACAAAGCTAAACAAAGGGAATCTACATACTATTATGCTTTAAAAATCGATAAATCTTACAATTTAAAAGTCGATAATTACATCGCGCAAGCGTGATGAAAAAAGCGAGCAACGCCCCCTGGCGGATAGCAACGACAACCTTATTACAGATTCCGCGTTGCCAACTTCCAATGACGTCACCAATGCACAATTTATATTGCGTAATAATCGGAAAATTCATAAAAAGTTAAATCAACAGGTATTACATAATTTACTCACATGATAGGTCCAGATTTCCACGAAGTACGCCTGGCGTCCTTCCTGATAGATAAAGATGGTATGCCCGACGCTCTTCCAAGGCGTTCGGACCAGCTCCAGCAATCCTGAGCTCGTTCTCCCAGGTCGTGCAGTACGGTTCGCCTACGTGGCTTCAAGTTGACACCTACCTATGCAGGGAATGACGGGAACATGGTATAAGGCAACAACAAAGACAATTAGGTAAAGGAAATCTATATAGGTAAAGATAAGCACGATACGATACCTCTAACGTCCACACTCCTTGAAGATTCTGGCAAAACAGCCTCGTTAAAGCGTCTTACGGAAAACTCTCACCACCTTTCCCCACTCTTTGTCTTTTTCACGTCGGCGCGAAGTATTCGTCCAACCCTGTAGCGTCGCGCGATCTGCGCAAACGCACTGTGACGTATCGGAAGTACGCGCCTAGTCTTTTAAAATTCCGCGCACCGCGTATTTTGAAAATATGGCGCGAAACCTCCGCACATCAAACTTAACCTAATAACATGTTTAAGGGCCACTTTGGCACATAACAATACTAGAGATAAGATACGATACTAGACACGACTACTGCACTCCAAGTTCAAAGACAAAAAGCCATGTTACAGCGTCTCCCGGAAACTTCCCCACTTTTGCTTTCCCGCCACTCGCGTCAGCGCGATCAGGCGCAAACGCACTCTGACGTGACGGAAATACGCGCGCCACAAGCCTTTCAAATTTATGGCGCGAAAACTCCCGCACATCAAAACTAAGCTAAAGAATGTTTAGTGCCAAATTGGCACGTAACACCCAACAGAAATTAACCTGAACAGACGGAACCCAAGGTAACAATCGAACCAAAACTGCACTGGTCTGGCCCCGACGTAACCTTATATAATGTAACCTAGGTTACCAAATCTAACTCAATTACAACTTAGACTGACTCAACCAAAATCAACTGAACTAACACAACCCAAGGTAACAATCGACCCAAAACCGCTCTGGTCTGGCCAACCTGTCTTTATATAACATAACCTAGGTTACAAAATCTCACCTAATTACAATTTAAGGCGACCCAACTCAATCAACCTGAACCGACGTAACCCAAGGTAAAATCAAACCAAAGCCGCTCTGGTTTGGCCGATGTGATGTTATATAACATAACCTAAGTTATCAAATTTAACTTAATTGCAACTTAAGCTAATCCAACCGAAATTAACCTGAACTGACGCAACCCAAGGTAACAATCGAACCAAAACTGCACTGGTCTGGCCGACGTGACTTATATAATTAACCTAGGTTACCAAATCTAACTAATTACAACTTAGCTGACCAACCAAAATCAACTGAACTACGCAACCCAAGGTAACAATCACTCAAAACCGCTCTGGTCTGGCCAATTGACTTTATATAACATTAACCTAAGTGTTACAAAATCTAACTCAATTAGCAATTTAAGACTAATCTAACAGATGTTGCCAACTCTGTCAACTGAGTAACCCAAGGTAGCACAATCTAAACCAAAGACGTCTGGTCATTGCCAGTTGTATAAATCATAACCTAGTTACAAAAGTGTCAACTCAATTACAATTTAAGAACTACGACACAACAGGAAATTCAAACCTGAACTGTACGGAACCCAAGTGTACAATTCCGAAGCCAAAACTGCACATGGTCTGGCCCGACGTGACTTTATATCAGACATAACCTAGGTTACCAAATCTGGGAACGATCAATACAGATTTAGCTGAAATACCAACCAAAATCTAACTGAACTGAACGCGAACCCAAGGTAACAATCAACCAAAACCGCCTGGTCTGGCCGAGAAACTGTACATATAACATAACCTAGGTTACCAAATCTAACTTAATTACAATCTTAAGCTGACCAACCAAATCAATCTGAACTACGCGAACCCAAGGTAACAATCAAACCAAAACCGCTCTGGTCTGGCCGAATGTATGTTATATAACATAACCTAGGTTACAAAATTCTACACTTAATTACAACTTTAGCTGACCAACCAGAATAACCTGAACTGACGAACCCAAGGTAACAATCGAACCAAAACCGCTCTGGTCTGGCCGATGTGATTTATATAACATAACCTAGGTTACCAAATTTAACTTAATTACAACTTTAAGCTAACCAACCAGAAATCAACCTGAACTGACGCAACCCAAGGTAACAATCGAACCAAAACTGCTCTGGTCTGGCCAACCTGACTTTATATAACATAACCTAGGTTACCAAATCTAACTTAATTACAACTTTAGCTGACCCAACCCAATCAATCTGAACTGACGAACCCAAGGTAACAATCGAACCAAAACCGCTCTGGTCTGGCCAACTGTACTGTTATATAACATAACCTAGGTTACCAAATCTAACTTAATTACAACTTTAGCTGACCAACCAAAATCAACTGAACTGACGCAACCCAAGGTAACAATCGAACCAAAACCGCTCTGGTCTGGCCAACTGCTATTATATAACATAACCTAGGTTACCAAATCTAACTTAATTACAACTTTAGCTGATCCAACCAAAATCAACCTGAACTGACGGAACCCAAGGTAACAATCGAACCAAAACCGCTCTGGTCTGGCCACTGTGACTTTATATAACATAACCTAGGTTACCAAAATCTAACTTAATTACAACTTTAGCTAACCAACAAAATAACCTGAACTGACGGAACCCAAGGTAACAATCGAACCCAAAACCGCTCTGGTCTGGCCAACCTGACTTTATATAACATAACCTAGGTTACAAAATCTCACTTAATTACAATTTAAGCTGACCCAACCAAATCAACCTGAACTGACGAACCCAAGGTAACAATCAAACCAAAACCGCTCTGGTCTGGCCGATGTGATGTTATATAACATAACCTAAGGTTACCAAATTTAACTTAATTACAACTTTAGCTAATCCAACAGAAATTAACCTGAACTGACGGAACCCAAGGTAACAATCGAACCAAAACTGCTCTGGTCTGGCCCGACTGTGACTTTATATAACATAACCTAGGTTACCAAATCTAACTTAATTACAACTTAGCTGACCAACCAAAATCAACTGAACTGACGCAACCCAAGGTAACAATCACCAAAACCGCTCTGGTCTGGCCGACTGTACTTTATATAATAACCTAGGTTACAAATTCTAACTTAATTACAATTAGCTGATCCCAACCGAATCAACTGAACTGACGCAACCCAAGGTAACAATCACCCAAAACTGCTCTGGTCTGGCCAACTGATTTATATAACATAACCTAGGTTACAAATCTCACTTAATTACAATTTATGCCAACCCAATTCTGAACTGACGCAACCCAAGGTAAAATCAAACCAAAACCGCTCTGGTCTGGCCAGTGATGTTATATAACATAACCTAAGTTACCAAATTTAACTTAATTACAACTTTAGCTAATCCAACAGATAATTAACTGAACTGATCGGAACCCAAGGTAACAATCGACCCAAAACTGCTCTGGTCTGGCCAACCTGTACTTTATATAACATAACGCTAGGTTACCAAAATCTACTTAATTACAATTTAGCTGACCAACCAATCAACTGAACTGACGGCAACCCAAGGTAAAATCGAAACCAAAACCGCTCTGGTCTGGCCAGATGTGCTGTTATATAACATAACCTAGGTTACCAAATTAACTTAATTACAACTTTAGCTAACCAACAGAAATTAACCTGAACTGAGGAACCCAAGGTAACAATCAACCAAAACCGCACTGGTCTGGCCTGACTAATTATATAATTAACCTAGGTTACCAAATTAACTCAATTACAACTTAGACTGACTCAACCAGAAATTCAACTGAACTACGAACCCAAGGTAACAATCTACTCAAAACGCTCTGGTCTGGCCATGGACTTTATATATCTTCACTCACTAATTAAATAGTCTGACCCGCCAATCAATCTGCTGAGCCGGTAAATGACGCAAACGCCTGGTCTGCCGATGTGGTATATACATCAAGTACTTTACTATCAATTTTAGCTGCGAACTCCATACATCAATGTACTGAACTGATAACAATGTAACATCGCCAAAATTTGCACTGGTGAACTGATATAACATAACCTAGGTTACAAAATCTCACTTAATTACAAATTTAAGACTGACTCCAACCCAATCAATCTGAACTAACGCAACCAAGGTAAAATCTAACCAAAATCCCGACTCTGGTCTGGCCATCGATGTATATAACATGAACCTAGTTACAATTACTTAATCAATTTAGCACACGATACTCTACTGACGAACCCAGGTAAATGACCAAAATGTCGGTCGGCCGAACGATTATATAACTAACAGGTTTAGCAAATACAACAAACAATAGCTACATCAACAAAATTGAACTGAACGAACCCAAGGTAACAATCGACCAAAACTGCACTGGTCTGGCCAAGTGACTTTATATAACATAACCTAGGTTACCAAATTCTCACTTAATTACAACTTAGCTGATCCCAACCAATCAACTCTGAACTGACGAACCCAAGGTAAAATCGAACCAAAACGCTCTGGTCTGGCCAATTTGACTGTTATATAACATAACCTAGGTTACAAAATCTCACTTAATTACAATTTAAGCTGACCCAACCCAATCAATCTGAACTGACGCAACCCAAGGTAAAATCAAACCAAAACCGCTCTGGTCTGGCCGACTGTGATGTTATATAACATAACCTAGTTACCAAATTTAACTTAATTACAACTTTAGCTAATCCAACAGAAATTAACCTGAACTGACGGAACCCAAGGTAACAATCAACCAAAACTGCTCTGGTCTGGCCAGTGACCTGACTTTATATAACATAACCTAGGTTACCAAATCTAACTTAATTACAATTTAAGCTGACCCAACCAAAATCAACTGAACTGACGGAACCCAAGGTAACAATCGAACCAAAACCGCTCTGGTCTGGCCGATGTACTGTTATATAACATAACCTAAGGTTACCAAATCTAACTTAATTACAACTTTAGCTAATCCAACCAGAAATTAACCTGAACTGACGGAACCCAAGGTAACAATCGAACCAAAACGCTCTGGTCTGGCCAACCTGACTATTATATAACATAACCTAGGTTACCAAATCTAACTTAATTACAACTTTAAGCTGACTCCAACCAAAATCAACTGAACTGACGCGAACCCAAGGTAACAATCAACCAAAACCGCTCTGGTCTGGCCAACCTGTATTTATATAACATAACCTAGGTTACCAAATCTAACTTAATTACAACTTTAGCTGACCCAACAAAATCAACCTGAACTGACGAACCCAAGGTAACAATCAACCAAAACCGCTCTGGTCTGGCCGATGTGACTGTTATATAACATAACCTAAGTTACCAAATTTAACTTAATTACAACTTTAGCTGATCCAACAGAAATTAACCTGAACTGACGCAACCCAAGGTAACAATCGAAACCAAAACTGCTCTGGTCTGGCCAACCTGACTTTATATAACATAACCTAGGTTACCAAATCTAACTTAATTACAACTTTAGCTGATCCAACCAAATCAACCTGAACTGACGGAACCCAAGGTAACAATCAACCAAAACCGCTCTGGTCTGGCCGATGTGACTTTATATAACATTAACCTAAGTTACCAAATTCTAACTTAATTACAACTTTAGCTGACCAACAGAAATTAACCTGAACTGACGGAACCCAAGGTAACAATCAACCAAAACTCGCTACTGGTCTGGCCCTGGTATTTATATAACATGTAACCTAGAGTTACCAAATCTTCAACTTAATTACAACTTTAGCTGATCCAACCAAAATCAACTGAACTGACGGAACCCAAGGTAACAATCGTACTCAAAACCGCTCTGGTCTGGCCGATGTGAGTTATATAACATAACCTAAGTTACCAAATCTAACTTAATTACAACTTTAGCTAGATCCAACAGAAATCAACCTGAACTGACGGAACCCAAGGTAACAATCGACCAAAACTGCTCTGGTCTGGCCAACCTGACTTTATATAACATAAGCTAGGTTACAAAATCTCACTTAATTACAATTTAAGCTGACCCAACCCAAATCAATCTGAACTGACGAACCCAAGGTAAAATCAAACCAAAACCGCTCTGGTCTGGCCGATGTGATGTTATATAACATAACCTAAGTTACCAAATTTAACTTAATTACAACTTTAGCTAATCCAACAGAAATTAACCTGAACTGAGGAACCCAAGGTAACAATCGAACCAAAACTGCTCTGGTCTGGCCCGACGTAACTTTATATAACATAACCTAGGTTACCAAATCTAACTTAATTACAACTTAAGCTGACCAACCAAAATCAACTGAACTACGCAACCCAAGGTAACAATCGAACCAAAACCGCTCTGGTCTGGCCGACTGTGACTTTATATAACATAACCTAGGTTACCAAATCTTAACTTAATTACAACTTTAGCTGACCAACCAAAATAACTGAACTGAGGAACCCAAGGTAACAATCGAACCAAAACCGCTCTGGTCTGGCCAGCCTGACTGTTATATAACATAACCTAGGTTACCAAATCTAACTTAATTACAACTTTAGCTGACCAACAAAATCAACTGAACTGACGCAACCCAAGGTAACAATCGAACCAAAACCGCTCTGGTCTGGCCATGGATATTATATAACATAACCTAGGTTACCAAATCTAACTTAATTACAACTTTAGCTGACTCCAACCAAAATCAACTGAACTGACGCAACCCAAGGTAACAATCAACCAAAACCGCTCTGGTCTGGCCGACTGTGACTTTATATAACTTAACCTAGGTTACCAAATTAACTCAATTACAATTTAGCTATCAACAAAATAACTGAACTGACGCAACCCAAGGTAACAATCAACCAAAACGCTCTGGTCTGGCCACCTGTCAATGTTATATAACATAACCTAGGTTACAAATCTACTTAATTACAATTAGCTGACTCCAACCCAAATCAATCTGAACTGACGCAACCCAAGGTAACAATCAAACCAAAACCGCTCTGGTCTGGCCGATGTGATTTATATAAGCATAACCTAGGTTACCAAATTAACTAATTACAACTTTAGCTATCCAACGAATAACCTGAACTACGAACCCAAGGTAACAATCGAACCAAAACCGCTCTGGTCTGGCATACGCGCATGTCTATTCAAATAACTTATGGTTACCAGAATCTAACTTAATACAATTTAAGACTACCAACAATAATCTGAACTGATGAACCCAATGGTAAAATCAAACCAAAACCCTCTGGTCTGGCCGAATGCATTTATATAACATAACCTAGGTTACAAATCTACTTAATTACAACTTTAAGCTGACCCAACAAATCAATCTGAACTGAGCGAACCCAAGGTAAAATCAAACCAAAACCGCTCTGGTCTGGCCGATGTGATGTTATATAACATAACCTAAGTTACCAAATTTAACTTAATTACAACTTTAGCTAATCCAACAGAAATTAACCTGAACTGATGGAACCCAAGGTAACAATCGAACCAAAACTGCACTGGTCTGACCCCGACGTAACCTTATATAATGTAACCTAGGTTACCAAATCTAACTCAATTACAACTTAGACTGACTCAACCAAAATCAACTGAACTAACGCAACCCAAGGTAGCAATCGACCCAAAACCGCTCTGGTCTGGCCAACCTGTCTTTATATAACATAACCTAGGTTACAAAATCTCACTTAATTACAATTTAAGCTGACCCAACCCAATCAATCTGAACTGACGCAACCCAAGGTAAAATCAAACCAAAACCGCTCTGGTCTGGCCGATGTGATGTTATATAACATAACCTAAGTTACCAAATTTAACTTAATTACAACTTTAGCTAATCCAACAGAAATTAACCTGAACTGATGGAACCCAAGGTAACAATCGAACCAAAACTGCACTGGTCTGGCCAACCTGTACTTATATAACATAACCTAGGTTACCAAATCTAACTTAATTACAACTTTAGACTGACTCCAACCAAAATCAACTGAACTGACGCAACCCAAGGTAGCAATCGACCCAAAACCGCTCTGGTCTGGCCAACCTGTCTTTATATAACATAACCTAGGTTACAAAATCTCACTTAATTACAATTTAGCTGACCCAACCCAATCAATCTGAACTGACGGAACCCAAGGTAAAATCAAACCAAAACCGCTCTGGTCTGGCCGATGTGATGTTATATAACATAACCTAAGTTACCAAATTTAACTTAATTACAACTTTAGCTAATCCAACAGAAATTAACCTGAACTGATGGAACCCAAGGTAACAATCGAAACCAAAACTGCACTGGTCTGGCCGATGTGATGTTATATAACATAACCTAAGTTACCAAATCTAACTTAATTACAACTTTAGCTAATCCAACCAGAAATCAACTGAACTAACGCAACCCAAGGTAGCAATCGACCCAAAACCGCTCTGGTCTGGCCAACCTGTCTTTATATAACATAACCTAGGTTACAAAATCTCACTTAATTAGAATTTAAGCTGACCCAACTCAATCAACCTGAACCGACGTAACCCAAGGTAAAATCAAACCAAAACCGCTCTGGTCTGGCCGATGTGATGTTATATAACATAACCTAAGTTACCAAATTTAACTTAATTACAACTTTAGCTAATCCAACAGAAATTAACCTGAACTGACGGAACCCAAGGTAACAATCGACCCAAAACTGCTCTGGTCTGGCCAACCTGACTTTATATAACATAAGCTAGGTTACAAAATCTCACTTAATTACAATTTAAGCTGACCCAACCCAATCAATCTGAACTGACGCAACCCAAGGTAAAATCAAACCAAAACCGCTCTGGTCTGGCCGATGTGATGTTATATAACATAACCTAAGTTACCAAATTTAACTTAATTACAACTTTAGCTAATCCAACAGAAATTAACCTGAACTGACGGAACCCAAGGTAACAATCGACCCAAAACTGCTCTGGTCTGGCCAACCTGACTTTATATAACATAAGCTAGGTTACAAAATCTCACTTAAATACAATTTAAGCTGACCCAACCCAATCAATCTGAACTGACGCAACCCAAGGTAAAATCAAACCAAAACCGCTCTGGTCTGGCCGATGTGATGTTATATAACATAACCTAAGTTACCAAATTTAACTTAATTACAACTTTAGCTAATCCAACAGAAATTAACCTGAACTGACGGAACCCAAGGTAACAATCGACCCAAAACTGCTCTGGTCTGGCCAACCTGACTTTATATAACATAAGCTAGGTTACAAAATCTCACTTAAATACAATTTAAGCTGACCCAACCCAATCAATCTGAACTGACGCAACCCAAGGTAAAATCAAACCAAAACCGCTCTGGTCTGGCCGATGTGATGTTATATAACATAACCTAAGTTACCAAATTTAACTTAATTACAACTTTAGCTAATCCAACAGAAATTAACCTGAACTGATGGAACCCAAGGTAACAATCGACCCAAAACTGCTCTGGTCTGGCCAACCTGACTTTATATAACATAAGCTAGGTTACAAAATCTCACTTAATTACAATTTAAGCTGACCCAACCCAATCAATCTGAACTGACGCAACCCAAGGTAAAATCAAACCAAAACCGCTCTGGTCTGGCCGATGTGATGTTATATAACATAACCTAAGTTACCAAATTTAACTTAATTACAACTTTAGCTAATCCAACAGAAATTAACCTGAACTGATGGAACCCAAGGTAACAATCGACCCAAAACTGCTCTGGTCTGGCCAACCTGACTTTATATAACATAAGCTAGGTTACAAAATCTCACTTAAATACAATTTAAGCTGACCCAACCCAATCAATCTGAACTGACGCAACCCAAGGTAAAATCAAACCAAAACCGCTCTGGTCTGGCCGATGTGATGTTATATAACATAACCTAAGTTACCAAATTTAACTTAATTACAACTTTAGCTAATCCAACAGAAATTAACCTGAACTGACGGAACCCAAGGTAACAATCGACCCAAAACTGCTCTGGTCTGGCCAACTTGACTTTATATAACATAAGCTAGGTTACAAAATCTCACTTAAATACAATTTAAGCTGACCCAACCCAATCAATCTGAACTGACGCAACCCAAGGTAAAATCAAACCAAAACCGCTCTGGTCTGGCCGATGTGATGTTATATAACATAACCTAAGTTACCAAATTTAACTTAATTACAACTTTAGCTAATCCAACAGAAATTAACCTGAACTGACGGAACCCAAGGTAACAATCGACCCAAAACTGCTCTGGTCTGGCCAACCTGACTTTATATAACATAAGCTAGGTTACAAAATCTCACTTAAATACAATTTAAGCTGACCCAACCCAATCAATCTGAACTGACGCAACCCAAGGTAAAATCAAACCAAAACCGCTCTGGTCTGGCCGATGTGATGTTATATAACATAACCTAAGTTACCAAATTTAACTTAATTACAACTTTAGCTAATCCAACAGAAATTAACCTGAACTGACGGAACCCAAGGTAACAATCGACCCAAAACTGCTCTGGTCTGGCCAACCTGACTTTATATAACATAAGCTAGGTTACAAAATTTCACTTAATTACAATTTAAGCTGACCCAACCCAATCAATCTGAACTGACGCAACCCAAGGTAAAATCAAACCAAAACCGCTCTGGTCTGGCCGATGTGATGTTATATAACATAACCTAAGTTACCAAATTTAACTTAATTACAACTTTAGCTAATCCAACAGAAATTAACCTGAACTGACGGAACCCAAGGTAACAATCGACCCAAAACTGCTCTGGTCTGGCCAACCTGACTTTATATAACATAAGCTAGGTTACAAAATTTCACTTAATTACAATTTAAGCTGACCCAACCCAATCAATCTGAACTGACGCAACCCAAGGTAAAATCAAACCAAAACCGCTCTGGTCTGGCCGATGTGATGTTATATAACATAACCTAAGTTACCAAATTTAACTTAATTACAACTTTAGCTAATCCAACAGAAATTAACCTGAACTGACGGAACCCAAGGTAACAATCGACCCAAAACTGCTCTGGTCTGGCCAACCTGACTTTATATAACATAAGCTAGGTTACAAAATTTCACTTAATTACAATTTAAGCTGACCCAACCCAATCAATCTGAACTGACGCAACCCAAGGTAAAATCAAACCAAAACCGCTCTGGTCTGGCCGATGTGATGTTATATAACATAACCTAAGTTACCAAATTTAACTTAATTACAACTTTAGCTAATCCAACAGAAATTAACCTGAACTGACGGAACCCAAGGTAACAATCGACCCAAAACTGCTCTGGTCTGGCCAACCTGACTTTATATAACATAAGCTAGGTTACAAAATTTCACTTAATTACAATTTAAGCTGACCCAACCCAATCAATCTGAACTGACGCAACCCAAGGTAAAATCAAACCAAAACCGCTCTGGTCTGGCCGATGTGATGTTATATAACATAACCTAAGTTACCAAATTTAACTTAATTACAACTTTAGCTAATCCAACAGAAATTAACCTGAACTGACGGAACCCAAGGTAACAATCGACCCAAAACTGCTCTGGTCTGGCCAACCTGACTTTATATAACATAAGCTAGGTTACAAAATCTCACTTAAATTACAATTTAAGCTGACCCAACCCAATCAATCTGAACTGACGCAACCCAAGGTAAAATCAAACCAAAACCGCTCTGGTCTGGCCGATGTGATGTTATATAACATAACCTAAGTTACCAAATTTAACTTAATTACAACTTTAGCTAATCCAACAGAAATTAACCTGAACTGACGGAACCCAAGGTAACAATCGACCCAAAACTGCTCTGGTCTGGCCAACCTGACTTTATATAACATAAGCTAGGTTACAAAATCTCACTTAAATACAATTTAAGCTGACCCAACCCAATCAATCTGAACTGACGCAACCCAAGGTAAAATCAAACCAAAACCGCTCTGGTCTGGCCGATGTGATGTTATATAACATAACCTAAGTTACCAAATTTAACTTAATTACAACTTTAGCTAATCCAACAGAAATTAACCTGAACTGACGGAACCCAAGGTAACAATCGACCCAAAACTGCTCTGGTCTGGCCAACCTGACTTTATATAACATAAGCTAGGTTACAAAATCTCACTTAAATACAATTTAAGCTGACCCAACCCAATCAATCTGAACTGACGCAACCCAAGGTAAAATCAAACCAAAACCGCTCTGGTCTGGCCGATGTGATGTTATATAACATAACCTAAGTTACCAAATTTAACTTAATTACAACTTTAGCTAATCCAACAGAAATTAACCTGAACTGACGGAACCCAAGGTAACAATCGACCCAAAACTGCTCTGGTCTGGCCAACCTGACTTTATATAACATAAGCTAGGTTACAAAATCTCACTTAATTACAATTTAAGCTGACCCAACCCAATCAATCTGAACTGACGCAACCCAAGGTAAAATCAAACCAAAACCGCTCTGGTCTGGCCGATGTGATGTTATATAACATAACCTAAGTTACCAAATTTAACTTAATTACAACTTTAGCTAATCCAACAGAAATTAACCTGAACTGACGGAACCCAAGGTAACAATCGACCCAAAACTGCTCTGGTCTGGCCAACCTGACTTTATATAACATAAGCTAGGTTACAAAATCTCACTTAAATACAATTTAAGCTGACCCAACCCAATCAATCTGAACTGACGCAACCCAAGGTAAAATCAAACCAAAACCGCTCTGGTCTGGCCGATGTGATGTTATATAACATAACCTAAGTTACCAAATTTAACTTAATTACAACTTTAGCTAATCCAACAGAAATTAACCTGAACTGATGGAACCCTAGGTAACAATCGACCCAAAACTGCTCTGGTCTGGCCAACCTGACTTTATATAACATAAGCTAGGTTACAAAATCTCACTTAATTACAATTTAAGCTGACCCAACCCAATCAATCTGAACTGACGCAACCCAAGGTAAAATCAAACCAAAACCGCTCTGGTCTGGCCGATGTGATGTTATATAACATAACCTAAGTTACCAAATTTAACTTAATTACAACTTTAGCTAATCCAACAGAAATTAACCTGAACTGACGGAACCCAAGGTAACAATCGACCCAAAACTGCTCTGGTCTGGCCAACCTGACTTTATATAACATAAGCTAGGTTACAAAATCTCACTTAATTACAATTTAAGCTGACCCAACCCAATCAATCTGAACTGACGCAATCCAAGGTAAAATCAAACCAAAACCGCTCTGGTCTGGCCGATGTGATGTTATATAACATAACCTAAGTTACCAAATTTAACTTAATTACAACTTTAGCTAATCCAACAGAAATTAACCTGAACTGACGGAACCCAAGGTAACAATCGACCCAAAACTGCTCTGGTCTGGCCAACCTGACTTTATATAACATAAGCTAGGTTACAAAATCTCACTTAAATACAATTTAAGCTGACCCAACCCAATCAATCTGAACTGACGCAATCCAAGGTAAAATCAAACCAAAACCGCTCTGGTCTGGCCGATGTGATGTTATATAACATAACCTAAGTTACCAAATTTAACTTAATTACAACTTTAGCTAATCCAACAGAAATTAACCTGAACTGACGGAACCCAAGGTAACAATCGACCCAAAACTGCTCTGGTCTGGCCAACCTGACTTTATATAACATAAGCTAGGTTACAAAATCTCACTTAAATACAATTTAAGCTGACCCAACCCAATCAATCTGAACTGACGCAACCCAAGGTAAAATCAAACCAAAACCGCTCTGGTCTGGCCGATGTGATGTTATATAACATAACCTAAGTTACCAAATTTAACTTAATTACAACTTTAGCTAATCCAACAGAAATTAACCTGAACTGATGGAACCCAAGGTAACAATCGAACCAAAACTGCACTGGTCTGACCCCGACGTAACCTTATATAATGTAACCTAGGTTACCAAATCTAACTCAATTACAACTTAGACTGACTCAACCAAAATCAACTGAACTAACGCAACCCAAGGTAACAATCTACTCAAAACCGCTCTGGTCTGGCCGATGTGACTTTATATAACATAACCTAGTTACAATTTAACTTAAGTTACGAATTTAGCTAATCCAACAGTCCTGAACTGAGAACCAAGGTAACAATCGACCAAAACTGCACTGGTCTGGCTAACACTTATATAACTAACTGTTACAAATTACTAGATACAATTTAGCTGACGCAACCAATCTCTGAACTGACGTCAACACAAGGTAAAATGCAAATTCAAAACGCGCAATCTGGTCTGGCCAATTATATCAAATTCGCAAACAGTTCGTAAATAATCATAATACTCACATGAATTAGGTCCAGCTTCCTACAGGATAATTTAGAATGATGGACGTAACATGCGATCCAATCAGGGCTGCTGATGGCCCCCTTCCAGATAATTAACGGAGGGTACGCCTAGTGTCCTTCCGAATGGCTCCGACTAGCTACGACGGTCGTGGACTCCGGTTCGCCCAGGTTGTATCCAGATTGCGTCTTCTTTCCTAATATGTAGTGGGAACGATAAGGAACAGGTTTTATAGGGAAAGATAAACAAAGACAAGCAAAAGGAAATCTACATAATAAAATTGAAGATACGATACCAGACACGACCACTGCACTCGAAGTTCCAAGGCAAAAAGCCACGTTATAGCGTCTCCCGGAAACTTCCCCACTTTTTTTCTCCCGCCACTCGCGTCAGCGCGATCTGGCGCAAACGCACTCTGACGTGACGGAAATACGCGTCAAGTCTTTCAAATTTATGGCGCGAACTCCCGTACATCAAGACTAAACTAAAAAATGTTTAGTGCCAAATTTTTGGCACGTAACAATATAACATAACCTAGGTTACAAAATCTCACTTAATTACAATTTAAGCTGACCCAACCCAATCAATCTGAACTGACGCAACCCAAGGTAAAATCAAACCAAAACCGCTCTGGTCTGGCCGATGTGATGTTATATAACATAACCTAAGTTACCAAATTTAACTTAATTACAACTTTAGCTAATCCAACAGAAATTAACCTGAACTGACGGAACCCAAGGTAACAATCGACCCAAAACTGCTCTGGTCTGGCCAACCTGACTTTATATAACATAAGCTAGGTTACAAAATCTCACTTAAATACAATTTAAGCTGACCCAACCCAATCAATCTGAACTGACGCAACCCAAGGTAAAATCAAACCAAAACCGCTCTGGTCTGGCCGATGTGATGTTATATAACATAACCTAAGTTACCAAATTTAACTTAATTACAACTTTAGCTAATCCAACAGAAATTAACCTGAACTGACGGAACCCAAGGTAACAATCGACCCAAAACTGCTCTGGTCTGGCCAACCTGACTTTATATAACATAACCTAGGTTACAAAATCTCACTTAAATACAATGTAAGCTGACCCAACCCAATCAATCTGAACTGACGCAACCCAAGGTAAAATCAAACCAAAACCGCTCTGGTCTGGCCGATGTGATGTTATATAACATAACCTAAGTTACCAAATTTAACTTAATTACAACTTTAGCTAATCCAACAGAAATTAACCTGAACTGACGGAACCCAAGGTAACAATCGACCCAAAACTGCTCTGGTCTGGCCAACCTGACTTTATATAACATAAGCTAGGTTACAAAATCTCACTTAAATACAATTTAAGCTGACCCAACCCAATCAATCTGAACTGACGCAACCCAAGGTAAAATCAAACCAAAACCGCTCTGGTCTGGCCGATGTGATGTTATATAACATAACCTAAGTTACCAAATTTAACTTAATTACAACTTTAGCTAATCCAACAGAAATTAACCTGAACTGACGGAACCCAAGGTAACAATCGACCCAAAACTGCTCTGGTCTGGCCAACCTGACTTTATATAACATAACCTAGGTTACAAAATCTCACTTAAATACAATGTAAGCTGACCCAACCCAATCAACCTGAACCGACATAACCCAAGGTAAAATCAAACCAAAACCACTCTGGTCTGGCCGATGTGATGTTATATAACATTACCTAAGTTACCAAATTTAACTTAATTACAACTTTAGCTAGTCCAACAGAAATTAACCTGAACTGACGGAACCCAAGGTAACAATCGAACCAAAACTGCACTGGTCTGGCCCCGACGTAACCTTATATAATGTAACCTAGGTTACCAAATCTAACTCAATTACAACTTAGACTGACTCAACCAAAATCAACCTGAACTGACGCAACCCAAGGTAACAATCGAACCGAAGCCGCTCAGGTCTTGCCCTTACATAACCTAACCAAAGTTACCAGTGTCACGTTAACTTTTTTTTGCTTATAGAATCTGGGATAATCTTCCAATGCCTATATAGTAACTTGCCATTTTGTCTTGTGATTCTAGACTCCTAAGTGTGCAGAAGACACTTGCCGAAATGAATCTGTTATACTCGTGAATAATTACACGTCATAGTTATACTATTGCGGGCAATTGTTATACCATTGCGCAATTATTATAATTTAATGCATAATTACGCCGCAAATTTATTCGCCATATTGTAGCATACTGACCACGTTTTTAGGGTGATGCAACCGCTTTTTAAGTCAATTTGCAAGCACAATTTCAATGAAATCAAATTACTTACGTGGTGCCATTTCGGAAATTCATCTCAGGGTCCCTCGGCGCTTAGTGAGGTTGGGTGCAGTTATGCCATGTTGAATCAAATTACCATCCATCCTTCGTAGCTTCTGTGACACTTGTAGGGGAATGCAAGGTATAAGGTACCAGGTAAAGGAGCCTTAAGGCAAGATAAAAGGGAACATACATACCTAAAAAGAAAAGACACACCACACAGATAGATCTTGCTTTGTTGAGGGCTCGTAACTTATATTATAACCCGAGCGGTATTTGTACGAGACCCACTACAGTAGTTGGTAGCAATGATAAATAATTGCAAAATAATGCGCAAATAAGATATTACGTCATAAATGTTCAAATTATTATCACATACAAAAAAGGGTTATATTAATTATAAGGAAAACCAACATGTACTCACGTAAACTGTAGGACTTCTCATAGCATTACGCCATTATGGCGGCAGCTGGACTTCGCTGAGAAGTTCGGGCGTGGGTAATCCGTTGGGCCCCCGGTTGAATCCAAATTCAAAATTTGTCTTCTTCGTTCCTATTTGTAGAGGGACGACAGGAAACTGGTATAAGGAACGATAATTGGTAGATAAAAGGAAACCTACATAACAAAAAAGACAAGATACGGCACAAAGATAACTACACTCGTCGACGTCTCGTTCACTAGTCCTGATATGTTGGAAATTTCCCTTCTACACTCCGCGTCGGCGCAATCTCGCGCAAACGCAACTATTTCAAGGGACGGAAATACACGCACGTCTTTTAAAATTATTGGCGCGAAATCCCTTACAAATTAAAACTAAATTTGGAAATTTACGGCCGATTTTTGGCACGTATTACTTAATGGCGTCTTTTTCCACCACGCGCGCACTCCGCATCACTTTTGCACAGATACGGCTCTCAGGGACCACGGAAGTTGGCGTTTTTAATTTAAAAAATACGCGGGAATTACCTTATAAATTATAACTTAATCTAAAAATGGTACATTGCCAATTTTGGCATGTAATAAATCGATGGTTGGGTTTTAATCTACAATAAAATCGAAGCCCTCCCAGTTGCATCTCGTCACGAGGCAAATTGGTATGCGTCTACTACTACACCCAAGGTCCCAGTTTCAAATCGCGACACGGTCCGTTTGAAAAATGTTAGGCGAGCACTTTTCACAAAAATACACCCTCGTTCGGATGAGAGGTAAAATAGAGGTCCCGTGTGTGAGTGTTACCACGCACGTTAAAGATCTCTACCTTGCTTGGAACAGTAAGGGTTTGACAGTATTCAGAATTTACAGGTAAAAAACTTGCTTCCTTTGGATGAGCATTGGAAAATGATGTAGTGCATTTGATTTTAATTGCAAGCTACTTAACGTCGCAATGGTTTGACAGTTACCATCTTACAAAACGATAGCGAGGTGCAACTTACCTCAGTTACAAGAATTTTATGTTGTAATATAATTGGGCGCACTGGAGAACTAGCAGATTACATTCTGTGCTCTATATCGACTGCCATTAAACAGTCAGGATGTGTACATTGTTGTGTTGTAGACTAGAGTACCACTGTTATAGTCACGGCGTAATTGATAAGAGCCACTACGACAGTTGGCAACACATACTAATCACATACATTTTTTTAATTTGCCAAATATGTTTATAATGATATCATTGGCGCTCAGAAAGAAAAATAAATTAAAGTACTCACTTAAAACGCTCGGTTCAGCTCCAACTCAGGGTCCCTGGGTGTTGTTTGGGTACGACAAGCCCTCGTTGAAGCCAGATTGATTTGTCTTCCCTCTTCATCGTCTGTAGCAGTATGGTAAGGAACGATATCAGGTAGAGATAAAGGAAAATCTACTTTATCTGAAAGTGAAAAGACAAAGGCATGACAGGTAACGTCGCTGTTCGATATCTCGTTGGCTAATCTTTCTCGTGTCGGAAACCACGCACTTTCTTCATCACTCCACGTCTGCGCATTCTCTTGCGCCGACGCAACTGTCTGAGGTGACGGAAATGCACAAGTCTATTTTTAAAATATTGGCGCGAATTCAATCACAAATTAAAACTTAAACCAAAAGTGATACATAGCCGATTTTCGGCATGTAACAATTGTTTAGTAGCTCAGGGTTAAGATATCGTACATAAGGTGCAAGTGCAAGAACATGCACATACTTTGATTCATACAAATAAACAGTTGAACGATGTTGTTGCAGGTCATGTTTGTGGGAACGAACATTCCAATCCATCCGTATGTATATAGCAACGGCCATATGTGTATTTCGATTTTAAGTGATGAATGGTCACCTGCTCTCTCAGTCAAAACAGTTTGTCTTTCAATTCTATCAATGTTAAGTAGTTGTACAGAAAAGGTATCCGTATTTATTAATTTGGCATCGTAACGCAAATATTTTACAGATACCAGCACCAGATGATTCGCATTACATTAGAACCTGCAATGAGAATCCAAAGAAAAGAGGTGTAGATGATTTATTAAGCTGAGGGAGTCGCAGCTATCGCTTTTTGTGATAAGGGAGGAGGAGGTTGGTGTCGTGCGTTTGTGATCGTTGAATTACGAATTCAGCTTGATTGTGTATACCATTTTTAATATTAAACTTTGTTTAAATCGTTGTTTTATTTATGTAAAGCTTTTTCGTACAGCAGTTTCGGAGTTGGACAACATTGACATTAGTACATAGGAACAGGTGCCCAACGTATGCCTGAAACAATCTGATATTTCACGTAATCGGGGTGCTTTTTGAAAGTATGACGTATGCACCAATCAAACGTGGGATTGGAAACTAAGACGCAGAAACGGATACGTAGGGATGCTTCCAAAAACGAAGTTTTTAACGGAAACCTTGGGAAACGCCGCTGATATTGTCATGAACCATAGCATGCTAAAGGCTCTCAAACGCTTGAGCCTAAACAAAAAGTAAAAAAACGTAGTTTCTGAACAAAAATCCATTTTAACTGCAATTTGTGTAAAATTCGGAAATCTTCGAAAAACGAAGTTTTTAACGGAAACCTTGAAATACGCCGTTGAAGATGTTATAAACCACAGATTGCTAAAGGCTCTTAAGTGATCGAGTCTAGACAGAATGCAAAAAACGCTGTTTCTGAACAAATATCCATTTTTGCTGCAATTTGTGAATATTTTGTAATACGACGAAAAACGAAGTTTTTAACGGAAACTTTGGGAAACGCCGTTGATATTGTTATGACCACAGCATGCCAAAAACTCCCAAGCGCTTGAACCTAAACAAAAAGTAGAAAAACGTAGTTTCTAGACAAAAATCCATTTTCACTGCAATTTGTGAAAATTTCGTAAATCGTCGAAAAACGAAGTTTTAACGGAAACTTGGGGAAACGCCGTTGATGTTGTTACGAACCACAGCATGCTAAAGGCTTTCAAACGCTTGAGCTTAAACAAATAGTAAAAAAATGTAGTTTCTGGACAAAAAACATTTTCACTGCAATTTGTGAAAAATTCGGAAATCGTCGTAAAACCAAGTTTTTAACGGAAACCTTGAAATATGTCATTAAGGGTGTTATAAACCACAGTTTGCTGAAGGGTAGTAAGCGATTGAGTCTCGACAAAATGTGAAAAACGCAGTTTCTAAACAAAAATCCATTTTTGCCGAAATTTGTGAAAATTTTTTAAATCTTCGAAAAACGAAGTTTTTAACGGAAACCTTGAAAAACGCCGTTTATGCTGTTATGGACCACGGCATGCTAAAGGCTCTCAAACGCTTGAGCCTAAACAAATAGTAAAAAAATGTAGTTTCTGGACAAAAAAAATGTTCTCTATACTTTGTGAAAATTTCGTAAATCGTCGTAAAACGGGGTTTTTAACGGAAACCTTGGAAAACGCCGTTTGATATTGTCGTGAACCTCAGCATGCCAAAGACTCTCAAGCGCTTGAACCTAAACAAAAAGTAGAAAAACGTAGTTTCTGGACAAAAAACCATTTTCACTGCAATTTGTGAAAATTTCGTAAATCGTCGAAAAACGAAGTTTTAACGGAAACTTGGGGAAACGCCGTTGATGTTGTTACGAACCACAGCATGCTAAAGGCTTTCAAACGCTTGAGCTTAAACAAATAGTAAAAAAATGTAGTTTCTGGACAAAAAAACATTTTCCCTACACTTTGTGAAAATTTCGAAAATCGTCGTAAAACGGGGTTTTTAACGGAAACCTTGGAAAACGCCGTTTGATATTGTCATGAACCACAGCATGCCAAAGATTCTAAAGCGCTTAAGCCTAAACAAAAAGTGAAAAACGCAGTTTCTGGACAAAAATCCATTTTCCATGCAATTTGGGAAAAAATCGTAAATCGTCATAAAACGAAGTTTTAACGGAAACATTGAAAAACGCCGTCCATGGTATTATGGACCACGGCATGCTAAATGCTAGCATGCTCTTGAATCTAGACAAAATATCAAAATCGCAGTCTCTGACCAAAAACACATTTTCACTGCAATTTATGAAGATTTCGTAAAATGCCGAAAAACGAAGTTTTTACAGAAACCTTGAAAACGCCGTTGAAGGTGGTATAAACCACAGCTTGCTAAAGGCTTTCAAACGCTTGAGCCTAAACAAATAGTAAAAAAACGTAGTTTCTGGACAAAAATCCATTTTCACTGCAATTTGTGAAAAATTCGTATATCTTCCAAATACGCGGTTTTTAATGGAAACCTTGGGAAACGCCGTTGACGTTGTTCTGAACCACAGCATATTAAAGGCTGTCAAACGCTTGAGCCTAAACAAAAATTAAAAAAACGTAATTTGTGAAAATTTTGTAAATCGTCGAAAGACGAAGTTTTAACGGAAACCTTGGGAAACGCCGTTGTTGCTGTTATGAACCACAGTATGCTAAAGGCTTTCAAACGCTTGAGCCTAAACAAAAATTTAAAAAACGTAATATGTGGACAAAAACCTTTTTTCACTGCAATTTGTGAAAATTTCGTAAATTGTCGTAAAACGAAGTTTTAGCGGAAACCTTGAAATACCTCATCGATGTTGTCATAAACCACAGCTTGAGGAAGGCTCTTAAGTGATTGAGCCTAAACAAAAAGTAAAAAAATGCAGTTTCTGCACAGAAATCCATTTTTGCTGCAATTTGTGAAAATTTCGTAAAACGACGAAAAACGAAGTTTCCAACGGAAACTTTGGGAAACGCCATTGATATTGTTATGAACCACAGCATGTTAAAGGCTTTCAAGCGCTTGAGTTTAAACAAAAATAAAAAAAACGTAGTTTCTGGACAGAAACCCATTTTCACTGCAATTTGTGAAAATTTCGTAAATCGTCGAAAAACAAAGTTTTAACGGAAACCTTGAAAAACTCTGTTGAAGCTAATAAAAACACAGCATGCTAAACGCTCTTAGACGCTTGAGTCTTGACAAAATGTAAAACGCGTAGTTTCTGGACAGAACTCATTTTCACTGCAAATTGTGAAAATTTTGCAAATCGTTTAAAAACAAAGTTTTTAACGGAAACCTTGAAAAACGTCGGTGACGATGATATGGACCACCGCATGGTAAAGGCTTGTAAGAGCTTGAATCCAGACAAAATGTAAAAGAACGCTGTTTCTGGACCAAAACTCATTTTCACTGTAATGTGTGAAAATTTCGTTAATCGTCGAACAACGAAGTTTTTAACGGAAACGTTGAATAAAACCGTTCGTGCTGTTATGGACCACGGCATGCTAAAAACTAGCAAGCTTTTGAATCTAGACAAAATATCAAAATCGCGGTCTCTGGACAAAAACACATTTTCACTGCATTTTGTGAAAATTTCGTAAATCGTCGAAAAACAAAGTTATTAACAGAAACTTTGAAATATGCAGTTGAAGGTGTTATAAACTACAGCTTGCTGAAGGGTCGTAAGCGATTGAGTTTCGATAAAATGTAAAAAACACAGTTTCTGAACAAAAATCCATCTTTGCTGAAATTTGTGAAAATTTCGTAAATCGTCGAAACACGAAGTTTCTTACGCGTAAAACGGTAGTTAAAATTTAAAGTTCGATATTTACTACACCGGTAAAGTGGTATAAGAGACACTATCCCAGTTGGCAGCGCCGACTCATACGGATTTCGGCGCGTCACCTACTGATGATGTCATCGATATTGCACAATAAATTGCAATATAAAAATTAAACAATTAAAGATAAACGAGAGTCATTTAAACACCAAATAAACAAAAGGTTACTTACATAAGGGATCCGGTATCCGGCGGGATTGCGTTACAGTTCGCTTCTCTGAAGTCCTCGGGCTTCTCCGGCGGAATTAGAGATGATGCTTAGGAAATTGTAAACTTGAATGACATAACAAAAAGCTCAACTTGAGCTAAAAGAAAAAAGATCTGAAAAAATTTTTGAACTTTATAATTAAATCGAATTGAAAAAGTTTTTTAAACCATTAACCGTTAAAATTTGTAAACAAGTAAGCTTTTGATCAAACATTAACTATTTTGAAAATAACTTGATATTTGAAAAAAGTTTAACACTTGCAAAATTTTTGAATTTGAAAACATGAAAACCATTTTAAGAGTTTAAATAAAATCGTAATTTTGGACAGATAACTTGATCGTATAAAAGTTTAAACGTTTAGCTTAAAAACGTTAACAGTTAGAAATTCTGAAACAGTCAAAGTGTTAAAATGTAATGACTGACAAATTTCAAACGTTGAGCAAACAGTAAACATTTTGAAACTTTGAAAACTTCTATAAATTACTCGATAGAATCCTTATAATACGATTAGCAAACTGAAATGCTGATTGCTATAAATCAACATTAAGTACAATTTTATAACGAAATCTTAAACTTCAAAGATTTAGTAAATGTATAATTGAATCATGATACAATTTGAAACTAATTGCAAACTTTGAATGATTTACAATGAATCTTCAAGGTGTAGTAACTGGAAAGTTCGTAAATATATCTGAAAAGTTTTAGAAACTTATGAAATTGTACTTCTGAATTTATTACTAAATATCTTAAACTAATCTCATAATCTAAACTTGGATTATTAGTAATTGTATTCTAGATCAAAGTTCGTTATAAGTAATTAATTGATCAATCCTTACTGCATTATACACTGCTAAGCTAGTAGTACATTTAACGATTAAATACTAGTAATATAACTGAGTACATTATGCATAATTCGAAATGTATTAAGTAATTACTAGGATTCTCAGCACGATTATGAAGTTGTAATCAATTACTCAAGATTCTCAATCTAATAGTTTTACTATAAGATATTTAATATACAAGTTTAACTACAATGTATCTATTAGATACAGTACGACTAACTTACGCAAGTACTACAAGTACTATTATCTACAAGAATGCAAATCTAAAATATTTTCAGTATGTTACTACATTGTATATACTAATATTCAATCTAGAAGTATAGTACTTTCATACGTTCAGCTACAGAACTTCAATCAATCCACATAAGACTCTGAACCTCAATTTATAATGAACTCCTTGAATAATCGATACGCTGAAACGACTAATCGTATGATAATCGATACCAGCATCATAATAGTGACAGAACTTAAGTGAATGATAATTTTCGTAAATTGACAATTATAACTTTATAGTAAGTTTAATTTAAGTTTAGTAATTTCAAGTAAAGTTATTCAATAATATGATTTCAACATAGTAATTGAAAGTCTATCGTTATGACACAACATGCTAAAAGCTCTCAAACGCTTGAGCCTAAACAAAAAAAAACGTAGTTTATGGACAAAAAACCATTTTCACTGCAATTTATGAAAATTTCGCAAATCTTCGAAAAACGAAGTTTTTAACGGAAACCTTAAAAAACGCGATTCGTGCTGTTATGGGCCACGGCATGCTAAAGGCCAGTAAGCTTTTGAATTAAGACAAAATATCAAAATCGCAGTCTCCGGACAAAAAGACATTTTCACTGCAGTGTGTAAAAATTTCGTAAATCGTCGAAAAACGAAGTTTTTAACGGAAACTTTGAAAAGCGTCGTTCGTGCTGTTATGTAGCACGGCATGCTAAAGGCTAAGTAAGTCCTTGAATCTAGACAAAAAGCAAAATCACAGTCTCTGACCAAAAACACATTTTCACTGCAACTTGTGAAAATTTTTTAAATCGTCGAAAAGCGAAGTTTTAACGGAAACGTTGAAAAACGCCCTTCATGCTGTTATGGACCACGGCATGCTAAATGCTATCAAGCTCTTGAATCGAGACAAAATATCAAAATCGCAGTCTCTGGACAAAAACACATTTTCACTGCAATTTTCGAAAATTTCGTAAAATTTCGAAAAACCAAGATTTAACGGAAACCTTGGGAAACGCTGTTGATACTGTTATGAACCACAGCATGCTAAAGGCTTTAAAACGCTTGAGCGTAAACAAATAGTAAAAAAACATAGTTTCTGGACACAAACCCATTTTCACTGGAATTTGTGAAAATGTGGTAAATCGTTGTAAAACGAAGTTTTAACGGAATCCTTAAAACACGTCGTTGATGGTGTTATAAATCACAGCTTGTTGAAGGCTCTTAAGCGCTTGAGTCTAGACAAAATGTGAAAAACGCAGTTTCTAAACAAAAATCCATTTTTTCCGAAATTTGTGAAAATTTCGTAAATCTTCGAAAAACAAAGTTTTTAACGGAAACCTTGAAAAACGCGATTCGTGCTGTTATGGACCACGGCATGCTAAAGACTAGTAAGCTTTTAATTCGAGACAAAATATCAAAATCGCAGTCTCCGGACAAAAACACATTTTCACTGCAATTTATGAAAATTTCGTCAAATGTTGAAAAACGAAGTTTTAACGGAAACCTTGGACAACGTCGTTGATGTTATGAACCACAGCATGCTAAAGGCTCTCAAACGCTTGAGCCTAAACAAATAGTAAAAAAACGTAGTTTCTGGACACAAATCCATTTTTACTGGAATTTGTTAAAATTTCGTAAATCTTCGAAAAACAAAGTTTTTAACGGAAACCTTGAAATACGCCGTTGAAGGTGTTATAAATCACAACCTGCTAACGGCTCTTAAGTGACTGAGTCTAGACAGAATGCAAAAAACGCTGTTTCTGAACAAAGACCCATTTTTGCTGCAATTTGTGAAAATTTCGTAAATCGTCGAAAAACAAAGTTTTTAACGGAAACTTTGAAATATGTTGTTGAAGGTGTTATAAACCACAGCTTGCTGAAGGGTTGTAAGTGATTGAGGCTCGACAAAATGTAAAAAACGCAGTTTCTGAACAAAAATCTATTTTTGCTGCAATTTTTGAAAATTTCGTAAATCGTAGAAAACGAAGTTTTAACGGAAACCTTGAACAACGCCGTTGATGTTATGAACCACAGCATGCTAAATGCTCTCAAACGGTTGAGCTTAAGCAAATAGTAAAAAAACGTAGTTTCTGGACACAAATCCATTTTCACTGGAATTTGTGAAAATTTCGTAAAACGTCGAAAAACGAAGTTTTAACGGAAACCTTGGGAAATGCCGTTGATGATATTATAGACCACAACATGCTAAAGGTTCATAAGCGCTGGAGTCTAAATAAAATGTAGGATAACGCAATTTCTGGACCAAAACTTATTTTTACAGCAATTTATAAAAACTTAGTAGATTGTTGAAAAATGAAGTTTTTAACGGAAACGTTAAAAAACGCTATTGAAGCTGTATTGGACCACAGCATGCTAAAGGCGCTTAAGCGTTTTAGTCCAGACAAAAAGTCGAAAAACGCTGCTTTTGGACAGACATGGATTTTCAGTGAAATTTATGAAAATTACGTAAATCGATTAAAAACGAAGCTTTTAACGAAAAGCCTAAAAAACAATTTAAGCTGTAGTGAACCATAGGTTACTAAAGGTTATAAGTGCTTGAGTTTAGACAAAATCTTGGAAAATACAGTTTATGGACAAAACTTCATTTTCACTGCAATTTCTGAAAAATTGATAAATTAACAAGAAACGAAGTTCTAACGAACACTTTGAAAAACGCCGTTGACGATGTTAAGGACTGCAGCATTCTAAAGGTTCTTAAGCGTTTGAATCCAAACAAAATGTCGAAAAACGCTCTTTCTGGACAAGCACTAATATTCACTGAAATTTATGAAAATTTCGTAAATGGATGAAAAACGAAGCTTTTAATGGAAATCTTAAAAAACGCAATTAAAGCTGTAGTAGCGCACAGCCTGATAAAGGGTTTAAACGCTTGAGTCTAGACAAACTATCAAAAAACGTAGTCTTTGGATAAAAACTTATTTTCACTGCAATTTGTGAAAATTTCGTAAATCGTCCTAAAACGAAGTTTTAACGAAAACCTTGAAATGTGCCGTTGATGCTGTTATGAGCCACAGCTTGCTAATGGCTCTTAAGCGATTCAGTCTAGACAAAATGTCAAAACGCAGTTTCAGAACAAAAATCCATTTTTGCTGCAATTTGTAAAAATTTCGTAAATCGTCGGAAAACGAAGTTTTAACGGAAACCTTGGGAAACGCCATTGATGATGTTATGAACCACAGCATGCTAAAGGCTCTCACGCGCTTGAGTCTAAACGATAAGTAAGAAAACGTAGTTTCTGGACATTAATCCATTTTCACTGCAATTTGTGAAAATCATAAATCGTCGTGAAACGAAGTTTTAACGGACACCTTGAAATACGCCGTTGATGGTGTTATAAACCACAGCTTGCTAAAGCTTTTAAGTGATTGACTCTAAACAAATTGAAAAAACGCGGTTTCTGAACAAAAACCCATTTTTACTGCAATTTGTTAAAATTTCGTAAATCGACGAAAAACGAAGTTTTTAACGGAAACCTTAAAAAACACCGTCGATGATGTTATGAACCACATCATGATAAAGGCTCTCAAGCGTTTCAGACTAAGCAAAAAGTAAAAAACAGTAGTTTCGGAATAAAAATCCATTTTCACTGCAATTTGTGAAAATCTCGTAAATCCTGGAAAAACGAAGTTTTTAACGGAAATCTTGAAAAACTCTGTTGATGTTGTTTAGAACCATAGCATGCTAAAGGCTCCGGACAAAATGTAAAAAAACTTCGTAAAACGAAGCTTTTAACGGAAACCTTAAAAAACGACGTAATTAAAGCTATAATGGACCACAGCCTGCTAAAGGTTTTAGGCGCTCAAGTCTAGATAAAATATGAACAAACGTAGTATCTACACTGAAACTCATTTTCAGGACAATTTATAAAAATTTCGTAAATCGCAAAAAAACGAAGTTTTTAACGGAAACCTTGAGAAACGACGTTGGTGCAGTTATGAATTACAGCATGCTAAAGGCTCTTAAGTGCTGGAGTCTAAACAAAATGTAGGATAACGCAGTTTCTGGACCAAAACTCATTTTTACAGCAATTTATGAAAACTTCGTAGATTGTCGAAGAATGAAGTTTTTAACGGAAACCTTAAAAAACGCTATTGAAGCTGTAATGAATAACAGCATCCTAAAAGTTTTCAGCGCTTACGTCTAGACAAAATCTTGAAAAACACAGTTTATGGACAAAAATTTATTTTCACTGAAAATTTTGAAAACTTTGTAAAATCTGAAAAAACGAAGTTTTTAACGGAAATCTTGAGAAACACTGGTAATGCTGTTAATAACCTTAGCATGCAAAAGGCTCTTATACGCGTGAGTCTGGACAAAATGTAAAAAAACGTAGGTCCTTGACAAAAACCCATTTTTACTGCAATTTGTAAAAGTTTAGCAAATCGTCGAAAAATGAAAGTTTTTAACTGAAATCTTGAAAAACGCCGTTGATGCTGATATAAACCACAGCATGCTAAAGGCTTGTAAGAGCTTGAATCCGAACAAAATGTTAAAAACGCCGTTTCTTGACAAAAAATCCATTTTCACTGCAATTTATGAAAATTTCCTAAATCGTCAAAAAACGAAGTTTTAACGGAAACCTTGGGAAACGCCGTTGATGCTGTTATGAACCACAGCATGCTAAAGGTTCTCAAATGCTTGAGCCTAAACAAATAGTAAAAAAACGTAGTTTCTGAATACAAATCCATTTTCACTGCAATTTGTGAAAATTTCGTAAATCGTCGAACAACGAAGTTTCTAACGAAAATTTTGAAAATCGCCGTTCGCGCTGCTA